>CM033454.1:24711305-25177269 GCA_019425755.1 Amaranthus cruentus
TTCATATTACTATAGGAGCACTATCAAAGACTTGGTAGTTACATTTCATTACTGTTTTTAAAGTGAATATTGCATAATCAGAAGGAATTTGAAATGGAAAAAGTTAGTTAAAAGGGTAAATATTGATACCTTTGTTTGATTTGATTTGAACCGTGATCTTGAATCATGTGACTGATACCTTACTCTCATTTGTAGGCACTGTATTTGCATATGGGCAAACAAATAGTGGGAAAACGCATACAATGCGAGGATCTTCCAGTGAACCAGGAGTCATCCCTCTTGCTGTTAGGGAGTTGTTTGATATAATTCATGAGGTAGGCTCATTAAATCTATATTCTCTGTGCTCGAGGCCTAGCGAGCCTCCAATCTTTGAAGTTGTATTCTGTTGGACATCTGTTGTTGGTATTGAAAGAAAATTGCTCTTATTTCTGGTTGTTGCCATTGCTATATTCTTATCTGTGTAAAAGTTAAGCTGATTTAATTGCTATACTTATCATATCAGAAGTCTACAATTTGATGTGTTTTCTTCTCTGAAGGTTCCTGACCGAGAGTTTCTTTTGCGGATGTCCTATTTGGAGATTTATAATGAAGAGATCAATGACCTGTTGGTTCCTGAACACAGAAGACTGCAGATTCATGAAAGCCTTGATGTAACTTTGATTTCTTTTTTACTGGTTTAATGTTTGCATTAAATTTTATGTTTGATTATATTAGATGACTTGAAGCCTGAAGGTAAATATTATTTGGCAGCGGGGAATATATGTAGCTGGTTTGCGTGAAGAAATTGTTGCCTCACCCGATCAGGTCCTTGATCTCATGGAATTCGGAGAATGTATGGTCTTCTTTGTGCTTGTTACTTTGGATCCCTATTACACACTTTAACCGCATTAGAAAATGTAGTATGATTGGGAAAAATCGATGAAAGCCTTTTAACTGACAATCCTTTTTGCAGCTCATCGGCACATTGGAGAAACTAATATGAACCTGTATAGTAGCAGATCTCATACACTGTTTCGTATGGTATTGCTCTGACTCTTAAGAATAGCTTTTCAAATTTTTGTACACCTGTTGGTCTCACTATTTCTTGTTTTAGATAATTGAGAGTCGTGATAAATCAGGAGATGAAGAGTCTAGCGACTCTTGTGATGCTGTCCGTGTCTCTGTTTTGGTATGAAGAATTCTAACATCAGAATTCAATCTGATTTCCAAAGTTTTCGTTTTGAACTTTTTGTTTAACCGCCTCTTGTAGTGCTGTTCTGACTTTTCTTGTAATGAACATTATTAATGTCCCAGAATCTAGTTGATCTTGCTGGTTCAGAACGTGCTGCGAAAACAGGAGCAGAAGGTGTACGCTTGAAAGAAGGTTCTCATATTAATAAAAGCTTGATGACTCTTGGAACTGTCATAAAAAAGCTCAGTGAAGGTGCTGAGAGTCAAGGGTAGGGTCCTCTTTATTGCTGAACTTAACTTTAAGGTTGTTTTATTTTGAAACTGAAGGTCCAATAATTGTCTTTCTGAATGTGAGACAGCGGTCATGTTCCTTACCGAGATAGCAAGCTTACGCGTATCCTGCAACCTTCCCTTGGAGGAAATGCTAATACAGCTATAATTTGCAATATCACTCTCGCACAGGTTAGAAACTTTCTGTTTAATTATCCAGTTGCAATTTAGTTTCTTGTGTCTGAAATTGTTAGTTGCTGCTGCAGATTCACGCAGATGAGACCAAAAGCAGTCTTCAGTTTGCTAGCAGGGCGTTACGAGTCACTAACTGTGCACATGTTAATGAGGTGTTGATTTGGTCTATTATACTTCCGCAAATTGCAGTATATTTTGTTAATGCATAAGCTGCTTACACATCAAGTTTTATGTTCTTCAAGACATCATGGGTATTAATCTTTAACCTAATGGCTAATGTTATTTGCCAGATCTTAACTGATGCTGCCTTACTGAAGCGGCAGAAAAAAGAAATTGAGCAGCTTCGTGCTAAATTGCAGGTTATCATTTTGTGAATATTCGTTTCTTAGATTCAGTTATTTATTTATTATCTAAGAATACGGCTTTTTAAAAGATTCAATGGTCTGTTTATTTAGGCTTCTCCATCGGAACATCTTGAAGAAGAAATTCTTAACTTAAGGAACACATTATTACAGGTTTGATGTTAGTTTCATGTTCAAGCACGGTTGACAAATACTTTGCTATTTACTAAGGTAGGATATTGTAATGTTTGGCCATGCAGACTGAGTTAGAAAGAGAGCGAATAGCTCTGGAGCTGGAAGAGGAGAAAAGAGCTCAAGTGGAGCGTGAGAAGATGCTTGAACAACAGGCAAAGAAAATCAAGAACTTGAGTTCTATGGTATTATACTCAAACAGGGATGAAATTCGTGATCACCCTAAAAAGGTATGCTTTTTTTAAAAGACGTGCTTTCTAATTGGTGAGGTTTTCTTTGAAGCAAGCATATTCTTATTGGCAGTGATATCATAGCTTCTGGTTTCACCTTGCTCTCTTGCAAAAATTGCTGGAGTTGTATCATCTTATTTACCAACTTTAGAACATATAACCACACGCTGGAGAAATTTCTGGTTTTAAAAGTGAAAATCTAAAAATTTAGGCTTACTTTTGCTGGATAATTTTCTGCTTTTAAAAAGTGAACTTTCTGTGTTTCATTTCTCTTTTTTCAGATTCTAGTTTATGCAGATCAAATTCCTAATAACTTTCAAACAAGATATCATGCAATAATGTAAAAGTATCATCATCCTAATAATAAAATACTGTCAAAAAAAAAAACTTGGAAGTCTTTTGCCAATAATGCTGCTAAAAGATACTTTTCTTGTTGATTTTTTACTCAGATCAAAAAGACCATCCTCTTCTCCAGCTGTTTTGTATCGTTATGTTAGGTACTAACATTTCATATGTAAAATAGTCAAACAGCTATTGCTTGACATCCAATGTATTATGTTAGGGGTCTGAATCTGCGAGACTGAGACATCAACATTTGCATTATATTCTTAATCTGTTGGAATCAAGGCTTCTGCATTTCTGTACATTGTTGTATCCATGATCAGACGATCTGTTATACATCTGCAATTGCTATGGTGTACTCGTTGTGTCTTGGTGTTTGTTACTATTCTCATTGGTGCTATTTCTGACGGAGTTTTTTTGCCTACAATTTTTCTAGCTTTTTCCTTAATTTTTTATTTACTTATATTGTTGTGCTCTTTGATTTCCCAGGACAAGCGGCGGGATACATGGTGCCCTGGAAAAGTCACACGGGAGGCTGCTAGAGAAGTATGTAATTTACTGCACATTTGACTTGTACACAAGACAGTGTTATATTCCATGTATTGACGGTTACATTGCTATTATTTCAGTTACAAGTTAATCAGACTGATTTGATGATACTTGAGATAATGTTGCTCATTTTTTGGAAATCTGCTTCATGGACGAATCTGTGACAATGTGTTTGAAATCGTGACCCTAATGTGGAAATTGCTTGATCTTTTGGACTCTGCTATTCATGGGGCATAGGCAATCTGTTACATTTCATTTGGAAATGAATATGTTTGAATTTTGGGCACGGAATGAAGATATTTAAACTTTATATGTACTCTGTTCCAAAATTTTTGTGGCCTGCTTGTGCTTACTTTGGTTGGATTGCATACATTTATAGTGGCTTTTCAATCACTTAAATAATCCAATGTCTCATTTCTTTATTCTAGACTACGCAAAGCCGTGTGCTGTAAGAGAGGTGAGAAGAGGTGAAGACTGGTGAGCTCAAGAGATTCACTTGTTGGGGGCGATAGTTAATACTCATGTTTAACAACTTTCTGAGTTGTTAATTTTTGCAACATTGGTGTTTAAAAGTAGTATGCGAGGGTTCTTTGTTTTTTCTGGTGGCAGTTTCCAAGTCCATATAGAAATGTTTTTGAACAAATAGATGTGTAGGGTACAAGGATGTGACTTTTCACTCACTACTTCGGGGGAAGATGAAAAGAGCACGAAAAAAGAGAATACTATTGCATGCTTCATTGCTTCTATTTCAATTTAAACACATTATTGTGCTCTTCTTGACCTAGCTGAGAGTTGGGATCCTGTAGCTGCATGTGCATTTATGGTCGGTCTTGATGTCTCCGATCCCTTCACTTGTGGAAACCCTTTTATTGTTGAAGGTCAATATTGGGACATGTTCATTTTGTTTAGAATTATTTGTATGTTTGACTTTGTTTATGCTATATTTCCCTTTTGATGGTCATGCCACCACTTTAACTACTTAGTGAAAGATCTTGCTTTCTAAATCTATTGAATGACTGAATGATTTTGTTACACTAGGCATCTCACATGTTGGATTCAAGGGCATCTAGTATAACGAGACAAGAGTGTGATCAAAGACCTCTTATTCCTTTTGAAGAACTTGTGACTGAAAATGAAGCTGTAGGTGATGTCTCTAGCAAATCCAAAGAAAATAATGATAAAAACAATTCAGGTGATTGTGTGCTTCCCGACCCATGTACCCTGCTCAAAGTCACTAGCAGGAGAAAAATGCCACAAAAGAAAACATCCTTGCCTATGGTTTGTGTTATAGTGATAAAAAATTTATGTTTTAATAAAACATCCACCCTTTGGCTGAACCACTTATAATTGGCAAATTTAATATCTTTTCTAGGAGAACCATGAATTACATGCACTGCAAGCAGCGTACGAGGATCTTTTTGTGAGATCTGAAATTCAGGTCTTAATTTTACCTTTGTCCATTTATAACTAAACTGAAGAGTATTAACAATTAATGTGTGGTTGTTCCTCACTTTAAATGCAGAGGATCATGTATGAAGTACAATTTGACTGTTTGAAAAGAACTCTGTCCGAAGCCTGTGCAGAGAACCTGGACCATTCTACTTGTCCAGATGACACTTCCCAATGTCGTGATAATAGTACCCAGTCATTAGATACAGATGCTACAAATTTGATTGAACAGCTAAGAGAACAGGTAATCTTTCTTGTATGCTACTTCATTGAATATAGACCTGTGACTTGAGCCATTTTCTGATATAACTCCAATGTTTGAACCTCTTCCTGTTATATGACCAACTTACAGGACCTCATTACGCCTCTGATATAACAGCTTTAAAAGTTTGTCGTGTTTCTTCTTTGCCGCATATTTACAACTTGAATATCATGTGTATGCATTCATTCAGATTAAGGTGTTGGAAATGGAAAAACTATCAAATGAACAGAACTTAGAAAGCGTTGTCGATTTTGCAAAAAAACAGAATACTTGTGCTGCCAAAAAATGTGATGAGGTAACTACTTTTCCTTAATAAAATGTTTGATTAGTCTCTTAATTCTGAGATTTTGTCTCCCCGTACATGAAAAAGGGAATCAAAAGCCTCCTAGTTTTGGTTATGCTGTGCACACATATTTATTCCTTTGACACAAGTTTCCTAGTCTTCTTGAAGTGGAGCACACTTCAGCACTGGTATTCCTGTCACTGGAAGGATTGTGTATCATGGAGCTAATAAGTTCTGTTGTTTGTGTAATTGTATATTGCTGGTGAGAAACTAATTATTCCACTAAATGAAAATCCCATTTCACCCATCAGCTTAGATATTTTCAACTAATTCTGTAAACTGTTAATCTTTGATCTGATCATAATGTGTCTCTCATAGTGGTGGTGATATCATGAGTAGGAACTCGGAAGTAAAAGGTGTTCATGATTGATGAAAACTCTTGTTGTAATGATTGTTCAGTTGATTAGGTCTGTGTTATGTATTTGAAATTTAGTAGCACAAAACAACCAAAAGCGCCACCCTCAAAACTTGTATTGATCCTTTTCTGTTTAAACTTTGCATACTTTCCTCCTTTATTTACTCTGGGTTTCCTTTTCTTTTGGCTGTCTGCATTTTTCCTATTATATTCTGTTGGTTTTGTGCTTTACAGTTAGATAGTTCCAGTATTTTGATATACTTTTATGCATTGGTTTTCTTTAAAATTATTAGCTCTATGAAGAGCTCCAGACTGCAAAGCAGGAGGCCTTGGAGGCACGCAGTGAATTGCGTCAAAGAAATGCTGAATCAATGGAGGTAGATATTTTTCACTTTCTCTGTCATGATGTAACAATTTTTACAATTCTTTATAATGTCCATGTATTTTTGCTCGCCATTGAAAATTCAGATTGCTATATGTGTTTTGCTTTAAATTTCTATTTTGCTTATTCTGTTGGTATATGATTTAGTTAGAATTTCGGGTATCATATTTTAATCAGGAAAGCAATTCAATCTCAAAATCGGAGCTTTTATTGGAGGTTCGACAAATATGTGAAGAAGTACAAAGCTTGAGTTCTTTTTCAGGATACATCTCATCAGTCACTGAAGAACTTTTACAGGGCCATTCTTATGCACTTAAAGAATTATCTGTATGTACTTCTTGATTTATTCTATTCAATCATACATGTTGTACCATTGGCAAAGCTTATAAGAATCCTTCATTAGTTTAGAGTTTCTCTTACTTATATTTCATTAGTTATTGAATATTTGGTTAACTTTCTTTTTGCAGAATTTGAAATCCCATATATGTGAGAGCACCAGATTACAGAGTTCAATTGTTAATGATCATGGAAAGCTAATCAGTAGTTTGAAAAATAAAATAGTTGAAATTGAGAATGAGAAGGTGAGTTAGCTCAAAGCAGCATTAAGATCTAAGTAATGAGTTATGATGGGTTTTTGCTTCAGCAGATTCTAACAAGAATCTGTTTTGTTGAGATGCAGACTATGTTAAAGAATCAATCTACCGATCTTCAGGAACAGCTGGATGCTGTGCGTATAAAGTCCCAGGACTCTGAAAAAGCACTTATGGTAGTAGCTTCTGTTTTCAACTTTTTATAGTCTCTGTTGTGAAAGTGTGTTTTGTTCCTCCATTAAATAGTTCTTTCTTGTGTCAGGATCTCTCGGAGCAGTATGATGCAGAAAAATCAGAACTGCTATTTAATATTGATTTTCTTGAAAAGGAAGTCTATTCCTTGTCATCTTCTTCCTTGTCTAGAGAAAAGGAATCGTTGAGGAAAGATCTTGAGAAAACCAAAGCCAAGTTGAAAGAGACTGAGTCTAAGCTTAAAACTGTCATGCAAGAGAAAACTAGACTTGAGGTTATGAGCTATCCCCTTGAGTTGTATTTTGTATTAGCATCCAGCTTTTCTTCACATTGAGGTGATGTGCTTTTTCATGAGCAGGGTGAGAGAGCTAATGCTGATAGAGAGATTAAAAAATTGCATAGTCAGAAGGCTTTTCTTGAGCGTGATTTAAGCAAACGAGATTCCATTGCTGGTAGAAGGCGTGAGTCATGTGTTGATCGCCCCAGAGCCATTGATTCCAAAAGGATTAAGGGTCAAGAAAATATCATGCAACAGACACTGCAGGTAAAGAAAACTCCTACAATATATGTAAATCAAACCATGTCTGGTGTTGGGCTGTAAATTGCCTTGATCAACATTCAACATCTAAAAAATATTATTCAAAATTTTCCACAATGAATATTGGTAATGCAATTTTCTTTGATACTAGATTATTTTTCGTTTCAGAATTAACATATTTTTGGAGCAACTAAATTAATGTGTAATGTGCTCTGATCCATTTATGCTGTCCATGTCTTGAATTTTTCACTGTACTTGGTAGTTGACTGAACTTTGGTAATGCAATTTTCTTGGCTAACTAGGTTATGTATTAAATTTTGCAAGTTACTTGCTCTTTAAGCATAAAAATATGTGCTCTGATCTAATTATGCTGTCCATATTCTAAATGTCTGCTTTACGTGGTATTTAGGATGATTACAAAAAGCTGGAAGTTCTTGCTTTTGAAATGGAAACTACTATTGCTTCTCTCGAAGAGGAGCTTGCTGTTGCTAATCAAGAAAAGGAAAAACTACTTGCTACAAATGAAAGTTTGAGTTCTGAAATTGAGATGCTATCAGAAAAATTTGATGCGTCAAGCTCTGGTTTAAATGCATTGCAAGAAGAGCTCTTGGATCTTGTAAGCTTCTTGTGTCAAACCATTATATGTTTGCCTGTTATGGTTTTGTTACTCACTACTTTTGCATGTTTATGAAAGCCTTGTCTTCTGCTTCCTTTGATGATGTTCTGAAAGGCGTTTGTCTTCTTCTGATCAGAGATTGAAGCTCGAGAAATCTGAGAGCTCCAACCAGAACTTGGAAAGCCAGATTAATCTTTTGGTTGAGGAAAAGGAAGAGCTAGCAATGGTAGTTTGATTTCAAATTTCACCTTAAATAATCAGAACTTACTTTTCTCTTCTTTACACTTTCACCCAACTGCATATCTTAATTTTCAGCAACTTACAAATAGCCTCTTAGAATTGGAGGAGGAAAAGGCAGTGTGGTCAGCAAAGGAAAAAGCATCCGTTGAAGCTATCAAAGAAAAAGCAAATAGCTATAATGATGAGATCACTTCATTATCTAGTGAGCTAGAAAGGGTAAGTTTTCAATGTTGGGGTGTGATCATTGAATGTTTCTACATCTTGTCGAGGAGATATGTTTTTCAACTATGTTTTTCAAGTAAACTTGAAAAACAAATGCCCTTGGTTCATTCATATGTTTTTCAGTTTTGAATTTGACCTGATTTTAAATTTATATTGTTCGTAGACCATGTAAGCTCAATCTAATGATAAATTTATCTTCTTAAGGTGCAAAATGAAATGATATCATTGAAGAAGGAATATGAGGATCTACAACAGAGTCTGAAATATGCAGAGGAGCATGCAGAGGCAAAGATGAGATGCAGGTCTGAATCATGTCCTGTGAACTCGCCATTGCAGTTTAATTTTTCCAGTCATTACCTGTTCACCACCATCATGGAAACCTTAGTTTTTGTTTTTTAAAGAGTATTCGACTTTCCTTTTTTTGCATAATTTACGTATCATCCTCCATAAACTATAAAATAGACTAATAGATTCAGCACTGAATAAAATTTACAATACGTAACACCTGTTCTGTTTAATTCATATACACAAGAGGGGTGCAATGCTTGATGCACATTCAGCTATCTTTCTAACATATGAAGAAATTCACCCATGTGGTTTTCATATATTTTTTGCAGCATGGAGAAGCTAACGGAGATCGATCAACTAAAACACGCTCTTGAAGTGGTAGTATCAGAGAAGGCCGATCATGAAGAAGTCCGTTCCTTGTTTTATTAAAGTTTTACTTCTAAAGCTAAACCTTTTCAACAATTCTGTTATGACTTTTTCTAATACCGGCAACAATTATCTCTCTTGCTCAGCTGTTCAAGTCAAAGCTTGACGCTTTATCTTCGGAGTATGGTCTCAAATGTGAAGAATTGAAAAGGACCGAGGTAGAGTTGGCTAATCTCAAAAAAGAACAAGGAGATCTATTATGTCGAATAAAAGAACAGGAGCACGATGCAAATTTGTCTAATGACTTGCAGGTTAGTTGATGTTACCTGATCTAATAAACTGTATTAATTTTTCAATGGGTAATACATTTTTACTTGGAACTGTGAATTTTTCATCTGTTTAAAATAGAATTGCAAACGTGAGCTCCAGTTTATGGTAGAAGAGAGGGACAAATTGAAAGCACAAGTCGAAAAAATGCTGGAAAATGAGATCGATATCAAACTTATGGGACAAAGTTACGATGAGAAGGTGACATCGATCATTTCCTTCTGCTATACTCCGTCCGTTTCATTGATTTAGCAACATATTAGTTGCCTATGTGAGCTTTCTAAAAGATATGTAGCAAACTCAATGAGACAAAGGGAGTGTCTGATAAATATTGGAAGTAAAAGTCTATATTTATGGATGCCAGACTCTAAGATTGTTTTACTTGCAGTTGTTTACAACACAACATGAAGCAGAACAGCTTTCAAGGAGATTAGCTGAACTGGAACAAAAGATGCATGTGGTGAGTTTTTTAAGAGTAGGATTTCTGTTTTGGTGTGGTTGTGCATAAGAACCTGATTTTAGCTTCCTGACTTATTTTCGCACCTGATTGCAATGTTTTTTTATTCACAATCATCTGTAGATAACTGATATAAACGAGAGGCGTTCTTAAATCAGTTCCGTCATACAATTCTAATCTTTGCTAATTTACTGTTATTTGCTGCGTTAGCACATCAAGTTTTACTAGGGTTTTGGGAGGAAAACATTTTTAAGGTTAAAAGGAGTTTCCTTTTTCTCCTCTGTTTTGTTTCTAAAAGGAGACTAATTTCCCTGGGTGAACAATATTCTCCTTTTTGTAAGGATATGGAAGCTACATTTAGGGGGTGTTTGACAATTGGATGTCTTGGCTATTGGCTTATTTCACTAGCTCGTAATGGTGACATATTTGTTAGCTGTTAAGCCAAGTTGTAAGCCAGTTATTTAAGCCAACTATTTGGAGATTTTTTTTGTTAAAAATGTGTTGTTGGTTATTAGATGTTATTAGATTTAATGTGGGTCAAAATGTCAAAACCCAATGAAAAACCTACTCATAGTAGCTTTTTGGTTTTGGCTTACAAGTTAAATTTTCATCTGGTTCAAAAGCCAGTTACAAAATGCCAAAAACCAGCCAAAAAGTCTACCAAAAAGTCATCTACCAAACACATACTTAAGCTTCGTCTCTCAACTCCTAGCGTAGTTGTGTACTTGTGCTCCTCTTTCTCCCCTCCCATCCCTCCATTTGTCTCCTCAATTTTGCTTCCCACCTACTTTTCTTGTAAGCAACCAAACATAGAAAAATTACTTTCATGAAAAATGTTGTTCAAACCAAACCTCATTTCATAATGTCAAATTAGGCTGAACTTATTGTGAATGCCAGCAATTATCGGGGAAAACACGAGGTGCACACACTTTACAAGCCAAGGAGATCATATGCCATCCCAAAACCATATGGCAATGGGAAGAAGGTCTTCAATAGCTTATAAAGTGTGCACACCATTTTCAATTTGTCGATGTGAGATAACTCATCCCAACACATAATACTAATTGCAATAATAAAGGCTAAACTCCTAATATATGCAGTCTCTATAAAGTTTAGAACTATCATAAATAAGTTTATTAAACATGTTTTTGTATTTTGATTAACCCTTTTTGTAGCTACTTTCAAGGCTTGTTTAGTCTTTGTGTTTGTATATACTGTCAAATTATTTCACAGTATCTACTGTGAGATTCTCTTAATCCTTCTTTGATAAACTCTCATTAGGATAAAGTCATGGAGAACGTCGAGAGAACGAAACTGCGAATGCGACTCCGATCAATGCAAGCTATATTAGACGCGCTCCGAGAGAGGTACAAGAAGGTGACGGATGAGCAGGAATTCATGCACAAGAAATTCGAGGAAGCTGCCACCAAATTAAAGGATCGGTTAGCTTCTTATGCTTTAGAGGTGCTTAACTTGAAGAAGCAACTTGCTGATGCTTGTTAACTTTCATTGACTATATTTTTGTGTATACATAATTAGATATGTTGTGGAAAATAACTCATTTTAAGGGTCTATTCTAGATAAGTAGATGAGTAAATTTGGGATGGGGTTGGTGATTCCTTTTGTAAATGATGGGTAGCTAAGAAATTCCATAAGAAATGAGTTTATTGTTTAATGCATATGATTAAACTAATCTATTGGATTAATGAAATGTAATTCTTATGATTATTGGGCTTGTGGTGATCAATTGGATTCAATAATTAGATCACAAGTTTCCTCCCATTAAACTTATAACAAATCTTGTATGAGACTGTTTCATCATGAAATGTATTTATAGATTCAACGAATTTTCCAATTTATCACTTTAGATTGTAAGTGATACTGATCATTTTAAAGTTGTAAATGATCATTTAAGGTTTGTTATTTTAATATTATTAGTGATCATTTAAGACTATAAAATGTGATCACTTTAAAAATTTCTTATATATTGTAAGTGTACAATAGGTCAACTCAATAGTAATAATCTCGTCATTCGACTGTCATTTGTGAAAATCTGTTAAACTTAATGAGTATTGTCAAGGTTATTAAGGAGAATATCAAGATTGACAGAAAACAATATTTTTTAAAAACAATTTTCCAAATGTAAATGAGAACTTGTTTTCTTTCATTTGATTAGATCAAAAACGCTTTAGAAAATTGAAAATATTTCCTCTCACTTTTAGAGGAGAAATATTTGCAAAGTATACTATCTACCCAAACTTTTTTATTTTCTTTCGTTGGTCAAATAATTAAAAAGAAAAATCAATATTCCAACAAAAGTTGACCCATTAAGGGGGTCCCTTAATCATACAAAGCTAAGCAAAGACTCTTTCTTAACCATGCACATATTGTCTCCCATGAGAAAAAGGAACTAACAAGAAAACCATAACAAGTCATTTAGTTTGTTCATGCTACTTGCTTGTAATAAGGGTCTAATCCTACTTAAAAATAGGGCAACATTCCCATATTTCTTCTATATTTGTACATTTTCAATTGTCTTTGTTTTAAATCCTCCAACTTTAACCATCTATTTTCTTGTATTAATGGAAATTGGTTTAGTGATTCTTGTTCTTAGCTTCGTTGTTCCATCCCATGTCCATGGCAAGCCGAAAATTCAAGCCATATATCAGTTTGGAGATTCAATCTCGGATACAGGTAACTTGATACGTGAGGGTTCTAATGGAGCTAATTCACCCTTTGCTAAGCTCCCTTATGGCCAAACCTACTTTCATAAACCTAATGGACGTTGCTCGGATGGTCTTCTCATCATCGATTATTTTGGTACTTCAATTTACCTAATTTATTCGTGCTGATCAATTGGGCGTGTCTAGACATACACTTATATAGAAACAACTCATGAATCATTTTTATTTTGTCGCACAATTCAATAATAGCAAGATTTTTAACTAACCAATATATTTTTGACTTTTTAAAAACTATAGAGAAAGACATAAATTCAAAAACATGCATCTTAATTTTTCATAATTTCTTTTTTTTTTTTAAATTTTTCATAATTTTCATATTTGATGATTTATGGTGTTGCAGCTCAAGCCTTGAAGTTGCCTTTTTTAAACGCATTCCTTAACAAAAATGGTAACTTTTCTCATGGAGTCAACTTTTCCGTAGCAGGATCAACTGCCCTCAGCACTGAAACATTGGCTACAAAAAACATAATGTCGCCCATGACTAACAGTTCCTTATCTGTTCAGTTGCGTTGGTTTAAATCTCATTTATCATCCATTTGCTCCCATCCTTCAGATTGCAAACACAAACTCGCTAACGCCCTCTTTATAATCGAAATTGGGGGTAACGACTTTAATTATGCATTCTCCCAATTTATGCCTATGCAATCGGTACGACAACTGGTTGATCAAGTAGTTCTAGCTATCTCTAGCGCTGTTTTGGTTAGTGATTTTCTTATCTACCATCGTACAATATATAATATATGTTGAAGTTATACTTTCCGACTTAAATTTTTGATTTTATTTGGCAGTAGCACCAAGAAAAAGGTTTGTTTGGCTATTCATTGTTAGTTTTTGACTAATTCAGTTGTCTAGTTTGACTAACTGGCAGCATTGAATAATCTTTTCGTTAAACTAACTCTATGGGCAAGTGTTAGGAAAATGTTTGATAATAATATGTTGTTGGTTGTTTACTAATGAAAAGTGAAGCAAAACCAAAAGTTTATGAAAAAACTACTAGAAAACTTGTTGGTTATGGCTTATAAGCCATTCACCAAAAACATTTTTTGGCCGTTTAACCAATCAAAATGCCAAAAGACAAATAGAAAAACTAGCAAAATACTTAATTTGCCAAACACACACTATCAAAAGGCAAAAGCCTAGCTCACATATTATGCGAAATTCTATTTTAGATCTGCACTTTTAACCTAAAATAAACTTTCATACAAAAGGATAGAATAGAATAGAACATATAAAATATTTTAAAGCTTTAACCATCAATCTAAACTTTTAATGGAGTTGATTGGCATTTATAATTACTAAGTAATCTTATACTTGATAAATACATCATATTTGTAATTTTGATCGACTTTTGATAACAAACATAATCTATACAATGCAGGAACTAATAAGTTTAGGAGCCACTCGATTCGTCGTTCCCGGAAACTTTGCCATTGGTTGCATTCCGGTTTATCTTACAGGGTTTGAAACAAGTGATTCAATGATGTATGATAATATGAAGTGTTTACAAAATCTTAATGAATTTGCAATGTTCCAAAACAGCCGATTACAACAAGCTCTTGCTAAGCTTCAAAGGCATAATCCAAATGTAACAATTGTGTATGCCGACTATTTCAATGCTATGAGGGATCTCCTTCAAGATGCTCCTTCACATGGTTAGTTTCCTCTTTTATCACTTGAATATTGTCTAGCTTGTACTTTTCCATTTTATCGTATTATTTTATTATCATTAAGTGACAAAATTTAGAGGGTCAGATGTAAAGATGACTAAATAGGTGGATGTGTGTTATTGCACTCTCTTCCGTATGCATACCCACATAAAATTTGCATATTCATCACCTATTCATACACACACGCCGAATGATATTATACCCATCAAGACTATACCCGTCTTGTATTTGCCTTATGTTCACTTCATATTGCGTTTTACTAGTCCTATAACCACCCTATTACTTCAAAGTGTTATTATGGTGGGGGTGCAAGAAAATATTTCCACCTTATTACTTTTTATTGCGGGTATGACTTTTCATATTCATATTCTTCCATCAGTCACAAAATTTCATGTTCATATTTACCGCATCTAAGAAAAGAGCGAAACTTGACTATTATCATTGATAGACATTCAATTTACCCTAATCATATTCAATTACAAGTAAATATCATCATATCTTTAAACTAATGAAAGACGTGTTTTCGATCGACCCTTTGTAACAAACATATCTGCAACTGTATATAAACAAGTGCACATAATTAATTGTTAATATTGATACGCAGGGTTCGAAAAGAGGAACATTTACAAGGCATGCTGTGGATTTGGAGATAATGACTATAATTTTGACATGAGTAGAATGTGTGGAAATGATGGTGTACCAGTTTGTGCATATCCTCAAAAATATGTGAGTTGGGATGGAATACACATGACTCAAGCAGCATACAAATTCATGGCCAATACCTTACTCAACCAAATTCTTCCCAAAATCTCTCATTGAGCATTAATCTTCTTACATGTATTCTCCTAGTTACTGGTTTAAGAAGACGTATATTTAGAGGTGTTTAAAACAACTTGACGATTCGACATTTACCCGATCTTATAACTAAATCTATCTTTGACACGCCTTTAAAAAAAAAAATTAAAATTATGTAAAAACTAAACGGCAGCAATTTTAAAGGAACAAAGAAGTATGTGATAGCTACATTGTTGACCTACTTTGCTTCTGTTTCATCATTACTGATTCGATCTCTATTTTAAGCTTATGTTATTATTTGATTTTTAACAAATGATCAAGTAAACCCCTAGTCTTTTTATGGTTATCGAAGCTGGTTCGGAGATAGAATGTATACAGCCTTATAATTGTAAAAAGAAAGATTTTTC
This sequence comes from Amaranthus cruentus, assembly GCA_019425755.1. NCBI lineage: Eukaryota > Viridiplantae > Streptophyta > Magnoliopsida > Caryophyllales > Amaranthaceae > Amaranthus > Amaranthus cruentus. The sequence continues at coordinate 24,726,835 of CM033454.1, forward strand.
ATAGACCCTTAATCTAGATTTCACATGAATAAAAATTATACATAAATTAACAAAAAATATTAAATTAATTTTAACATATAAATCAAATTATTCTTTCATAGAAGAAATAAAAAATACAACTTTTTTTTTCAAGTTAGTAATTATACATTCTACCATAAAGAACCTTAAAGTTTTGACTAGTACATTTTTGGAAATATAGCTAACGCACCAACTCTGATAAATGTCTGAACTTTCAATCGAACACGATAAATTTATCAAAATTAAGCTTCGTGCATGGCATGTACTTCTACAAGTGAAGGTACAAGGTCGGCTAAGATTCAGAATACAAGTAGCTAATACTAACCAATCACGGAACTCACAGGATGCTCCATTTCTGTTGCAAGCCCTCACAAATTCTAGCTATACACCATGCGGCACTCATCGGATAACCAGAGACTGCAAATTAAAAAGCATATTGTCAATAACACCAAATAGGCGTACGAACTTAAACAAAAAATGTTCATAAGCAATTCACCCTCGACACAAAAAATCGCACCTTGCTTAATAAAAAATGGGAGAAGCAAAAAATACATTAATACTGTCTTGGTACCTCAATAATTTGTAAAGAGTATTATTGGCAAATGAAACGAAGAATTGATCTTGATAAAGTACATTTATACTGTTTTTGGTAAATGACTTCTGAATGGACTTTTTTGGTTGGCTTTTGGTAGGTAAAAAGCCAAAAAACTTAATTGATAAATGGTTTTTCAACTAAAAAATTGGCTTTTAAGTCCAAATGAAAAAGCCAACTTGGTTAGCTTTTTACATTAGCTTTTGACTTGTCGACCCACTTTTTTCTCTAATAAATAACCAAAAACCAATATATAGTTTTACCAAACATCTCTTTGTATTGCTAGCTTAAAAGCCAACATTTTCCGCTGGTCAAACAAGCCAACTAAAAAAGCTAACAACCAGCTACAAACAACCATTTGCAACTACAAAATCAGCATTTACGCTTTAGAGCAGTATCAAACGTTCCAACTTACTATACCATAGATTCATTTGGTCAAAATTGGTTCCCAGACAATCAAGAAAACACAGGTTTTTAAACTAACTTACTTGCTATGTAGTCTTCAACGTACTCATCATTAACCTTTCCATGAGCCATCGCACCAACCTGAACAACCAACGGATTAAAAAGGTCCAATGTTACACTAGAAAAAGGAATAAAAGAACAAGTTCAGTCACTTGTGATGCATACCACAAAGACATAGTTGAGATCCTCTTTAACAGCAGTCACATATTTCTGAATGTCAACCAATTTATCTGAGCTGAATGAAAAGCCTGATGAACAAACAACCAAATGTCATTCACTATGGAGGGAATTGGATAAAAAGATCGAAGCCATTCCAAACAGTAATAAGACAGGATCATTAGTCAAACGTAAGCTCACCTATCTTACGGGAATTAAGAGGTAGATACTGAGTAACAGGATTTTTAATCACGCGGAAGAGTTTGTCTCGCTTGCCAGCCGCAGTTATGCTCAGCTTTTGTAGCAATTGCACTGAAATGACATGGGAGAAAATTTAAAAGACACCAAACAACAGGCCAAATATAGCAAACTACAGCTAAGAACATTGTCACATGGTTCGTTGATTGCCTCGCGAATCACGATTCGTAAATTATGCTCGGTTTTGGGCTATTTTTGATCATTTCGAGCGAATCATGAATTCAAAAGGTGAACTAACTAGCGAATTATGTTTCACTGATTACGAAATCATGAATAGATTCAAAAAGAAAGGTGCAAGGCAATAATTTTCACTTACACATAATGCCAGCAAAACGTTTATATGTTCTCGGAATACGAACATGAGGCTTAACCTCAAAAAGTATGCCTTTCTCAGTTTTTACATACACAGCTCGAATCCTCCCAGCCTTATTCAAGGGGCTATCCAAAATCATCAAAAGAGCCTGAAATTCAATGTATTTATTGCATTGACAACATACCTCCAAATAAACAAGGCATATCAATCTAAATATACAACAAAAACACAAAACTAACGACATATTCCTATGCGAAAAAGTTAGTCTCACAAACCTGATGAACAATGTCCGGCCTGTATTCTGCTGGATCCTTATTATGCTTCCGCAAAAAATTCGAATGGTCCTCAGAGTTCAAAATTTGGTAGGTCTGCAATTGCATAAGAATATAATATCATTATAACTTAGACTCCTCATCATCATCATTATCATCGTACCTGGTACCTGGTGTATCCCGCCCATAGAAATCATTATAACGTAGACTATGATCATCAAATTATTTCATCCATTACCAATAGATCCATCCACAAAACAGGATAAGTGGACATCAGAAGAAGACTTAAACTTACAAAATATACCATAATTATTGAGACCCTATTTAATTTACAATTTTTTGAACTTTTGGAGCCTAAAACAAACAACTAAACTGAAGCCCAAGTAATGTAAACTAATAATTAAGGCCCCTTCAATTAGGGGGCATATATTCCATCCCTTCTCAAGTTCATACATTGGTTCGTTGGCCCTAGTCTTACAGTCTTCCTACCATATCCAAAAAAACAAACAAACAAATAAGTATTAGATTTGATGATTGATATACCTTGCCAACTTTGGCAACCTCAAGGGAAGCTCTTTCAAGGACGAAAATGGCGCCGGAACGGCTATTTTGATCCGAAATGGTGATCGGAATCCCGGGCAAATCTTTCACAACATCATCCACTACTTTTTCATCTTCTTCAATTACACTAGTAGTAACAGTTGGTTCCTCTTCATTCATCAATTCCACTTCCTCCTTGTCATATTTAGCTTCCTTTCTCTTCCTTTTCTTACCAGCTTTTACTGCAAATGGCCTTGTCATTTTCTACACACAACAACAAAAATCCATGCTTTTCAGACCATAAATTCTACAAATTCAAACAATAAAAATGGTGATAACCCAGAAAGAAAAAACAGTATTGAAAGTGCCCACAGAAATTCAACTGATTAGTAGTATTACAATACAATACGAAAGATAGTTCAAAAAGAAAGATGAACCTTAATCAATGGAAGAACCTTAATCAGCAAAAGATGCGCGCAAAAAAAACAAAAAAAAAGAAAAGAAAAAGGGAAGAACCTCAAGGTTTAGGGAATTAGGGTTTATAAAAGTCGGCGTTATTTGGAGAACCAACGTCTATTGACCACAAATAAAACAATAATTTTTATGAACATAGTTTGTCTGCAGAACACACTGCGCACCATGATAATAATAACCGTCTCTATAAGAGACACCCCTCACATTAATTTTAACTCATTTTAAAATCAAAAAAATATTTTATAAATTATTAAAATTAGACTGTCTGATTGTTGAAACTAGGGGTACCTTATACATGCTAAAGTGCTTATGTGATAGATGATCTCATATAAACTGACATAATTTTAAATAAATGGTTTATTAACTTAACAAAAACAACTTAATAACTCTAAACAAATGAAAATTATATTAAATATCAAAATCCATTAAAAAATTATATTAAATCTCAAAATTCATTCAAACACACCGCAAATGAAAATACAAATATAATAATTTTACTATTTTTGAATATTTACATTGATATATACTCCTAATACTTACCAATGATCAATATATTTAAAAAAAAATAAAATAAATATTTTTTTATCACTTCCTATTATAAGAAAAATTATCTAAAATAATATAATCTTTTTATGATTTTCCTAAAAAAAATCTCGCTTATTGATTAACCATGAATAATCCCAACTTTAATGGGTATTTTTCTAGGGTAAACCCGGTAACCTAATGACTTGCTATAGTAATTGTAGATTTTTTTTAAAAAAAAGCTAAATTAAAATAAAATATTGAAAATACAAAAAAAGATGTGGAAAAAAAATTCTGATTTTTTTATATTATTTAGAATTTTTTTACGTAAATTTTGAATTTTTTATCCAATTTTTTTATTGATTTTTGATGTAATTTTTGGTGAATAACTTCAGTCGGTCATTAGGTTACTAAGTTTACTCTAAGCAAATAATCCCCTACAATTGAGATTATTGTGGCTAATCAATAAGTAGAATTATAGTAGGAAAATAAAAAGAATTGAATTATTATAGGTAATTTTTTTCAATATTATATTTTACGAAGTATAACATAAAATCCTACTGCAAATAAGATTAATTTACTTTTAATCGACCTAAAAAAATAAGTGCTCTCTTGAGAAACCGTTTTTTGTAAATACGACTCTCAAAATTCCAATCCAAATATACATTTAGAGTAGTAACAATATATATTTATAATTGAACTGGGCTTTTGAGAGTTTACAAAAGACGGTCTCAACTAAGAATTTGCTTAAAAAAAAAAGTCTATCAAACAAACAAATTGTGCAAATAAAATATTGAGCGGACGAAATTACAATTTTATCCTGAATTTATAAACCCCTCTTTTCACTTTTGTTCAATAAGAAGAAAGAAACTTTGTAAAACCCTGTTTCTCCATATTAAGAAGCTGCAATTCATTCTTCATCAAACAAACCCTAAATATTTTAGAACTTCACCAATTGATTGGATTTTAAGTTTCTAACAAACCCTTCAAAATTAATATTTGAAGCCGGGAAGTTTGTCAATTGATTGAAGTTATGGCTTTTCATGGAGGTACTCTCAAGTCGACCTCCATTAATGGCGTCAAAGTTTATTCTTTGACTGGTCAACACCGTTCTTTAGCCTCTTGGCTTAACCCTAAGAAGCAGCGTGCTCTTAGGAAAGATAAAGGTATTTCCTTTTCTCTTTTGATTTTTTGGGATATTTAAATTTGTCTGTATTTTGTTTTGCATAGCGTGAAAGTGCACATCTTTATGAAATTAATAGTATGAAAATATGGAACATTGTAAGATTATACGAGGGTTTTGTAAAGGGGTGTTTATGTTATTGATTAAATGGTGGAGTTTGTATAGAAAGATGAAGAAAGGTGTGTTTTACAATGAAATATGGAGGATGAATTAAAAGCTTGGACTTTGGAGTGGAGTTTTCATGTGCTAGAAATTTGGAGATTCCGGTTCGAATTTATATGACATTGGAGTTTTGGTCGAATTATGGACCTAGTGTAGAAACTTTATTTATTTTTTTCCCAGAAATCATTCCTAACCACTCCTTCCTTTTCCCTCAAAAACTCAGGATCACATTCTTTATAATCAATGATGCTGATTCTTTAAATGATTATTAAGATAAAAGAGTAATGTTTGCTTTCATAGCTGAATTTTTGTAATTGGGTTATCTAGTTCCATTGTTTTGGGTTTAGGTTTGGGTTTGTGACTTCGAAGCAGTTAGGCAGGGCTAGGCACATTAGCACTTAGCAGTCTCTTTTTATTTGTACCTTAACCGGAAAGAGTGATACCTTCTTCAAAGGGTTGGAGTAATTTTTCTTGACGCAGTTGCATCGGTCTCTTCCTCTATGTTTCCTATCTTAAGACCAAATTATTTATAAGTGTGCCTTACAATGATCATCTGTCTCCCTTTCAATAAGACCTATCTAGCAGAAAAGGCGAAAAGGTGAAAAGGTCACTTAAGGTAGGAGACTTTAATTCAAAGTATAAATAATTGAAATATGATTAAGCAAGTCTCCCAAAGTATTTGTAGTCTCCCCAGAGCAGTGCTCACACATGGAGGAACTGAGGAAGCTTCTATTGTGCCTCACCTTCTCTTGTATAGTGAAAAACCGAATGCTACATGCTTCAAGCATCTTGAAAAATAGAGAATAAGCATGCCAACTTGCCAACTATCATATATAAATTTGTGGATTCACATTTAGTTCTGTTTTTCATTGCATTTTTATTAGCATGCTGCCATTGGCATGATATAATATATTCTGTTTGCCTGCTCCACCCGTATGTTCTTTTGCTCCTTAGTATGACTTGTATTTAATTGATTTCTTATTCATTGGAAATTTGGGTGTCCCTTGTTTAGATTATATGCGAAGAGTAGAGTTAATCCAGGATTTGAGATTCGAAACTGCAACCACGAAAATCAAGGCCACACCTGATGGAGAATTCCTTATTGCTTCAGGTAAGTTGGTGCTGCTTGTTTGCGCATGATAGAACCCTTGTCCTTGTTTGGAGAGATTTTATTTCAAATAGTCATTGGTAAATTTGAAATTATGAAAATGTAGGTATCTACCCCCCACAAGTTAAGGTTTACGAATTAAGGGAACTTTCCTTGAAGTTTGAAAGACATTTGGATTCTGAAATAGTTGATTTCCAGGTACTTCTATAATTTATTTTCATTTTGTGGGATGTCCATAGTTACATTTTTCAACTAAAAAGGAAAAAAAAGAATAAAAGGAAAAAATCAGTTTGCTAGTTTCTTGATCCTCGCAAACCTCTTTTGATAGGATTTATTCATTTTCTTGCTCAATGATAGTTGCTCTTAGTTAATCAAACATTTTTGTGGCTGAAACAGGTCTTGTCTGATGATTACTCAAAGCTTGCATTTCTCTGTGCGGATCGATCAGTCAATCTACATGCGAAGTATGGAAGTCACTACAGTTTGAGGATTCCTAGGTACGCTATCTCATACAAGAAACATATGTGGTTTCTTCTTCATTTTTACAATATAAATGAATGCACGAAATAGCGTTTTGCCCGCTAAAAGTTGAAACTCAAAGGTAACCACAACTAGAATTTTTTAGGTCGAACAATAGAAATTCAATTCTTGGAAGCTGGAACTGCTTCAGAACTGTACCCCCTAATCTTTTTCAGAACTCTTCATTTGCTTTTCTGCCATTTTGTTTTTCAATTTTAGTTGATGTGTGTATTGGCTTGCACAATATAGTATATATATTCCGAAGCTGATACTCCTAGAGCATACTCCCTCATGGAGTTTGCAACACATGACATACCCAAAAATATCTCACATACTTGGACCAACCGTCACTAACTCTTAGGGACGGAAGGAGTACCTTGGGAAAAGCTTCCCACACTTATGAAAGATGATTCGGCCATTGTGTTAAAATACTCTCAATGTCTCTACTTGATGGAAAAGTTTTGGTAGTACTCCCTCCAACTCACTGAAAATGGGACATTTACTTTTCATGCTATCCAATGCACTTATTCAATGCTTAATATCTCTTATTATACATAACGAAATATTATAAAACGTGGACATTAATAATCTTTGCATTGAGATGAATCAAATAAGATCTCACTTGACTATGTTTTAATTTATAGATTAAGATTAAAATACAAATTAAGAGCAATGAGTGAATAGTGTCAAAACGTAAATGTCCCATTGCAGGTGAATTGGAGGGAGTATCAAACAAGGAAATAATTTGAGCATTCTTTGTTAAAACGATTTGCGCTCTTTGTAAAATAATTCATCCTAGTAAGATTATATCATGTTTCATTCAAAAGAACAAGAGAGTTTATGTAGATAGACCCATGTATAATATGTGAATACTTAGTTTTGTACATGTTCCTTTGGTGAATTTAGAGAGTACGGAAAACTCTTTTTAAACTTATCAAGATCAATCATATTGTTAAATTGATGGTATATGTTACTTTTGGAGAGGTCTGTTTGTGTTAATGTTGCTCCCACAAATTTGTTCTCGGTTCAGAAAAGAATTCGAAGGAACTTCACTGTATTTTAGCCTTCATTTTACTATCCTGTCCCAGAAATTTAGTGAAACAACATTACCTGGGAGTTAGCATTTCCATTTCTCCTCAAGTTTTCTGTAAAAATATTTTCAATTTAATTAACTAACATGAGAATATATTTCAGTTTTTGGATCTGTGAGTTTCCATGAGTCTTTCCATAAAAATTCTCATAATAAAATATGTATTTGATATAGACTAATATATTATGTCTTCTATATAGGCCGGGACGGGATTTGGCATATGATTGCTGGTCTTGTGATTTGCTCTGTGCTGCCTCTTCGCCAGATCTTTACCGAATAAATTTAGCACAGGTATTTCCTGCTATTCTCAAAATTGTTTTTGCAATTTTGTACTCCTATATATATATATAGGGTCAAGTTCTAGTGAGAACCAAGCTTATATGAGAACCGTGAGAATCAAACTCCCTGATAAAAATGTGTTACTTTTTTACAGAAAATGCGTTACTTTTGGACAAAATAATGTTACTTATGTTTTAAAAAAAAGCGGGTACTTTTTAGAAAAAAGTGTTACTTTCAAAAAAAATAATTTTTTTCAAGAAAATAAAAATATTAAAAAGTAACACGTTTTTTCCGAAAAGTAACACATTTTTATGTAAAAAGTAACACCTTTTTATGAGTTTTTTTTTTTTAACCTTTTTATGAGTTTTTTTCAGATTTTTTTTCTAAAAGTAACACATTTTTTTAGTAAAAAGTAACAATTTTTTGTAAGGCAGTTTGATTCTCACGGTTCTCATATAAGAATGGTTCTCACTGGAACTTCTTCCTATATATATATATATATTATATCCAATTGTTCTTTCTCATCTGTACGTCTCGCTTTCTGAGAAGAGATTAAATTAAACTTGCTCATCGTCGTCAGAGAACAAAGAAACCTGTCAACTACAATGACGCAAAAACAAAGAACCTTGAGTTTGAAATTAATTCTTTCTTGCCCCATTGTGGATCTCAGGGCTACTTTATTTTTCTTTCTTCCTTCAGCATGGATGTCAGATTCAAAATACTAAATTTTTATGTGTCTTCTCTTTACAGGGTCGATTTCTTGCCTCTCTCCCTACTAAATCCCCCGGACTTAATGTAGTATCTAGAAGGTATAGCTGTGTTCATAATTTATTGTGTAATATACTTTTTTCGTCTCCCTAACATTTCATCACTCTGAGATCTGAAAACTTCTGTAATATTGAATCAGCAAGCTTCATGGATTAGTAGCTTGTGGTGGTGAGGATGGGTCTGTGGAATGCTTCGACATGAGAACAAGATCATCAATTGGTAGAGTTGATGCTGTCCCATCTGCTGTTGAAGAGGTACAGACTTGCAGTTGTTTATTTAAGGCTCTAGCCTCTATATCAATGCCTTCTGAATTCATATAGTACGCTAACAAATTCTTGCTCAATAATTTTTTTTCTTCTTTTTGGACAGTTTTCAGGATTTTTTTCTCGTTTTGATAGTAGATTATACTGTTAAAATTTTTAAATGTTTATTTACTTGAAGCGGTAACATAAGCTGCATTGTAGTCTCTGACATGTCTGTGGTCGACTATCTACAGGCTACTACAGCTACACACAAAAAAAAAACATTGATCCATGCAATGTTGTGATATTTAATATTTAGTTATTTGTTTCCTTGCTAAGAAATCTGGAGTCCCATTATTATCTGTGCCTGTGAGCTAGCTTTGTTTTTTCTGTACTTTTTTATATGAGAAATGTACCCTAACCCGTGTCCATGCGTCACTGGTAGGTAACTGCAATCGAGTTTGATGAGGATCGAGGCTTCCAGATGGCTGTAGGAAGCAGCGGAGGGACGGTAAGATGTGATTCTATAACTAGCAAGCTATGTGTATTTTTTTAAGACTGCCTTTTTTTTCTGCTTCCCTTGTTTTGGAAATGGTTACTTAGGAATCAATATGCAAATAGAGCATACTTTTTTCATAATTGGTAAAGCTCATGCGTTGCATGGACCATAATTTTAGGAACCTAAGAAGGTAGGACCTATTATCGATTGCATTGAATACGAATTCACGTAGTCCAGCAGAATCTCAGACAGCGCAATCTTCTCTCGTCAATCATTTATTATCTGTTTATTTGTGATGGCTTGATAGAAAGTTGGCATTAAACTTTAAACCATATAGCTAATTTGATAGTTATTTATTGAGCTGAGTGACGGACATTGGTCTTCTAAATGACGAGAAGAAATGAAGCGCAGTGTTCTGTTAGATGATTAGAAAAGAATTTGCGTAATATGTTTCCTCTTTTAGGGGTTCAGTCGCTCACTATCTACCTAACTAAAAAAGTAAAAATCATAGATAAGAAGGGAAGAAATGTACTTAATACGTGATTTCTCTTAAGTTTCTCCGAATTCTGAACTGTGACACTATTGTACACCCATCTTCAACTTTGTAGGTTATAAGTTAATATCTTTCCCATTATCTTGTGAGTGGTAAAAATGAGCCGAGGATTGAATTTGTTGGGAATTGGGATGTCAATGTTGCCTTGTTTTTCTCATTTAACTTCTGATACGGACATACGGTGCACTAAGAAGAGTTTAGATGTATTTTATAGTAACTTTGTATGATATTCTCATTGGATGAACTTTGTCTTAATGATGCACTAGATTCAGCTGCGACATAAGCTCCAGCCTTTTAACGGATGTCAAATTTCGGTTTTATGCTATAAACTTGGTATCTTGTGGGATTTCTTATTATGTTTCTGATGATATTTTTGGAAATCAAATCAGTTTTGAGTCAACACTATATATTGCTGTTTAAATGATCACGTATGTTGGCATCCAAGTTGCTTTAATCGTCAAGAGTTTTATTGGAAGCTTGATACAATAGATCTATATTTACTCTTTGATGTTACAGGTTATGATCTTCGATTTGCGATCATCAAATCCTATCCGGGTTAAGGATCATATGTAAGCATGCAGCTTCACTTTCTCGCTTGTAATTCATTGACTATGTTGATTATTCATTTCGATGTTTGATTTTCTTAAATTTTGATCCATTTCACAGGTATGGAAGCCCAATTTTGGATATCAAATGGCATCAAACTTTGAATTCTCAGCATTCTAAGTTGATCACCACAGATAGTCATATAGTCAGGTTATGGGATCCTGAGACGGTGAGACTTCTATTACCTTTGCGTATTATTCTTAATGAAGCTTGGTAGTCCTTTTCCGCGTTTCATTTAATAAAGATACACCGTAACAGTAGTCACAAAATCCACATACTGCTTTCTCGTTTTTTTGTATTACTCCTTAAAATTAAAGCTCTTTAATTGCAGGGTGAAGGGATGACGAGTATTGAGCCAACAGGTGGCGCTATTAATGATATATGTGTAATCCGTGAAAGTGGTCTGATCTTATTGGGTCTAGACTCTAGCCAGATACCCTCTTACTTTATTCCTGCGCTTGGGCCCGCTCCCAAGTGGTGTTCATATTTGGAAAACTTAACGGTAAGTACTTGGCGTTAGTCCTTTTTAGTAAGTAACAATAGTTTTGATCCTTCTGTAAATTGATCAGTGTTCCTTGAGCTGTTTTGTGGCGTTCCATTTTTAAATATAAATACATTCCTTGATAGTCTTTAACTGCATTTTACATTAACTTTGCAGGAAGAGCTGGAAGAGAATCCCGAGACAACTATATATGATGATTACAAGTTTTTGACCAGAGAAGACCTTGAGAGACTTAACCTGACAAACTTAATCGGAACCAATCTTCTTGTGGCTACTTTGCACGGATTTTTCATAAATCATAAGTTATATAAAAAGGTCAGCGAGTTTCATCTATTTCCAATATATATTGAATTTTTTTTGTTTCGCCTGTGTTTAGTTTTCATGTCTAGACTTGTTATATGCGGTAAAAATCAACAAAGCCATGTTTAGTTTGTTTTAGTCTGTTGGAGATCCCGAGTATATTGAGGAGTGTCTGCCATTTAGCAAGCAATTGGAAATGGGCGTTGAACAAAAAATCCTTTGATATTTTGAATTAGATACCATCTAGGTCTTAATTCATTAATCTGTTAGGATTAGTGAGTGGCTTAATTCGTAGAAACTTGTTGGTGTTGGTGCAAATATGGTAACAAACGTGGTTGGTGAACGGTGATACGGTAACGAGAATGATGTGGTTATTGTATACCTAAATATTGGTCGAAAGTATGAGATATCCCTTGACAAAGTCCAAAACACACTTTTTTTTACACCTTTACAACGCAGGAAATATCAGCTCGTATTTTTAAAATCTTTACAACACGGTCAATGTAATGCAATGCAGCCTTGTTTTTGCACTATGAGCGTATGTGTACTTCTAAACTCGCACGTGTAAGATGAAAGAGTAAAAGTCTTGTATAGACTTAGCCCACACTAAAACATTGTGCATTTTTTCATTTAAAGATTGGAATCAAGTGATTTAAGTAGTAGTTGAGGGAATATCAAGATAGGTACACATTATTTTAGTGAGTTAAGTTCATACAAGACTTGCACCGTGTAAGATATTATTAGACACATATTATGAATAAGGAACATATATTGCACCATTACAATTTAAAGGGCATCATTAATATTAGTTGAGCTACAACAAATGTAGTATTCAAAGAGGTTTTCCAGAATTTATAATCACATGAAATATTTTTGTTTCGTCCTAATATTTCTTCTTAATTCTGATGTAAATTGTTCTATATATTTTAAATACCTACGTTTTTTAAATTCAACCTCAACAAACCACCTCCATAACCAATAATTTAGAATTTATTTTCTTTGTTTTTTAAAATAATTAATGAAATAAAAAAAACCGTGCATCGCACGGGGATAATCTAGTTATGATCTATATAAGATATTCCATTTAAAGAGTAGATTCAAGTGATTTAAGTAATTTCGTTGTTCTTTTGGGCATGATCGTTGCTTTGTAACCTAACCATGGAGTGTCCTCCGACGTTGCTTACCCTACTTTAAACTGTGACTGATAAGGGGGTGGTGGGATGGGATAGTGCTGTACATGGATTTCGGAAATCAGTTGCTATACGGAAACACAAGTTGAAATACTTAAGATTTGGTGGTTTACTGCAGGCAAAATCCATAGCAGATCCATTTGACTACGATGCCTACATTGAGAAGCAGAAGAAGGAGAAACTAGAGAAGTTGCAACGTGAACGTATAACGGTTAGTTTTGTCATTAGAAATTACTTTAGTTGCTTTTATTTTGCTGATATCCGAAGATTCTGCTTTGCTTTATGGAGTGGTGTAATTTTCTTTCTTCTGTTTTATTATCATAACAGATTAAAAGGAGGCTGCCAAAGGTTAATCGTGGTCTGGCTAACGCTATTCTTGAGAATGAAGAAGCTGCAAATGACGAGGATGCTGATCGAAAGAAAACCTCGAAGAAAAAGAAGGGATTGAGCAGTGATATTCTTAAAGACGAGAGATTTGCAGACATGTTTCAGAAACCGGTATGGCCTCATGATATCTTATCCATCACGGGATTCTCATTACATAATATTGTGTTGATTTTTTTATGATATGCTGTATCTTGTATGTAATTCGCGTACTCTAGCTGTTCACCCTTAAAAGAATTCTGCTGAAATAAATTCATTTTATTGCATTATTATTTACGTATATATTTTTTTGCCAAAATTTCATCCAGGAATTTGAAATTGACGAGAACTCCGAGGAATATTTGGCTCTTCATCCTGTTGCTTCTCAAAAGGGGGCTAATTTGGTGGATGAACACTTTGAGCCTGTTATGGAGGAGGATGAGATGAGTTTAAGTGATGCTGATGTTTCTTCCGCTTCTGAAGATGAACGAACGCGAGTTCCTAGGTATTATTCAGTTTAATGTCATTTTTTTACGTTTTTGTTTGATTTGAGGCTTAAAATTAACTATCTGCTTACATCATAGGATGACAACAAATAAAATAGACAAAATTTTGCGTTGTGTGTTTTTTGAGAATATGTATATGAACGTAACATCTCAACCAGAGGCGCTCAAAACAAATCCGATGATCCGATATTTATTCGACCTTGGAACCGAACCCGACTTCAAAATGAATTATAATGCAAAAATCAATGTTGGCACAAGATCTGGTTTTGAACCGATCCGAAATCGACCCGATGACCCGAATGAACGCCTCCAATATGCAGGCAATCTAGGTCTAGGCCTCCCTAGGCCATGTTTCGGGTTATTTGATTAATGTAACACCGAAATGTGGCAGTTGAGTTAAATCTGTACACATATAGGGATCAAGGTTTAACCACACTATACTACACTATTCAAGATTTGCCTCGAGCCATGAGAAATGAAAGTTTGTATAATCCGTTCTTGTGTCGAATCTTTCAGGCTATATGAAGTAAAGGATGAAAGGCACGCACAAGCATTCTTGGAGAGCGTGTCGCTTACCAATGAGGACGCTCTTCCTTTAGGAGAAAGAGTGGCCGCTTTACAAGATGTTGAAGCCGGTTCGCGTCTACCTGCTGGTGTTAAGTTGGGTCCCGGTGGGTCACGAGAAATTTCGTTTGTTTCTAAAAAGAAAGGAAAATATCAAGAAGATGAAGAAGATAGAGAAACACGGCGTAACAAGAGGGGTGTTCAGTCATTAGGACTTAAACCTACAAATTATGAGAGGCGGAGTCGAGGAGGAGGTCGAGGTAACCGTGGGCGAGGCAGAGGTCGAGGTCGAGGTCGACATTGAGATTATCGGAAGTCATCAAGGTAGAATTTTTGGTGCTTCTTTCTACCTTGTGATATCTTACTTTAGTTTCCCCTAATATTCAAGGTGTGTATCCTTTTCATTTTTGTAAAATGTAGTGGAATAATATTTATGTTCTATTTAAAATTTAAAATAAACAATTGATCATGGAAAATTTTATCAGGTTTTTGTAGTTATCTTTTTATGAACTTTTAAATCTAGTAATAGTTTTGAATTAGTTGTGTCGAATCAGATGAACTTGGATAGGTTTGTTCAATATCTATATTATATCGTAATTTATAACAAAAATATCTCAAATTTGGAAAAATTATCGTGAATAATACAACCTTTTATTAATTTTCCTACAATAATATCGACTATTGATTAACCATGAATAGTACCAATTTAGGGTTTTTTTTTCTAAGACTAATACCAACTTTGGTTTATATTAACTAATATACCAAAATTTTGTTATATTATCTCTTATAGTTTATTTTTAACCTATTAGGTATATTATAGGGAAATCTTTTTTAAAGTTGGTATTATTCATGGTTAATAAAAAATTGGTATTATAGGAAAATAAGTAAAATATTGTATTATTTCTGATAATTTTTCCTTTTTAACAGAATATTGATAAAATATTTTAAAAATGGTATGTAAACTGTACTCATAAAAGTTTAAGTTATTATTTTTGAAGTTTGATCAAAATGCCAATATATCGGACAAAAAAATTCTCAGAAATATCCTGCAGCCAACTTCTAAATAAATCTGTTTATCTTGGGTGGATTATGTTTACTACTCTAAACTAATGTTGATACTGATAATGCCATTTTATAATACTTTATATATGTGCTCTCTTGAGAGACCATTTTTTGTAGAGACGACTCTCAAAAGTTCAGCCCAAATCTATATTTAGAGTTGTAACAATATATATTTAGAATTAAACTGGGCTTTTGAGAGTCATTTTTAAAAAAGACGGTTTAAAAATTTATATTATTAATAATACTAATTTTAAAGGGAAATAAAAATATTTTAGATATGGACCAGGTGTAGTAACATTCTAGCCTTTGAAGGTGACTTTTCCCTTGACTGTCTCCCCATAAAAAATAGTTTTCATTTGTGAATTTGGATGCGACAGTTCTGCGCATAAAAGGAATAGTTTTCATTCGTCAACCAATGATATATGCACTTTAACATTAATATTATTTTATTCGGGTTATCGTGTCGATTTCAGATTAGGTATTTCGGTTAAGTTTATAGTTGTTTTTTTGTGTTTATGTTGGTTTTTTGTTTTACATAATTGTTAATCCATATTTAAAGTTGAATCAAATCGAGATAAGCTTTACAGTTGAATAAATATCGAATCGTCGGATTTGTTATGGTTCAATAGGGCAAGCTACAACTAGTTTTGGAACTTAGAACCGTGCGTTTATTACAAGAAGTTTCATGACTCGAATATGCAATAAGTTTAACTTTTTGATTGAATTAATAATTTAATATGATAGTAGAAGCCAACATAAAATATAGTCATAGTCCTCAATCATGCGGCCATAGAAATTACCTAAAATAAATATATAGTAAAATAAAAGAAAACGTGGATATATAAGAAAGAAAGAAAATAATGAATACATATTACCTAGCTAAAATGAGTGTAGTAAAATAACAGGGACGAACCTAAACAAAAACATTGACATTCACATTCACATACTCATAAAGACCGGAAGAGTATCTAAAAAAACGTCTATAGACTTGGCAAGTTGACGTAATAAGTTGAATTTTTAAGCATCCCTATAATTTTTTTTGGATTATAGGTCAGATTGTGAGAGAGGAGACTCAAGTGATGAGAATTGAATCTACGACTTTTACCCAGAAAAAGTGATACTTCTTCTAACTGAGATAAGATCCGATTAACTAAATGTTAATTGGATGTAAATATATAAATAATGCTAAGTTGCTGCCGTCTTTGGGTGGGAAGTCAAGCAGCCTGACGTATAATTTCTTGTTAATGTGAAGTATGTTTTTATTTATTTTAAAACTCAATTCTTTGGTATTTTTTCTGCTATGTTGGCCAACCTTGATTAATAATATAATTATATTATTAGCTGAAATGAAGTAAAATTAGGGTTTAAAGGTTCAAACATCACCCTTAAAACACCTAAGAATAGAGGTATGTAGATTCTTGATCGCAAACAACTATAATCAATAAACTAGAAATTATAAGCAATAAGAAATTAATTAGTGCAATAATAAACAATACAAGACACAGATTTACGAGATTCACTCAACTTGGACTACGTCTTTACTGGTAGCTAGCTTTGATTATAAGGAGAGAAGCAATGGAGTTCCTAAGAACTCATATAATAGAGTATTACACTAGAAGAAGAGAAAGAAGAAGATAAGCTATTGTGTTTAGGTCTCAGGGAAAGAACACATGATTAGGGTAATAATACTCCAATTTATAGTAGAGGGTCAAAGGTTAAATTGCGGTTAAAAATCCCACGTTAAAAATAAGAAAATCATAGCTGTAAAGTGTACGTATCACAGCACATACAGGGCCCAATCAATAAAGTGCTCGTTCGAGCACATTTACCGTTCGTTCGTGCACATCATCAGATCATATATTGTCTCCTCATTTTCTATGGCCTCGTTCAAGACCATGACTCTTGGATGCTCACGACTTTACTTCTCCCATAATATACACCTCTATGCATCCAAACACCAATATGCACTCATCATGGTGGAATTTTCAAGTTACCAAACACCAATGTTAGCGAATCACGAATGCTTATGTAGGATGGGATGACTGCAGATATATATATCGACGAACTAATCAACATTTTTTAGTGTCATATATTACACTACAATTTAATATTAATAGAATTTTAATTCTAATAAAATTCATATTTGAGCTTATATAGATTCGTGCTCTCTTAATTTTATTTTCTAACTTCGACCCTATTATAACTTACATATATAATTAACAAAAAAAGTTGTTTCCTGGCCAGACATATGAAAATAATTAATTAAACTTAGGTTATGTTGCCTTCATTCTATAGCATGCGATTGCATGCATGACACTAATATTTAATTTAGGATTAATCCTAAATTTATTAAAAACTAATTAAAAATTAACTATTTTACAATATATGCTGTACAATGAAGTTATATTTGCTGCTCTAGGACCCCTCCTAGGAAGCAAGGAATCTTAAATATTCAAAAGTGTACAAAATTATTTTAATTCTTTATTTATTTATTTTAGAGATGAAATTGTTTTAATTTATTTTCTTTGTCTTTTTATTTTGTATTTTGGGTACACTAACAAATCTAGGATAGTTGGACAATATTTTGGAATGGGCAAGTAGTACAAAACATTATATTTAAAATATAGATAATTAACATATAGACTCAAATTTTAAAATTAATAAATATCACTACTACATAACAGGCCGGTCCTAAGTTTTTAGGGGCCCGGAGCAAAAGATTAAATATAGGCCCCTAAACTATTGTATACATAGAAAAGTTCGAACCTAGCACTAATTAAAAACTAAAATTTTTTAGGGGTTCTGGGCATAGACGACACGTCATGCCCTTACTCAAGAAGGGCGCTGCTACATAATATGAAGTACTTCCTTTGCATTAGTTGTTAATAAACGTTAGTTCATTTTGGAGAATATATCGATTAATTAAATGATCTTTATTTTGATCTCCAGATTAAATTAACTTTATTCAATAATATATAAATTTCAAATATAACCTTAGTAAAATATAAAATGTTATTGTTACATCAAAATTTCTTGAAAATGAAAAATGTAATATAATTTTTATGGTATTAAATTAAAGATAGATATATTAGTTGAATATATGACATTGACTTAGTATAATATTTTTTCAAAAAAAGTTGATTAATTTTTATAAATAATTACACTTCACGTAGACAAAATATTATATTTTATACAGTATGGGTGTACCAACTACTCTTTTCTTAAAAAAAAAAGTCTACCTTCTTACTTGATGAACTATAATTTTTTGTAGAAGTATATAATAAATATTATTAGCATAACTAATTTCAATCAGTATAATACGAAATTAGTTTAAATTACATTTATCTCATCAATCATTCTAACAATAAACTCGTATTCCTTTGTCCCTTTGAATTTGCATTATTTAGTAAGGATAAATAGAAAACTGATAATAAAAGAATAGAAAAATTAAATTGTGTGAAGAATAAATTGAAAGAGTTGAAATAAATGGCCGATGAGACTAAGAGAATATATTAAAATTCTTTTATAAATCACAAATTATTCAATAAGACGGTCTTATTGAGAGACGTGCTATACTTGGTTTATATAGCTCATCAAATATATATTATGAGAATATAAACTCTTTATTTAGAGATAAAAAAATATGCAAATATAAAATGGGAGGGAAAGGTATATATTTACAATTTTTAAGGATAGTAAAGTAAAGAACGAATATCCCATACTCTTGGAATCATTCCGCAGCATATCCCTCTATTCATCAGATCATCCAACATGTGGGCATCATGTATTGAAATTTTTTTCAACTCTATTTTATAGTAAGTTATTAATAATTTATAATCTAAATAATTCAAATAGATTCTATTTTAGTGTCATCCTAAGAATAATTCAACGTAATATCAACAAGTCCAATTAAATATTGTCATGTATTTCTTTTATATCTATATATATATATATATATAGTTTAAAAAAAAATATATGAGAATGATTTTTGTTTGATTTTGTTTTGTTACTGTATATACAAAAAAAATCCTATGTTATAAAGTAAGAACATTCTAAAAATTTATGTCATAATTACTATTCTGTGTAAACTACTTTTACAATTATGTGTTTTTGGTTCAATTGTGACCATAGTTTTTTTTATTTTAGTGAAATCAAGGGTGCGATGTAGAGTCTTTCTTACCTTCAAATAAAAATTAATAGTGAATATGTAAATGGGATGTAAACTCAACAATGTCACACAAACAAAAAAAAAGGGAAAAAATTTTTTTTACAAACATAAATTTCAAGTTAAAGTGTTCTCCAGATAACACTCAAATTAAGTAACCATATTAATAAAGACAATGAAAATTACATTTAAAAAGCTATCAAGTAGCTAATATAAAAAAGTATTTATTAAAAATTAAAATAATCAATAATATAGCTAATATAAAGTTATTTATTAAAATTTAAAACAATCAATAATATAGCTAATACTTTAATTAAATTGATTACCTAAATAATGCATTCAAGTGAAATGCGCTTCAGGCATGTTCTAGATTTATGAATATGAATATTTGAATACTAACTCGCTCAATTTAAAGTAATTATATTGATTACAATATATTCTATTTAGTCTAACTCTATTTGTTAACTCGGTTCAATTTAGTTCAAATCATATAAAATGGACGTTAAATTATACATTACACTAAAGAAAATAACAAGACATTTGATCTTGGCCAATAATATCACTATCATTAAACACTACAACATAATTTGCTTTTAGTGGGATATATTTAGTGACATTTAATTTATATGTCGCTATTACAAATTTCTTATAGTGTATATAGAGGATTTAGTGACATTTATTAGAGCTTTTAGCAGCATATTAAAAAGTCACACTAAAGCTTTTAGCGACATAAGATCTAGTGACATTTCTCACAAATGTCACTATAGACTATAATGATAAATTACATTTGCCACTAAAGACCAAATTAAGTGTCGCTAAATCATTTTATAGTGAAACTTAAAATAAAAAAAAAATTATTACACTAAAAATACGAATCAGTGGCATTTTTTAATGCCTCTAAGTTCAATGTCGCAAAAAGCTAAGTTTGTTATAGTGAAAGTATCTTTGACTAGCATTTATTTTTAGTTAAATTGAGTAAATTAAAAAATATACTATACTGTATAATATATTGTTAATAATTTCCAAAATTACAGAGTTAATTTATACATTTAACTGTCCAAATTAAACAAATCTAATGCATATATATCAAACCACTAATGTTACAACTAATTTACTCCACTATATTATTGTCGCTTACGTACATGCCATAGTCATATATATAAGAAGCTAAATGACTTGGCCTAACACCAAGAAAACATTCAAGTCCAACAAAACACTTAAAAATTGTTAATTAGGGATATAATGTTTCCTGATGTTTTCCCAAATTTATTAGGATGGGATGAGTATCCCTTAGAATTAGGGACAGTACACCAAGAACAAGAAGCCTTTCACACTTTTAACTTAGATTCAATCTTTCAATTTTCATCTTATCAACCTTATAAAGATTATGATCAAGTCAAAAGAAGTGAATCACCTCAAGGTAATACAAGTGTAACAGATGATATTGATCATGATCCCAAATTAGCTAGGAAATTGAGTCATAATGCAAGTGAAAGAGTTAGAAGAAAAAAGATTAGCAATTTGTATTCTTCTTTGCGTCATTTGCTTCCTACTACTTATCAAAAGGTAAAAAACCCGATAAAAACCTTAAGCTGATTGTAATTAAAGCCTCAATATATATGTTATGTATTAGAATATGGCCCCTTGTGAATACAACTTAGGTCATCCTCATACCTAATGCCAGATATTTCACTTTTGATGAGAAATTAATTCAACTAAAAGTTTAAGCTCATGGTTAAGGCTTTAGGATATGTTATGTACTTGAACACGCCCCTTACACGAGAGCCCTCTTGGTTAGAAGTGTGGATGCAACTTAGGCCCTCCGCATACATAACTCTGAATATTTCCACTTTTAATGATGGATGTTTGAGATTTGAGCTTGTGATCTTCTAATAGTGGCTCTGATACCATATAAAAAACCAATTCAACTAAAACTTTAAGTTGATGGCTGAATCCCATCATATGTTATATTCTCTAATATTATCCTACGTGAGATCTTATTTGATTCGAAATTTTTACAACTTTAATTAGAGATATATAGGATTATATTAGTTGGGTTTATTGTTTTCTTATTTATTGATGATTTGCAGGAAAAACTAAGCATTCCAAGGACAGTTGTAAAGGCCGTTGAGTACATACCAAAACTACAAAAAGAAGTGGAAGAGCTAACTAGAAAAAAGGAACAAGTTTCATCAAAACTTACAAAACTAGTAGGAAATGATAGCGATACTAATCAATCCAAAGGGGTTAAAAAACAAATAGTTAAAGAGACAATGTCATCTTCCATTTCTACACACAAAGTGGGTGATAAAGAAATGGTGATCCAAATATCATCTTTATTAGAGAACATATCATTTTCTAAGATGCTTTTGCTACTTGAAAAGGATGGTTATCTTGTCACCAATATTTCTTCTTTTCAATCTTTTGGAGGAACCACTTTCTACAATTTACACTTAAGTGTGAGTTATCATTTGTTTATTCATCTTGATCAACTTTTTTTTAATGTTAGACTGTCAAGCAACCATCTCAACCAAAAACTTACGCTGATGGTTGATGTTCCAGACTCCCAGGATATGTTATACTCCCTCCTATTCAAAATTATTGTCCACTTTGGGTTGGACACGGATTTTAAGAAAATGGTAGTTGGGTATTTTACGTAATTATAATAATTGTAAAGGTGGTAGTCGGGGTATTTAAGTGATTATAATAATTGAAAATGTGGTAGGTGGGGTATTTTAAATAATATAAGTATGGGTAGTTGGGGTATTTAGGTAAAAAATCTTTGCCAAAAATAGAAAGTGGACAATTAGAGTGATTTAATAAGAAAAGTGGACAATAATTTTCAATAGGAGGGAGTATATTTTAACATGCCCGCTCACACGATAACTCATTGGGCTAGAAGTATGGATGTGCATTAATGTATTTTATAATACAATTTAATTTATTTTATAAGCTTTGAAGTTGTAACATTAATGTACGTTGATGTGCAGATGGAGAAAAGCAACATTGTAAAATTTGAACAGTTGAATGAAGCGCTGTTGTTGGTGGCTCAAAATCGCACGTACTAGTAATTAAGGTTTTGGATTTGATTTTCGTCTGGTCTGTCAACGTATCATGTAATACATTATGTTGATTGACCTACCGTGTATGGGTCAAATTTAAATATGTAGATTTAGCAACGCAAAATTCAAATATATATCTTTGTCCGAACGATTAAACCCCAATATGCTAATCTACACAAAACCGCATTGCATCTCTCCCAATCCGCCTTGTGGTGGGAGGGGCGAGGAGGATTAATTTTATATATTACTCTCTCCGTTTTAGTGACTTTTTAGTTTTTCGAATTTGGACACTAATCACAGCTTACTTTTAATGTATATATTATTTTTAATAGTCAAGTGAGATCTAGCTTGTTTGGTTCGTCTCAACGCAAATTATTAATATCAACTTTTTCTAACTTTTAGTTATACACCATTAAAGATATTAAGATTTCAATATATATTTTGGCAAACGTGCCAAAATGAAATAAAACAAAGTCATTGAAATGGAGAAACTATTAAGTTTATAACTAGTATTGAGAGCAGATTTAGACCTATCAAGGAATATTAATAATTCATTATACAAATATTTTTAAGGTCATAGTCAATAGTCAAAAAAATAATTGACCAGAGACTTTATGTTTCAAAGAACATTATATCGTCAACTCTAAAATTATTTCATTATTACAATTTGGTCAACTCCTTAGTGTTCCTGTTACACCTATTTGTAGTAATATTCATGTCCTTTTTATAATTAGAGCTATCAGTTACTAAAATATAATTAACAATTTACTATCCTTGTAATTTTTTTTTATTAAATGGAGAAATTTTAAGGGGCAAAAGGATCGTATTAAGTTGAAAAATAAGTCATATTTAATCCCACCTTGAAGAGTTAGAGAAAGATCGACGAACATATATATATTTGATGGGCAACTCCTGTTATAGTATATAACATATTCTGAGGCCTCAATCATGAGCTTAAGCTTTTGATTGAGTTGATTCCTTGACATGGTATCAGAATATCTTATATACTCTAACAATCAAGTTATATTAATTTTTGCATATAATTTTTGCACCCTTTTAGATAGCAACAAGAGTTATAAGGACAGGGAACTAAAATTATATGGTTTTGCACTTTATTCATCCCACTTAGCCGTGGAATAGAATGAATTCGGTAGCTATTCAAAGAATATAAATATAAAAAGTTTTACCCGTTATGGATAGTGAGTGGATGGTGGATATGAGGTCTTACACACCTCATATCCACCTACTCCACCCGTCCATATATACCCATCCGTCCCACCCCTTACCCATCGACCTGACCCATAACTACATTGTACTACTTTAATCTTATTACGTTGTAATATTGTATTATTTAAATAAAATTAGACATGCAACTAAATCTTGAATGAATTACGATTGTACAACGTGCATATAATACGGAAATGGAATCAATGTGAGACATGGAAAAGGTGGGTATAACCAGTTGACTATAGTGAATGTGGGTGTGTAAGTTTGAATGAATACTCAGGTGAGCAAGCGTGGATATAAAAAATGTACTTGTCATAGATGGTGTGTTAAACTATATATATACAGGGGCGGATCTATATTTAGTCAATGCTGTCAATTGACAGCATTTGAGTTATATAGATGCTCAATTCCTATTATATTATATGTTGATGTTGAAAGTGTCTCATTTGGTAAGTGTTTTAGTATTTGACAGCATATACTTGGGTTCAAGTCCTCACAACAGCAAATTTTTTATTCTGAAAACCCCTCCCATTTCGAAAACCCATTCCCCAGTTCCCATCCCACGCCCTTTCCCACTTCCCAGATCTGAGACCTCCTCTCCTCCTTCACTCCGGCAAGGCGCCACCGGAAACTCGTGTGGACTGTGCAGGCAGCAGGCGTGGACGCGTGGTTCTGCAGGTCGTAACTGCCCCCATTATTTTTCTGATTATCTCATTAAGTATTTGAGTTAATTACTTAATTTGATTTTTTATTTTTGGTTTGTGTTGATTGTTAATTTGTTAAACATTGTTTCTTGACATTCTTTGTTCATTCATGAATCAATTTAGGGTTAATCTATTTAGAGTCGATCAATTTATTATTGGAGTGGGAAATTGCTAACATCCAGTGATAAGGGCTCTTAAAGCTTAGAGTGATCAGTTAATTGTGGGTTCCATGCTCTATGCTTGCACTTTGTTGAAATTGAGATATATGTATACCAGTGGGTAGGGACTGCCCAACTTTTATCGAATAAGCTAGTTATTTGTGAACCCTGTATTCCTCATGAGAACCGTGAAGTTTGCAGCTCCTCCGATGGTGATTGGATATGAGCTGCAAGTCTATGCAATGTTAAATAATGATATTATGGGACGTTTTTAGAATATGAAAACTCGACGGAGTCAATTACTGTAATTAAAACGTTAATGTATTTTTTTTAATGTTATCGTTATTGACAATATTTGATTTTTTTCTAGATCCGCCCCTATATATATATATTGGGATATCAACAGTAAGTTACAAAAACTACGACCGTTTTTTAAAATTATATTTGGGACAATATATAAGGGCATAACATTCATTGCTAAATAATTAGGCAAAGTAGACCGAGCAACAGAATCAAAGGAATAAAAATATTTGTCAAATTGTCAACTCTTGATGCGATTCTTTCAGGTGTTATCAAAACAAAATAAATATTTTTTTCTCCATAATATAATATTCCTATTAGTGTTATTAACAGATAAAAATGCTAGAAAAAATCACTCTTATTTTTGTTAAATCATCATCATCATACCCAATATATCCCGCTCATAGATAAACTATGGTCAGGGTCTGGAGAGAAAAGATACACGAAACTCATATCCACGTAGGAGAGTACGGTCAAAGAGTCCCCGGCTCCGTATGTTCTTATTTTTGTTGAGTATTCTTACTTATTCACTCATACATCATATAGTGTTAGCTAGTGTTATAGCTACTCTTTCATACCATATTGTTGGTAACATTTGAAATATATTTGCTACATTGAAAGAGAAATTTTAAACATAATTTTCCTAAATTGAAATAAATTCTTTGGGCGCATCCTCTTAATGGTATGGATTGCCACCTTCTCTATTTCTCCAGACCATAATCATAGTTTTTATGGATGAGAAAGAAGTTAAAATATATTCATACATGTGAGAATACTATTAGATTCGTTTCGATGTAGAGACTTTTATTATATATTTTTTATCTATAAAATGTATTTATAAATATTAAGTAGGAAAAATTATCTAAAATAATCCAACCTTTTTACTGATTTTTCAACAATAATTACAGCTTTCGTTTAAACATGAATAATCCCTACTATAAGGGGTGTTTGCTAAGAATGTACCAAGCTAATCTCTTAACTATAAAAGTCATTTTGCTTAAATAAAAAATTGAATGCAAAATTAAGTAATAAAAAAAATCGAAAAAATTTTTAAAAATTAAATAGGAATTGAGTTAGTTTATTTTTTGATTTTAACTTTTAATTTTTAATATTTTTGATTATTTTATTTTATTTTTATTTTTGTGTGGCAATGAACATGCAAAAATCAATCATCATTTGGGTGATAATGTTTTTGGGTAAGTGACCTAAAATTCGGATTATTCATAATCAGAAGTTGAGATTAAAATAGTAAAATCAATAAAAGGTTGGATTATACTATAAGTAAATTTTCCTATTAAAAATTGAATTATATATACTTGAAAAATGTATAAAAAGTCAGATGTAACCAACATTGCAAAACAAACGGAATATTTAAAAGTGAGATTCCGATGTTAATTAATTATAATTAAATTGAGGTTTAACTAGTGATATTATGAGCCAAATGCTGACCTGTCTTCGTCAACTTGTTTTATGGCTTTCATTTTATATATAATATTAATAACATAACATGATGACACATCTCTTTAACTAACTAATTAACAACAATAACTAATTTAGTCCATTTACAAAATTATGCCAATAAAGAGTACTATTAATTAATATTTTTTTCTTAGCTTGCATCCACCTAGGAAGCAAGAAGAATATTTTTGTGATCACACATTCGAATGATTGATCATGATAAGTAAAAATGTGCTAAAAGCATAAGGAATTTCGAGATTTCATGATATGCTATATATTTTATCATAATACGAAAGTTATATATATAGTTAAAAAAGTGGATGTAATTTTTACTTTTCAAATACATAATACTGAAAGATATATATGCTTTGCTCTAACGAGCACAAATGCAATCCTTGCTCGTTCAAGGAAATTAGCATGCTCACTGTACATTGTTGTATTATATTTCTTGAACGGGCGTGTTTTTTGCCTGTTCAAAGTTCAAACAACTTCTCTATATTCCTCTCTTTCACATTTTGTTGCTTCAAACTCATGAGGCGAGAACACACAACTTGAAAATAACACGATCTGCAGAGTCGTTCTCGAGGGTAGTTTTAAGGTGTAACCACCTAGGGCCTAGCTCATGAAGGGGCCCAAATTAAGTTAATCCTTAGGAGTCGCTTGGATTGAGAGTAAATATTTAAGGTAGTAAAAAAAAGTCAAACTAATGTAACAAAGGTAATTAGATATGCAAATGAAGTTATTAAAATAATTGTGATAGAGGTAGAATAGGAGTAGATTAAAATGAATGAATAGAAAAAGAATTTGATTTCACTCATTTGGAGGTAAAGAATTCCTCCACCTCCCCCCCTAGGGTAAATTTATACCCCAAAATAAGGGAATTTATTGCTATTTTCTCTATTTTTTCATTACCTTCTAATTCATTCTTCCACCTCTCCAACAATCAAATTCCTTTAATCACCTACCTAAATAACCTTAAATTCCTACTTTGACTTTTATTATCCTTTAAATATTTACTCTCAATCCAAGCGAACCCTTATATTTAAAAACTAGCTTGAATCCCGTGCCAAGCACGGATAATCAAAAAATATATAAATAATTTCTTAAATATAAATAAAATTACTTTGAATTATTCTGATATTTGGTAAATATAATAAATATAGAGAAAATAATATTTCATGTGTGAGAGAAAATTAATTAGTCTTTGCATTACATTAATTATTTCAAATATTAAAACTCTAAAAATTTTAGGCTTGAATTATTTCTAATGAAGTTGTAAAAGGATCAATATTTACCACTATAAATTAAGAATGAAGAAAATATTTAAGCGATAAACTTAGCAATTTAAAGTAAATAATATGGGACACGCATTGCTTTTATAGTGCCCATGTTCTAATTTATATGGCCCGTGATTTTTATAAGAAAAAATCCATATTTATTTATTTGAATCACTTATTGAAATAATTTATAGATTATAAGTTTATTTTATTGATTCTCTTTCAAAATAATAGATATAATATTTACATGTTTATGATTTCTTATGAAGCACTAATAGAGAAATAAGAAACCTTGTGAAGAATAATGATATTATGTTGTTCTTTTTTTAGTTTATTTATAGAGGCATAATATAACAATTTTCTTCTTGTTTGTTTTTTTAGAAGACCCCATATATAATTTTGATATTAGACAATTTAAGCGTAATTATTCTACTTACCTAATTTAGCTAACTGATGAAGAATTTTTTGGAGGGAAAACAATGAATGTGAGGGCGACATGTGTCCTATTGAAGAACGTATTTAGTATATAGTATAGATTTGTATTTGCGTAAGTAACTTCTATTTTCTAATATGGATCGAAATTGCAACATTAGGTTTCTCGGTTAATCGCACGAATATTGAACTACGTAGTTGGATAAAAAGAAATAGAAATTTTACTATATAAGGGCCCTTGTTTTTATTTTTCCGCCTAGAGCCCAAAAATTGTCAGGAACAGTACCGACGATCTGCAGGTAAACTGGATCAAAATTGATCTTCTAAACTCGTTTGACCGATCGTTTTGACAAGCCTACGCAATATTACATAGCTATGTAGTCCAAACCGATTTAGCAGTCTATACTCTTTTCAGGAGCAATTGTTTTAAAATTTCTTGCTTTTTAGGAAAGAATTTTCTTTCTAGTTTATTAGGAAAGAGGAGATATTGTAATGAGGTGTTTATACGAGTATCAATAAATTTTGAGGTAAGTATTTCAATTGGTTTAAAATCGAGTTTTATTTTTATGTTGATTTTAACATATAATTATATATCAAAATTTTAAATTCAGATCAATAATTGAATTGAATTAATGCGTTTTGGTATGTAGCGATATGGTATAATCAAATGTTTGATCCAGTAGTTATTGATCTAGTGGTACAATAAACAAATAACATCACATAGCTAACGAAACATTTTTATTCCATTATCACTTCAAAAGGGAAAAAAAAAAAAGGATTTTGGAAACTTTAGGTCTTATTTCTTTTGGAAAGACAAATAGAAATAAATTACCCAATTTTTATAATTTGCCACCCTTTTCATTTTATCGCCACTCCTATTTAAAACTAATTAATTAAAATGACGAAAATGCCCTTAGAGTTAAAACTTCTATAAAACACTTCAAACTCACTCCACAACACTTTTATCACTCTAAAACTAACTAAATTCACACAAAAAAATTATCGTAGCTAAAGTATTGGACTTCGAATCGTTACCAAAAAACCGAGGTAATTTCTAACTTAATCTTGTTTCAAAATTCAAAAAAAAAATTGAAGGGAATCGCACAAAATGTGCGAATACACCATGGTAAAATCGCACAAAATGTGTTTTTGCACCATGGTAGAATCGCACAAAAATTTCGAATCGATTAAAAAAAATAAGAATTAAAATTAAAATTATAAAAATTAAAACTAAAATTATAAAAATTAAAAATTAAATTAAAATTTTAATAATCGAAATTTTAAAAATAAAAATTTTAAAAAATAAAAAATTAATAAATTTTAAAAAACTAAAAAAATAAAAATTAAAAAAAAATTAAAAATAAAAAATTAAAAACAAACAAACAAACAAAAAATAAAAATTCAAAAAATTCAAAATTAAAATTACAAAAATTGAAATTAAAATTAAAAATTTTATAAATTTTAAAAAATTAAAATTATTTTTTTCAAAAAAATTTTTCATTCCCTTTGGAATATGTTATGAAGAGTGAAGAGGATGAAAAAAGTACGAATAGAAATCTTAAAACTTGGTCCACACTATTTTAGTGTGGACCAGGTCCACACAAGAGGTTTTCCATTATAAATTCACCTAAAAGTCTAAAACTATCAACATAATTTAATATACACCCAAGTATTGGGATCATTAAATTTAGCTAACCATATTTATCTTAAACGGTAATAATAAGTGTATTTGAAGTAAGGTGATGATTTTAATACACTGTTAGGCAGAGAGGAAAAAGGATGCTCATTTAGCTTGATTCATTCAAGAGCCATCCGGCTAAATATATACAGAGCTAGGGCCAAGGGAAACAACCTTGACCAATGAGAGGAGCACACTTGCATCCTTTACACTACAGGACAAAACAAAAAGGAATAAAGGACACTGCATACTACATGCAAAACGCCCAAACAACATGTTTACCAAAAATTACTGCATACACATATTGCATATGATAATAGCAGATACAGAGATACACCTCAATACTTCCCCTCAAGCTTGGAGTGGGAGAGAATTGAGAACTCCAAGTTTGACTAGAAGTCTATTATGCTGCTGTATGGGAAGCTGCTTCGTGAATATGTCAGCAATTTGATTGTGAGATGGGATGTAAGTAGTTTTGATTGCACCAGTGGATTGCTTTTCGCGGATAAAATGACAGTCCAACTCCACATGCTTAGTGCGCTCGTGTTGAACTGGGTTAGCAACGATAGACAGAGCTGCTTTGTTATCACAGTGAATGACAGTAGGATTGAGAGAATGGAGACCAAGATCTCTCAGAAGTTGTTGAAGCCATAGAACTTCACAAGTGGTGAGAGCAAGAGCTCTGTATTCAGCTTCAGCGGAAGAACGCGCCACTACGGATTGTTTCTTTGACTTCCAAGAGATGGGAGAGGAGCCTAAGAGGATACAAAAACCGGTAGTACTGTGTCGAGTATGGGGGCACCCACCCCAATCACTATCACAATATGCAGACAAAGTAGCAGATGTAGAAGAGGCGAGAAGAACCCCTTGAGATGGAGCAAGTTTGAGGTAGCGTAGAACACGTTTTGCGGCTTGCATATGGATAGTTGTGGGCTTGTGCATGAATTGGCTTAGAAGGTGGACAGCATAAGCTATATCGGGACGTGTGATAGTGAGATAAATTAACTTGCCAATCAGCTGTTGGTAATGAACCGGAGTGGGTAAAGGATTACCATGATGGAGGTGAAGCTTGATATTAAAGTCAAGGGGTACTCTCACTGGTTTGGAATTGGACATGTGATATTCTTGAAGCAAGTCAGTAAGGTATTTTTATTGGGAGATGAAAATTCCCTGTCCATTTCGGTCCACCTCAATTCCTAAAAAATACCGTAAGTCCCCCAAGTCTTTCATGTGAAATTTGGATGAAAGGAAGCTCTTTGTTTGGTTTATGGCAGTGGGATCATTACCTGCAAGTATAAGATCGTCCACATAGACAAGAAGAAAGGTGTGGGAGTGAGCATGGGTTTTGGAGAATAAAGAGTAGTCATTTTTGGATTGTGAGAAACCAAACGACTTGAGGGCTAAGGAGAGTTTGGAAAACCACTGTCGTGGTGCTTGTTTCAGACCATAGAGGGATTTTGTGAGCTTACAAACAAGATCAGAGGATGGAGTAAGGTGAAGGTTGTCAACCGAAATTGGCACACTGGAAGCTATATATCCAGCAGGGGGCTTGATATAAACTGTTTCATCAAGATCCCCGTGCAAAAACGCATTCTTAACGTCCATTTGAGACATAGACCAGTTGTTGATAGCAGCAAGAGCCAAGAGAGCTCGAAATGTGGTTAATTTGGCAACAGGAGCAAACGTCTCAGCATAGTCTATACCCGGAGTTTGCTTGTTCCCCAAAACAACTAAGCGTGCTTTATAACGCTCAATACTTCCATCGGGATGGTATTTGGTTTTGAATAACTATTTGGTGCCAATTGCCTTTTTACCATGTGGTAAAGAAGTGAGTGTCCAGGTTTGGTTTTCTTCAAGAGCAGCAAGCTCTTCATTCATGGCCACAACCCAATGGGGAGACTTGATGGCTTCCTTAAATGTGAGAGGGTCGTTACTGTGCTGCAAGTGGGACAAGAAACAGCTGAATTGAGAGGTCACTGGCACAGTAGTGCTGGAAGCAATTGGATGGGTAACAGAACCATGGTGCTGGGCTGTGTTGGATACATAATCGGTCATCCAAGAGGGTGGGACATGGGTTCGGGTAGATTTTCGTAAGGTGGGTTCAGAAGTGGTTTGGGGTGGGCTTGGTGGATTGATTTCAGGTTCAAGAGGTGGAGAGTCATCCTCATTAGAGGAGTCCTCCCAAGGTGGAGAAGGGTTGATTTTGTGTTCAAGAGATGGGGGGATAAGTTGTGAAAGGTTTTCTTTGGAGAGATGATAGGGAAAGACATGCTCAAAAAACTTGACATCTCTTGATACAAACGTGAGGTTTGTAAGAAGATTTAGGAGTTTATACCCCTTTTGGTTTGAAGGGTATCCAAGGAAAATGCAAGGGACACCCCTGGGATTGAGTTTGTCTTGTTGTTGCATAGGATTATAAGCAAAACTCAAACACCCAAAGGTTTTAAGAATATTGTAGTTGGGTTTTTTGTGGTAAAGAAGCTCATATGGTGTTTTGTGGTTTAGGACAGGAGAGGGTAATCTATTGATTATATATGCAGCAGTGAGGATGCAATCTCCCCAAAAACTCTTAGGTAAACCGGATTGAAACCGAAGGCAACGCCCCATCACAAGAACATTGCGATGTTTTCGTTCCGCTCTCCCATTCTGCTGAGCTCGATCTACACAAGTGGTTTGATGTTGAATGCCATGTTCTTCGAACAACCGTCTGCACTGATAATCTTTAAATTCGAGAGCATTATCAAATCGGATAATTTTAACTTTGCTCTCAAATTGAGTATTTGCCATTTTGACAAAATTTGTAAGTGCCTGGAAAGCTTCAGTTTTATGCCTCAAAAGAGTCACCCATGTTGATCTTGAATAATCATCAATAACTGTCAAAAAGAACCGATGTTTACCCCTTGTTTCAACTCTATAAGGACCCCATATATCAATGTGTAGAAGTTCAAAAAAAGAGCTAGCATGTGACTTACTTGTTGGGTATGGACTCTTGGTCATTATACCCATTGGACAAATTAAACATATGTCTTCTTTAGTGCCTTGAGACACACACCCTATGTCTATTAGCTTTTTTAAGGGGGCATGTCCCAACCTATGATGCCATAGGGTTGAGTCCTTCAGCACACGGTTTTCCAGGACTCCATTTGACACCTTTTGAGAATCCTCCAACACACGGTTTTCTAGGGCCCCACTTGTCACCTTTTGAGAATTCAACCCATTGATTGATTGGTCATGTGAGGGGAGAGAGGCCATGCGTTTGCCCAGCATTTTGACAGCACATTCAATGTCACCATCAATTAAATAAAATAAGCCATCCTTACACTCCCCCACTCCTCTTATCTTATTGCTAGAATTATCCTGTATCACACAGTATTGGGTATAAAAGTGAACATGACACTTTTCATCTTTACACAACTTACTCACTGACAATAAATTGTGTTTAAATTCAGGCACAATTAGAACATCTTTCAAATGCAAGCCATTGTTCAACTCAACATTACCAGAGGCAACAATATTAGAGGTCTTACCATTTGGCATATTAATTTTCAACTCTCTATTCACAGCAACAGTACATGTAAGATTATTTAGCTCACCACACATATGATCTGATGCTCCAGAGTCCATTATCCATACCATTTTTTCTACATGAACATTGGAGCAAGTGATCATACCTGCGAAGCCTGCAAACCCAGTATCAAAGTCATCATTTGCTTCTGGTTCAGAGATTTTTCGCCCTGTTGATGCTCCTGGTAAATTTTTTAATAATTGTTCAAGTTGCTGCATTGTGATGCCAGACCCTTCAGAGTCACCTTGCACATTAGCAGCCATCCTATTTGGCGTGAATCTTCTATTTCGTGCCCAGGTATTGGAAGGTGGATAGTTTGTTGTTGATGAACCAACTCCTACTCCTTTCCCTTTATATGGCGGTCTGTATTTGGGATGCCATTTGGGATATCCAATCACAGTCCAACATCTTTCATTAGTGTGTCCTTTTACTCCACAAGCTGAACACACATCCATGTCAACTCGGCTTTTACTCAGCATAGCGGAAGATTCGAGAGGTTGATGTTGTGTATTCAATACACTTCTCTGTGATTCTTCTTGCTGTAGAGATGAGCACGCAAACTCTACATTTGGTAGAATGGTCATCATCAATAGTTGGCTTCTCTGTGGTCCATAGCTTTCATCAACTCCATTTAGGAACTGGAAAAGTTTTCTTTCCTCTTTTTGCTGGTTTAGGGCTTCAAGAAACTTGGTTATATCATCTCCCTTAGTTGTGATTTGAGGAAGTTGATCAAGGGATTCAAGTTCTTCCCATTTCCCCCTCATGGCTGTGTAATACTCACCAATGGTCAAACCATTTTGTTTGTGATTGTATAGGTCTCTATTTAACTTGTATTTTAGAGATCCATTTGTTACAGCATACCTTCTCTCAAGGTATAGCCATATTTCTCTTGCACTTAGAATGTACATGATAGTTTGTTTGATGGATTCCTCTACAGAGCCCATTATCCAACCTATAACCGTGTCATTACACGTATCCCACAATTCACCTTTCACCTTGTCCACTTCATCCCTTACAATCGTTCCAGTCACAAACCCTATTTTCCTTTTTGAGGAAAGGGCAATCTCCATTGATCTTCTCCATCTTCTATAGTTGTTAATACCTTCAAGTTTTTCCACACTTACGGTATTAGGACCATCCGATCCATGAAGGTAAAGAGGATTTTGTGGGTTCATTTTGTCCATGACAAATTACTGATACAGATGTGAAGAACGAATGCTGGAAAAAATGGTGTGAGGGTTTTTAGATCAAGGCTCTGATACCATGATTATTTTAATACACTGTTAGGCAGAGAGGAAAAAGGATGCTCATTTAGCTTGATTCATTCAAGAGCCATCCGGCTAAATATATACAGAGCTAGGGCTAAGGGAAACAACCTTGACCAATGAGAGGAGCACACTTGCATCCTTTACACTACAGGACAAAACAAAAAGGAATAAAGGACACTGCATACTACATGCAAAACGCCCAAACAACATGTTTACCAAAAATTACTGCATACACATATTGCATATGATAATAGCAGATACAGAGATACACCTCAATATAAGGAAATAGTCGGATATATAGACTGAGTTAATTGATAGTTGGATGTATCTTGAGTGAATGAAAAATAATTCAATTTATTAATATCAATTTTTCTTTTAGAAACTAATAAATGCTATCAAAAGTCTCAAATTATTAAAAATTTTGTGAAAATATAACGTTTATTTTATCTTATTTCTAGCTAATTACTTTAGTTTTATTTAATTTAGTATAATTTCAATTGAGAATTATTGCTAATAATTAGTAAAAATTTATAGTTATTTTGTTAAAATGATTATTTTCAATGCTTCTATATATATTTAGCAAATGTTTAAGGTCACTTCAATTAACTTCAATTGAGTCGCTTATTAAGTTAAAAAAAATTAAAAATTAATTAGCATGTCTAAAAACAGGTAAATTATTGATAAATATGACATAAAATCTATAATAATTTTTATAAAAAAATTAAATAGAATAATCTATACAATTATTGGTTCTTTTGATGGAGAAAAAATTAAGATATATCATATATGTTATACTTTACTCTATAATATACAAGGAATTGAAGTACCAAACCTAATTATTTTAGCAAATTCTAATTGCTAACTTACAATGTAATGAAAACTTGTTTCGGCTAATCATTGTATACCGAAAAAATTAAACTATCATTGTTAGAGATTATTTATTTTAGTTTACAATAAGTTTAATAATAAAATAGAAAAAACCCGCTATTATTGTTAGCTTTTTTAAAAATGTAAAACAATAAATAGTGTTAGCGGCTTAATTATTGTTGAAATGTCCATGTATTATTACTCACTTTTGGTTTTGTCCCACATCGGAGAAAGAGAAGAGTATGCATCACTTTATAAACTTGAGGAGTAACTCCTACTATCACCAATTGGTTTTAGTAGTGAACCTTCTTTGGGTTTATGAGTAGACTAC
This sequence comes from Amaranthus cruentus, assembly GCA_019425755.1. NCBI lineage: Eukaryota > Viridiplantae > Streptophyta > Magnoliopsida > Caryophyllales > Amaranthaceae > Amaranthus > Amaranthus cruentus. The sequence goes on from CM033454.1 coordinate 24,762,433, forward strand.
TTCTTAACCTCCTTGTTTGGGTTGCTCCGGCCCATTTTCTAAATTCTATCATGGGGTTTAGAGCCCGGTTTGTTGTTGGGCCGTTATTTATACAGGGCATTAATCTTACCATTGGTTAAGGGGCCTTTAATTGGATGTTAATTCATAATAGGTTTGTAACCCTTCTGGTGGGCTAAAAAATTCTTAGGACACTCACATGTGAGAAGAAGTGTTGAAGTGCCTATGTGTTCTCGACATGTGATTTGTCCCACATCAGAGAAAGAGATTAATATGCATCACTTTATAAACTTAAGGAGTAACTCCTACTATTACCAATTGGTTTTAGTAGTTAACATTCTTTGGATTTATGAGTGGACTACTTCTTCTACTCCTTATTTAGATTGCCCAGACCTATTTTCTAATTATAAACTCTTAATGCGAAATATTAATAATTAACTCTTAACTATTAAATATACTTTTTAGACCCCTAATTCTTGAGTATTAAAATATTATTTACTAAAATTTTTAAATGGGCCCGGAGCACTGACACCTTTTTCTTTTTATAGAGCAAGTATACCCTTTACAATGGTGGAGCATCAAATTAGTAATATATATTGATTAATACACGAGGCTGGCACGAGCTCACCACATTCATTAACCACTAATAAGTACAATTAACCAATCAATTAATTTAATCACTTAACACTAATTACAACTCAAGGTTGACGGCTTAATGCTCGAATGTTACACATATCTGCTTCACCACCAATTATAACCAGTTAATCACCAATCATCATACATACTAATAAAAATGCTGAAAAATAATAAATGTCATCTTTAGAAAAGCCTTGAAAAATGGAATTTTTGTGGATTATAGTTAACTATATAACAATATTTACCTAATTTAATTGATACTCCATTTTTTAAAAATTGGAGCTTTAGTTAGAGTATTTATATAATTTATTTATAGCAATTCTATATGCCTAACGTAGAAAGAATTGATGTATTTAATTGAATGAAAAAGTAATGTATTCGATAAATGATTTTTATAAAAAAATATTTAATTTTTGTTTTAAAAAAGTATGTATCAATAAATTTAATCACGATAATATATGCTTGCATTATTTTTGGAGCTATATATTTTAATATATTTCATACTAATAAATTTGTACATTATACGAGCTTTTATACTAATATTTACAATTAATCAATCAATTTAACCACCAATAATGCTATCTAGCTCATTTTCATCACCAATATCCGTCGATGTTACAGATGAAAATATTGAAGATTTTGAGATAGTCACTAATGAATGTTTCACACCTCCAAGTTGCTCTTAGTTTACATATTTGCATTACATAAATTTTTACTTGAGACCGTCTTGGCAGACGTGTTTGAAATGGACTGATTTATTATTACTACAACGACAATTACCAAAAAAACGCACGTTGTGTAACTCTATTTGGAGTTGGTGATATAATCTATTGAAGTTGGTATTATAACCTATTAGAGTTGATATTATAACATCTTAAAATTGGTATTTGGAGTTGGTGCTATAACCCATTAAGGTTGGTATTTAATTAGAGTTGGTATTATAACTTATTTGGAGTTGACATTATAACCTATTGAAATTGGTATTATAACCTATTATAGTTGATATTATAACCTATTAAAGTTGGTTATAACACCAACTCTAATAGGTTAAAAAGCCAACTCTTAATACCAACTTTAATTGGTTATATACCAATTGTAATAGGTTATAATATCAACTTCAATAGGTTATAATCCCGACTCCATATAGGTTATAATACCAACTGCAAATATCAATTTTAATCGGTTATAACACCAACTCTAAATACCAACTTTAATAGGTTATAATACCAACTTCAATAGGTTATAAAGTCAACTTCAATAGGTTATAACACCAACTCCAAATAGGATCAAACGCGCGCGTAAGTTTTTAGGTTTTTCTCTTCTTTTTTTTAAATTGTTGGGTCTGAGCTTGGAGAGTCATGTCTTATAAAGACAGTCTCTAAAGAGAGACATTGTTTGCATATAACACTCTGTTGTACCCATCTTAAAAATTAAAAATACAAATCATGTTAGACACAAAATTCGATTTAAATCAACTCAAAATACTTAACTTTATATTATACCAAATAACTTTTTTTGGATCACATAAGCCAACAACACAAAGTTGTTATTCCTTGATACACCTTATTTGCTCTTACTTGAACCTTTTTTTCTTAAACTAATTAGTCATCATAATAATAACTAAGCCTAATAAATCTAATAAATATCATCATGTATGGAGAAAAATACCCACATAATAATTGATCTAATATCAATGAGAGGGAATATGAGCAAATCCAATATATCATAGAAAATTAATATTCTCATGAAAGTTTTGTATGCCTTTATTTATGCTATTTTAGTGTGTTTTTTCACATGAAAAGAATTCGATATTTTTAAGTTGATGCACTCTAAAATTATGTCCATACAAACCTTTTACAAAATTAATTATCTAATATTAAAATTAATTAATCCTTTTCATAGGGGTGTCACAAATCTCACATTAATTAACCCATAAAAATCGGTGTACCATTAAGATTTACAGGTACTCTCTTGAGAGACCGTCTTTTGTAAAGACGACTCTCAAAAGCTCAATTCAATTATAAATATAGAGTTGTAACAATATATATTTAGAATTAGATTGGGCTTTTAAGAGCCGTCTTTACAAAAAACGGTCTCAAGTAAAAATTTGTGTAAGACTTAAGAACTTTCACTTTCAAATATGTACAAGCTAATTGTACTAGTTAATTAGGCCTTAAAGCCCTATATAACTATACACTTAAACAAAATTTGAGCTTTAGCCCAAACACCAAAAATCATCACATTAAAATTACTTTAGTGACGATCTGGCGACAAACTTCTTGGTCCTCGCTATACACAAAATAAAAAAACTCATCAAGTCGTTGCACTTTTTTTGTAACATATACTCTTTTATCTTTCTAAATTGTTACTGAAAGTGATATTTTTCTTCACACTGTGTTATTATTAGTAGTAATCTCAAAAGAACCGGTAGAATATCTAATACTTTGTCTAGCAATGCTTATAAGATATAAATTATATAGCTGTAGTTTTCTGAATACATATGCAATGATGTTTTTAACACATCGACATGTTATTAAATATAACATAACAATACTTAACACATTATTACGAACGAATATTAGCTTAATATTGTAAACTAAACAAGGAACCCTTAAAATATATTTGAATTTTGAGGTCATAATCAAACTTGGTCAAAAAATTGAATAATAACATACTTAAATAATTTATTTAAGGCTTCAAGATTTATATATAACACAAAGTTTTTTGTCAACCATTACATTCTTCAAAGACCAATAGTATAATACTCCCTTCAATTCGTATCTATTTTTCTATTTGGTTGGGCACGAATATTAAGAGTGGGAAGGGTCCACAAAAAAAGTGGTAGCTGAGGTATTTAAATTGATTAAATTAATTGTAAAGGTGGTAGTGGGAGTATTGTAAGTAGTAAAAGAGGGGGTATTTTGGTCATTATTGTGTGAACATGAGATATTTAGGTAAAAAAATCAAGACTACAAACAGAAATGGGACATTTGAGGTGAAATTACCCAATAAGAAAATGGGACAATAATTGTGAATTGGAGGGAGTATATATTAAGTATTTTGTCACGTAAAAACGGATAGTCGTAACCTTAAAATATGTTATATACTCTTTACACACTGTTATAATCGACCTTCCTTATGTGTGAAACAAGAGATGGATGAGATTCAACTCGAGCCGAAAAACTCTTTGATCGCATCCTTGTTTATAGGTATTACTGTTTTTCCTTCTTCCTCAGAGCCTGATCGATAGATCATAGTTTCTATGATCGAGATACAATAAATATAATGATGATGATGAGAATTTTAAACCGATAAAAGTTTAAGCTGATGGTTGTAATCATGTGATACGTTACATACTCTCCATTATTAAATTATAATAATAATTATTTTACAAATAATGATTAAATTAAATTAGGTTAATTAAAGTGCATGGTGCAACCAACCATATTTACGTGAGTGTAGGAAGATGTTTCTTGTTCACAAGGATATGTTGCTTTCATCGTGGTGCATGCTATTGCGTCATTGCTAGGTAAAAATAACTTTTAAAACCTAAAATTTGTATTTTAAATCCACATAACTTAATAAAATTAGACTTAATTAAGTAGTGGACTTCCTCCATGATAATACTATATTTGTATTATGAAGTAATTTGTTCCCTTTTTCACAACAAGTGGAATAATTTGATATCATGGATTTCGTATGTGTGAAAAGGAACCTTTTTTTTTATTGCAGGCTAAATTGAGAGGCACTAGCTACGATTTGTTCGCTATCTCACCTTCGATGATCAAACCTTAATTTTATGCTCCATGAAATAGGAGTACTAAACTGATGATCATGACCATGAGTTGACTATAACCTAAACTGAGGAACGGGTGGACTACGTGAGAATTGAGACGAATACTTTTTCTGAAAATTAATACTTACATTGCTACTGATACAAAACTTGATCGTCATATCTTTAGATTGAAAATTTTACTTTACGAAGTATAATTTTCAAATTTTATTTATAGTACACATATTTTCCTTAATTATTCCTAACGTTAAATATTTTATCTATATAAGTAATGTAAAAAATAAAAATAATAATATTTATGCTTTTCCTCTCCTAAATCTTAAATTTACCACTGTTTGTAGATGGTAATAAATAAATTACTATCAAAACTGATGAAAAAAATCTTCAATCATATATAAGCTAACCCATGATTTTCGTTATAAATTTTTATTAATTTTACGAGCATTTTGTTCATCAAAAGCGCTTGTGACTTGGGGTTTGACCCTAACTAGGCGCAGGTATCAGTTGGGGGTTTCTTGACTGCGTGCATCTCTCTTTACTCCGTCTATGGGGGAACGGATATGATTTATCCGCATCTTTTAAGAAAAAGAAAGCCCCACCCAGACCCGGGATATTGGAATGTCCTTTGCCTTTACAAGCATTTTGTTGCTATTGCTTGTAAGAAAAGAATTTCCTTGGTATTGATTAAATTTAACTATGCATGTACCGTTTTAAATCTTTTTATTATAATATTTGTAATCAACATCAAAGTGTGTTTTATTATACGTAGAAAATCGTAGTTTTGTCTTGATAATCTAACGCAAGGAACAAACCAAACGCTTGTTTTGTCATTTAGATCACAAGTTTACCTAATTTTTATGATATGACTGAGATTTATTGTCAATGTTATTATATAATTAGGTAAAAATGGGGCGCATATATTTTTATAAATTAAGGAGATATCATTTTAAAATCACACGATAATGAGAGGAAGAACTCAAATGACTTAATCATAAAGCGTGCACATCATGTTTGATTCATCAATGTGGGGGGATTAACCATTTTATAATGATTATGGTCCTCTTATGTTTATCACTTTTATAATGCTTATGATCCTCATGTGTTTATTATTGTTTTTATTTTAACTTTTTTAATGCTTTTCATAGAATATCATAAAATATTAAAGAAAACTTGCTGTAATTTGGGTTGAAAGTAATTTTTTTACAAGTTTAATATTTATTTTTTTATACTTTAATTATATGATTTATTTTCACAAAATTCATTTTAATGCATTACCATTTGAAATTTGAAAGTATAGTTATTGATAGTGATGAAAACATGTGAGAAAAATCAATTTATAATCAAAGTTTCACCACCAAAATGACATGTTACATTTTTTGAAAATTCTGCTAGTAATGCTGTAATGTCCAATATAAAGAATTGCAAAAGGGAAAAAAAGTTAAGAAACAGGATAATATTTAGCTAATAATTTTGTTTTAAAGGTTAATTAAAAGTCTGAAAAATGATAGAATATGAAAAATAAAATAAAGAAAAAATAAAAAGGGACCAAAAAATGGAAATGAACTCACCACAACAAATTTAGCTTTTTGCGACATTATATTTAGTGGCATTAAAAAAATGTCACTGATTCATATTTTTAGTGCAATAATTATTGGTTTTTATTTTAAGTTCCAATATAAAGAGATTTAGCGACACTTTATTTGGTCTTTAGTGGCGAATGTAATTGTCGTTATAGTCTATAGTGACATTTGTGAGAAATATCACTAGATCCTATGTCGCTAAAAGCTTTAGTGTGACTTTTTATTATGCTGCTAAAGGGTCTAATAAATGTCAATAAATTCTCTATTTATACTATAACAAATTTGAAATAGCGACATTTGAATTAAATGTCGCTAAATATATCTCATTAAAAGCAATTTATGTTATAGTGAGTGCACATGAAAGTGTTCATATTTTTCTTTTTTTTCTCTCTTCCCTATTCTCTTTGCTTTTCCCCTTACTCTTAGCCAAATACAACTTTATTGGAATAATTTTTGTAAATAAATTAATGTTATTGATGACATATGGGAATTTAAAAATACTAGTATAGAATAAACTGTATATTATTTTTTTTGTTATTATTTTTTTATTACGCAATTTAAAATTAATAGAATTTCTAATCAAATAAGGGGGTCCATAACCTAGAGAAGGAACAAATCTAGAGTACTTGTTATAGCTATTGGAAAAGCTTGACTTAAATTATTATATCATGTCTTATAATTAAAAATCTCAAGAGGATTTTACAACTTGAGATAGAAAGAACTACAAGAACAAATATTTATTACTCAAGATCTGATCACAAATCATACTTCCTCCTATTTGCTTTACTTGTCCCATTTAATTTTTCAACACTATTCATCAATTAATCTTATTAGATAATTTGTTCTTAATTTATAAAGTTACAACATATATGAGATCCTGTTTAATTCGTCTTATTGTAAATTTTATTAATATTTTTTTATAATTTTTACTCAAGTACAATTAAAGATATTTAAGATTGAAAACGTATATTGGCAAATATATCAAAATCAAATAGGACAAATAAAGAAAATAAGAGGGAGTATATAACTTTTGGCATCTTCATATGTCAAATGAAATCAAACAAATGTTATGTGTTGAAGTGCCCATGTGTTACCCACATGTGAGTTGTCCCATATCGGAGAAAGAGAAGAGTATGCATCACTTTATATATTCAAGGAGTAACTCCTACTATTACCAATTGGTTTTAGTAGTGAACCTTCTTTGGGCTTATGAGTGGACTACTTCTTCTCCTCTTTGTTTGGGTTGCCCAGACCCATTTTCTAAATTCTATCATTATGCATATCATGTTCTAGGAAATGAGATCCATTCGTACATCTCATACACCCATTGATGTGAACTATGATTGATGCTTTAGGAATAGAGGTGAGTTACACTTACACTATGTTTGGATAACAAGTTTGAATGGAAAAGAAAGAGAGGGAAGGGGAAGGGGAAGGGAGGGAAGAGAAAGGAAGGGAAGAGAAATGGAAGGAAACTAGCTCTTGTTTGTCTAGGAGGGAATGGAAGAGAAAGGAAGGGAGATTGTGTTTTCCTTCCAAATCTTTCTACTTTTAGAGGGATTATAACTCTTACAAAATTTATCCACATTTTCCTTCCAATTCCCTCCCCTCCAAATCCCTTCCATTCCATTTGGCTATCCAAATAAGGGATTCTTCCTCCCTCTAAATCTCTTTCTTTCCTTTTCCTCCATTTCCTTCTATCCAAACACCCTTACACCCGGGAAAAATTGATTTGAATCAAAAATAAAATGAAAATTTGTTCAAAATAATTTCAACTATCACCCGTTTGCCAAAAATAATTTTTACTATCAATTATTTTTTAATAATTCCAACTATTCTCAAAATTTGTTGAAAACATACCCACCCCCTTGTTACCGGCTGGAAGCCTGGAATAAATTTTCCACTTTTTTTCTTTTTTTTTATTTAACTGTTCAAAATTAACCCTCTCCTTCATCTATTAATCAAAAAAGAAAGAAAAAAGTTGAAAAGTTACCTGTTGCAGCCGGTTAAAAGGGAGGTGGGTATGTTTTCAACAAATTATGAAAATAGTTAGGATTATTAAAAAATAATTGATAGTTGAGATTATTTTTGGCCAACGGGTGATAGTTGAGATTATTTTGAGTAAATTTTCCAATATAAAATTCAAGATCCGATGAAAAATTAGGTTGAAACCTGAAAATTTTGACCCGAACCCGAGAAATCGTAAAAAAATATTATTATTATTCGATTATCTTGCTTATCCATCTTTCCTTTCAAAATATTTTAACATAATGATAATTTTAGTCTCATAATATGTTATATACTCTATCATGAAATATTGGCGAATATTGTTTGCTCTTTTGTATTTATTCTAATTAAAGGTATTAGAGTATATAACATATTCTAGGGCCTCAACCATCAACTTGACATAGTATCAAAAGCCAACGTGATAAGAGGTCACAGGTTCGAATCTCAACCACCCCTCATTTATAAAGTGGAATATTCAACGCTTATGTGCATCAGCACTTCTAGCCCAATGGGCTCTTGGGTGAGGGCGTATTTGAGTATATAATATATCCTTGGGCCTCAATCATCAGCTTAAACTTTGGTTGAGTTGGTTCTTTGACAAAAGGTGTTAATTATTCATTAATCTAAAATTTGGTATATTATTATTATTGTTATTTGTGATTTTTAGAACTAAAGCTCTTACATTGTTGTTTTTATATCATTTTTGATTTTTTTTTTTCATATTTTTTTGGAGGTGGTTGACTTACTTGGATTTAGGCAATTTCAATTGGAATTTTGAATGTGCTTTTGGTTAAGAGAACTTGGATCAAAATTTTGAAAAATAACTTTCATTATATAACTATTAATTTATTATTTTTTAAAATAAAGAACTATTAATTATTTGTTTTTTTAGGAAAAACTATATTACATTATTGTAAAAGACAATAGTTAGGTAGATTAAATATAGATAAGAACATATCTTTTTTTTAGAAACTTCATAATACTCTTATAGTTATAGAGTATATAAAAAAGATCATATAATCACTTATATATATATTGTACTATAGTACTACAGGTATCATTGATCCCATCCAATATAAGATAATAAGATAATACAATTATACAAATGACGTTTAAAAAAACATATTAATGATCTGTTTGGCATTTATATAGCGTAAAAATAGAGAAAATAAATTAAACAAGTATTAAATGGAGTATTATGATAGGTCTTAGGGTATAGGATAGGGTGGGCGCCAATAACCTAAGTACTTTTAAACTAATGTATCATTTTAAATGTCCTACTACTATTATTTTCTGGTCGGTTTTCAAAGAAAGTGTTTCTCACAAGAATTTGTGTTTTCTTTTATGTTTGTCTATCATCATCATTATACCTAATATTCCGCTCGAGTGCAGGGTTTGGATGAGGAAAATTGACGGACAATCCATACCCATAATCCTTTCACCAGGAGACAAGGAGAATTAGAGAAAAGCTGTCGATATACAGTAATTTAATATTTAGTATCGTTTATTTAATATAATTAAATTTTATAAAAAAAATAGATACTAATACACTTTATGTTGAGATGAATTAAACAAGATTTTATTAGACTATATTTTAATTTATATATTAAATATAAATTAAAAATTAAGAATTATTGATGAATGGTATTCAAAAAGCAACAGTGAGGAAAAGAAGTAATCTACTCATAAACCCAAAGAAGGTTCACTACTAAAACCAATTGGTAATAGTAGGAGTTACCCCTTGAGTATATAAAGTGATGCATATTCTTCTCTTTCTCCGATGTGGGACAACTCACATGTGGGTAATACATGGGCACTTCAACACTCTTTTCTTTTTAATTTGCATCACTTTTCAGTTCAATCTGTCTTACTGATTTTGATCCTTTTTTGATAATAGTCTTACTTTCTTTCTTTTCATCTTTTTTTTTCTTCTTACTCTCTAATTTGATCCTCTTTCTACTAAATTTCATTGCACATAGCAACCGTAGAAAGTATTACTTTGGTTAATAAATAGAATTCAATTATTTATTTAATCAGAATTCATTATATTATTACTTATCTTAGTACTATTATAAATTCAAAACTACTAAAATAAAATTTATATATTTCTTCTAAAGAAGAAAAAAATAAATAAAAGCAACATTATTTAATAAGAAATTAATTTGGAAAAGGAATATCCCATATTCCCACGGTCCTGGAAACTATTCCCTCCCCACTTTGTATGTCATTGATGGTGACATATTAGCGACATGCTACGTCTTTGTAGCTTTTTTTTATTTACTTTTATTTAAACCTTATTATCATGTAATATAGCAATTATTTCATAACTCATACTTCTATATAATTAAGAAATTCAATCTTCAAAAAAAAAGAAGTATTAAATTCAAAAAAAATTCAAAAAAAAAAAAGAAGTATTAAAAGTATATATAAATATATAATTTCAATTAGGTTAAAAATTCAAACAAAAAATTAAGGTTGTTACTGGTTAAGTGTTAAATAAATTAAGAGATTAAATTTATTTTTCAAAATGTAGTATATATAAATTATAATCGATTCTTAAAATTTATAAATAAATTTGTGTAGTAATTAAAAATAAGTTTTATACATTAAATAAGGATGAAATTATCATTATAAATTAAAAAAACGTTATATTAGTTTTTTGGCGGAGAACAATTCTTTACATGTAAGAAGAAAAAGGGAATTACGTCAAATGGGTGGTGATAATCAAACCATTATAAAAAAATTATGTGAAAAAAGAGCGACTCTTACAAGAGACCGTTTTTCAGTGAGATGACATCAAATAAAGAGCCTATAAAAAGCTCATAATCTCATAGAAGTAGTATATATAGATAGACTATTTAACTCATATATGAGATTCGGTAAGGTGTCTTAAAAACATTCAAGAGTTGTTTTTGCATTGAAATCCCTAATTTTTGTTATCGAAGTCTAAACATTAATTAATTAAGAGCAATTAATACCATTGATCACCTTGTCTAGATTAAGATTGTTTTTTACAGAATTAAATCTTCACCATAAAAACCTACACATAAGAAAATTATTTACTAATATATTTCAAATGAGAAATTTAATTAGGGCTTTTTAATTAGTTTAAAAACTGTGTAAACGTAAAATGGACAAATAAAAAGTAATGAGGAGAGTATATTTCATACATACATAATATCGTTAGGACATTATTTATTATAATACTCTTTATGTTTTCTAATATTCTTTACGTTTGAAATATTCTATTTTAAGGAGAAAAAATTTGATTAAGATTTTTGAGAATATTTAAAGCACTCTCATTTGTGGGGAAAAAAATTTCATCACCAATGTCTCTCTATATTCTCTTTCTCATCCACATCATATTTTTGTGTGGAAACTTTTGACATGGAAAATTTATCCCACAATGAGAAAACAAAAAAACTTTCTCACAACTTCCCAAATTAATACTCCCTGCGAACTAATTTAGTTGTCACATTTTCTTATTTGGCAAATTCATATTAATTGTCACATTTTTTTATCAATTTTTTTTTACCTAAATTCCCCATGTTCACACAAGTAAAGACCAAAATACCCTCACTTTAACTACTTCCAATACTTCAACTACCACCTTTACGATCAATTTAATCAATTAAAATACTTCAATTACCACCTTTTTAATGGACCCCACACTACCCTTAATAACTATGTCCAAGCAAATGTGACAACTAAATTGGTTCGAAGGGAGTACTAATTTATGTTGAATTGAAAAAAAATAATTTTTATAAGTATGTTAAAACATCAAAATGGATGTCTAATTATAGAGCATAAAATTTTGTGACCATTGGTATATTTATATATACTTATATATATTTTTAAAATATGTATAAAAATGTTATCAAGACAAGTGTCAAGATTCTATTTGTTTTGTGTGGTGGAAAATTTCCCCTTCTTGAGCTTTTTTAGAAACATTTGCAAATTTTTTTTGCTTTACAAAAACTCAAAAAATTTTCCACTCGTGGAAAATTTCCACACAAATGGGAGGTCTAAAGAAGATATAATATATCCATGTAAGATCTCATTAGATTCGTTATTTTTTAAAATTTTTATTATGCATATTTAAAGAAATTATTAAAACTTAAAATTTGCTTTAAAAACTGTGAAAAAATAATTGTGAAAAAAAAAAATAACATAAGAGTATAAAATATCTTAATATGGTGTATTTGTTGACAAAAGTGGTTTACCAAAACAATAATCATGAAATATATATGGTGTATTTGTTGATAGAATTGGTTTGCTTGAAATAACAAATAACATAGTAACTACCAAATTGAAAATTTTAAAACACAATTCTTACTTGAGATCGTCTTTTGTAAAAACGGCTCTCAAAAGCCCAGTCTAATTTTGAGCTGAACTTTTGAGAGTCGTTTCTACAAAAAACAGTCTCTCAAGAAAACACTGATTTTAAAATATCCTCAATAATCAATGGGAGATCCTAATAGTTTTAGTTTGAGAAAATTTCATTCTATACATCTTCTTGTCATTGCCGCCCACCAACAACTGCTTCAAGTCGCCACACTCCATCGCCTTGAGTTTCATTTATTTATTAATTGAGATCATAAAGTTAAATAATCAGTAAACCTTGTTTTTTTTAAGTTTAAATTTTCTAATTTTTAAACTTTTATTATTAATTCTTCAAGCTAGAGTTGACATGTAAATTCAATTAATTGATAGTTTGAACAACAATATAATTTATTTTCAAAATCATGACTATTTAAGAGTTAGGGTTTAGAATTTTAGTGAATTCAATAAATAAAAAATTGTCGATATTGAAGATTATATTTATTAATATACATTTATTGAAATTATTGTATTTTTACCGTTTGAACATGTACTAATTCGAAGACTTTTGTATTACTCATTGTGTTCATTGTAATTCTTTTATAATTCCTCTGTTTCTTAATGAAATTCCTATAAGGGATAAAGGGAAGAGTAAAGCTAAATGACACTCCTAGTAAGGGCCGGCCCGACCCTAAGTAAGGGCAAGGCGTGCCTACGCCTAAGGTCCCCCAAAAATTTTGTTTTCAATTAGTGTTAGGTTCGAATTTTTCTATGTATATGATAATTTAGCGGTCCATAAATAATCTTTTACTCTGGGCCCCTAAAAACCTAAGGTCGGCCCTGCTCCTAGTATCCCGCACAAGGCAGAGTCCGGGTGGGGGTTTAATTTCTTTTTCCTGAAAGATGCGGACAAATCATATTACCCGTTTCCCTAAGGAGGGAGTAAAGAGAGATCCGTGCAGTCAAGAAACCCCTAAGGACGAGTAAAGAGAGATGCGTGCAGACAAGAAACCCCCCAACTGATACATGTGCCCAGTAGGGGTCGAACCCCAAACCTTCTGCTCCACATGCAGATGCTCTATCCATAGAGTCACAAGCGCTTTTGAAATTTCCACAAGGGATGTTTACGAGAATTAAGAAAAATAAAAGCTTTTAGATAGTAGATAGAGTATTATTTTATTGATAATAGCTTTGATGGAGGAAAACGTGAGGGTATTAGATAAGCATTAAAAAAATATTAAAAGAAAGTTTGTGGAGACCATAAGCATTATTAAAATATTAATTAAAAATTGAAAATGAAGTTAGTAGAAGATATGTGCGTGGAGACCGTAAGCATTATTAAAATATTAAAATGAGGATAAACAAAAAAAGTTTTGTCCAAAATTTATGATATACATAGAAATATTCTTTATTAGAACAACAAATAAAACTTCTATTTTAAGAAACCGATCGAGAAATTATAATTTCTCTTTAAATTATTATTGTACTTCATAAATTACTTGATATGATATATTATAGACCCGTAAAAATACCCACCCCTTTCACATTTTTTTACTCATCTCTAATCACTATATAAGATTATAAGTCACATCCTTATATTGTTGGTATATGGAAGAAACACTTAATCCATCCGTCTTTCCTATAATTCAAACAAAACTATATTGCTTTAATAAAATTAATTATATTGCTTATTCTAAAATTTAAAATTTACATTTTTTTTCAAATGTGTATTTTTCTTATGCCAATATGATCATAGGTCGGATTGTGGTTGGTTTAGACTCGGACCATCTCAAATTCGGACTCATATTCGTTAAGTTCTTGTATGTTACTTATAGGCCCTAAACCAAATTTTTAATGTCTCAAGATTTAAGACCCAGATCCAAATATGTTAGGTTCCATGGGATCTAGGTTTCTAATTAGGTATTGATTCAAAGTAGGCTAGAAAATCGCACAAATAAGGGGGGATAAGGAGTTAATGCTTCCTTTAAGTGGTGACAATCAAACCCCTGTCTCAAGATAATATAGAAGCCCTAAATCACTATATTAACACATAACTTTTTGAGTCTTAATTTAATTTTTCATGCATTACTTTCTTACATTTTAAAGTTTAATTAAATTCTAAAACGAATTTATAGTTTGCATCAATCAATATTTATTTTACCATATTTAATTTGTTGATCATGCATGTATTCAAAGGTTGTATCAAACAATAATTAATTTAAAAAACCTTTTTATCATCACTAACAAACCCTAAAACCTCGCCCTAGGTGATTACCAATTAATAATATTGGAGTAATTGAATGGACATGAGTTGCCCACAAATTTTTCGACAATTTGTTAATGTTTGTTTGATGATGTAAATAACATATCTTTAGGTATCAACCACAAGTTGATGTGTCGGTAAAGTTGATTCTTTGATAAGAAAATAGAGTTGCATAATTTTGGATCTGATTCATCTTTCATTTCAAGTGATATATTTTAAATATTTAATTGTATAAATTATTGATAATATATCACAATTTTAGATCTGATATAACTTTCATTTAAAGTGAAATATACGTGCTAGACTGTGATAGAATTTAGAAAATGGGCTTGGGCAATCCAAACAAGGAGGAGGAGAAGAAGTAGTCCACTCATAAACCCAAAAAAGGTTCATAACTAAAACCAATTGGTAATAGTAGGAGTTACTCCTTGAGTATATAAAGTGATGCATACTCTTCTCTTTCTCCGATATGGGACAACTCACATGTGGGTAACACATGGACACTTCAACAGACTCACATTTCATTTCATTTATTAATTAATCACTATCATTTACCCGGATGTACATGCATGATACACCTATAAATAGGCATATCATCAACTCTCTAGTTAAACCAATCAATAACATCTTCTCAATTAGCATCCAATTAGCTAAAAATTAAATTAATTCCACTCCTCTAATCAAGGAATTAAAAATCAAAAGGAACCTTGAAATATTCATAAAATATATCTCTAAGTGCTAAAAAATGTTCACATTGTCTTCTTTTTGCCCTACTTTAGGATGGGAATATCCCATAGATCAAATAGTAAAAGACCAAAGTTTTCCTTATAATTTAAACTTAGATTCTACATTTCTTGTTGATTTTTCAACATCATCTCAAGCACAAAACTATGGAGATCATCATCATCATCATCAATTTGATCATGATGATCATGTAAAAAGAACACAAAGTGATGAATCACCAAATGGTACAAGTTCAAATGATCATCAAAGCTCTTTATTAGCAAAGAAACTTAGTCATAATGCAAGTGAAAGAGTTAGAAGAAAGAAGATTAGCAATTTATATTCTTCACTTAGAGCTTTGCTTCCTACTAATCATCTAAAGGTAATGTCCTATTTAGTGTTTTTCTTTATTATTTAGAAAATAATGGCTTTTTTTACCATATATATTCTTTGGTCGTGCTCTCCTTTATGGGTATGAGTTGCGCTGTCCTTCCCTTCCCAGATCCTGACCATAGTTTTCTATAGGCGAGATATACTGGGTATGATGATGATTGTTATTGAGCAAAAAGTTTTAATTTTTTTTGGGTAGTTCTATAGTGGTTATTAGGATAGATTTAATGAATCTATCAAAAAAATAATGAGATAAAATTTTTAAATTAATTTTTTATATTATTGATGATTAAATAATATTGGTTAGGAACAAATTACAATGAATAACTTATATCTCATATTAGAATTACTTTTGAGATTATTGGTTAATTTTAAAAAAATCTCATATTAGTAACAAAATATTTTATAACATTTTAAATTATTTTTGAGTTTATTGGTAATTTTATAAATTACAAAGTTGCTTTCTATTTTTAAATATTTAATTCTATTTTATTTATTTTTCATTAGTAAAATACTAATTAATTAATGATATAGTGGCTACCTTTTAATTTCAGATCATGATGATTTGTATAGTAAATTGATTGATAAATCATTTGTTCTCGTCTAAGTAAAGATGTAAATTTCTTTCAAAAAAAATAAATAAAGATGTAAATAACAAATAAAATTACAAATTAATTAAAAATCACCTCTTTATTCTCTTGAGACCGTCTCTTAGAGAGACATATTTTAAACTCAGCCCATTAAAAATTAATGCCTACTTTTAATATTTTAAATATTTACTTAAATCACCATTAATACTTATAATATTTTAAAATTTAATGAGCCGACCCAATTAGAGACTCTCTCGTATGAATATGACACATAATTCATCTCTTCATAAATGTGAATAATTTGATACCACTTTATGGTCTAGGAAACTTAAATTATACCTCATCAATTAAAAATGGAGAAATTCACATGTACTTATTAATCTAGTAACTAGATAATAAATAATTTTTAAAACAAAGAGGTATACAACACTATGTCATCATTATGATGATTGTGAGAATATACTCGTATATTCTCTACCATAACAAATAATCCAAAATTTCTTGCATTTAGAATCAAAAATGTAAAAAACAAAAGAAATGCAAATGTTTACAATTTTATTATTATTATTATTATTATTATTATTATTATTATTATTATTATTATTATTTTCTTTTTTTTTTGAAGAAAAGCTTTTTGTATTATTATTATTATTTTATTTTATTTTTTTTTTGAAGAAATCATATTTTATTTCATAAAAAGAAACTTTACAAGAAGTTAGTGGGGAGCCGAGCAACAAGCTGAACACCCACACCCTTTTGAATACAAAAAGCTAGTCTCTGAAAAGTGTATGCTCTAGACTTAGTGCTACCCGAGTTACTCACAGAAAAAGAATCAATCCTGACTAACAGATCGAGTGCATTTTCACCCAATTCCCCAAAGGTGGAATATAATCACTCTGAAATATAATCAATTTCACTCTGAAATATAATCAAACACCACTGATTTTCGAGTCGAAGGTCTCTTTATGTTGTATCTTTATCTTCTATGACAAGAGTACCCTCTTCAGACTTTTATCATAACTTCTTTAAATGTGACATATTATTGAATATGTCGATCATAATTACTATAAATTTTAAATAATTATTTTTATGTTATCTAATCAATCATCATACCTCTAATAATTATAATTAATGCATAATTTAATTATTTTTATTACAGAAAAAATTAAGCATTCCAGGGACAGTTGTAAAAGTGGTAGAATATATTCCTGAGCTCCAACAAGAAGTGGAGGATTTGATTCGTAAAAAGGAAGAGCTCTTATCAAAACTTTCCAAATTACAAGGAAATGCACGTGATTTTATTCTTGAAGAAAAACCTAAAAATTGCATTATCAATGAAACGACATCGTTTTCGATTAGTGCAAATAAATTGGGTGATAAAGATTTAATGATTCAAATTTCATCATTTGAGACAATTTATTTATATGAAGCTCTTTTGCTCCTTGAGAAGAATGGTTATTTTGTTGTTGATGTTTCTTCTTTCCAATCTTTTGGAGGAATTACATTTTACAATATACATTTATCGGTAAGTATTTTTGATATTGATTTATCTTTATCTTTTTTTTATTTCGACATAAACTAGAGCATTCTACAGTCAAGAGGAGAGAAATTTAGTGGAAGATAAAACTTCTTATCAAACAACCAGTAATTAATTAAAGTCTTATAGAATATAGATGTTTGATTATTAAAGTCTTTTTAAGCAAATACCTCTTAGATTATACTATCTTAAAGTTTAGATCTATTAGACTACAAATAACTAAGTAGGTTGGAATAGAACTGTCTTTTAAGTATATAAATATTAAAGTCAATACTTTTAAATATTTAAGTAATAAACATGTATAGATGATTGACAATCTGTTTTGAGAGTTGTGTTTAACTTTTTTTTGTTAGAAACAACCTAAAAGTATAGACAACACAATCTCAATAGAACTCCAAATAATAATTTTATATTAGTGAGTTGAAATTAAAATGAAAAGAATCTATAGTGACTCTAGAAAGGAATCAATCAGTATATATTAATCAATAATAAAAAGTAGGTAGTAATAGAACTGTCTTTTATTTATTTAAATGTTAAACTCAATATTTTTATTACAAGCTATACTATATATAAATATATTTAGACGCCTGCCAATCTATTTTAAGTTATTTTTTTGTTCAAAGCAACCTAAAACCATAGTTGTTAGACCTAGCACAACCCAATTAGACATCATATATGACACAATATTAATAACTTTTAAAAATTGATCATTGATTAAGCATTATGTAATTGTATATCTTTGTTGTTGATATAAACATTACCTCTACATATAATTTTAAAAGGGAAAATTACGTTAAAAACTCCCAACTAATCGTGATTTAAATATAAAACCCCCAACAATTGATTATTATTTAAAACTCCCAACTTTAGGCCCATTTTATATTTAAAGTCCAAGATGACTTATACCCGGATAAATTGGTTTTAATTGAGAAGTAGTGGGACCCAATTTTATTTATTAATCACCTCACTTCCTTTGACCTTACACGACCCTTTACGTACCCTCCCATTTCAACAAAAGGTAACCAGTTAAAACATGTTATAAAATGTATCGGTGCTTTATATTTAAGATGGGCCTATAGTTGGGAGTTTTGAATAATAATCAATAGTTGAGAGTTTTATATTTAAACCGCAAATAGTTAGGAGTTTTTAAAGTAATTTTTCCATTTTAAAAAGGGCTCACATAAAAAAACTTATATATAATTATTGCATAGTTACTAATTAAGCAAATATTTTGGGTAAAATGTGACAGATGGAAGGAAGTTTTACCAAAAATGTCCAACAATTGAATGAAGCATTGCAATCCTTGATACAAGAGCAAAAACAAAAGCAATTACAACACCCTAAAATCCACTTTGATCTTTTGAACTTCTAAAGTTTTGTGATTTGTAGATGAACTTCTTAAGTTTTGTAATATTAGAAATTACATGTAATCTCGAAATATAGGCAGAGTTATTAGTGGACGAACATTAGCCACATCTTATCTTCCAAATTAATATGGGCATTATGTGTATACATATATAATCTATTTTTACTCTATGTTTATATCACAATTAGGCCCGTGCAATGGGCAGAATAAGGGTCGGATCGGGCTCTAATAGAAACGGGCCGGGCCTTACAAAAAAGATGCGGGCTTTAGACGGGTCGGGCCCATCAATGCAATATTCGATGGTTTTGCTGTTAATATAGTATGGAGTAAACACTTTATTACCAGATTTGTTATTTGTTCAACTTTTATAAAATTTGGCCCAACTTTTTAGACTATAGCTTCAGAGAAGTTTTGTTATCCAACTCTACTTTGTACCATTTTCTCTTATTTATTTTAAAATATCAATATAATACTTCTACTTATTCTTTATTATGTTCTCTAATTTTAAAATATAGAAAATATTCTATAGGCAAGAAAAGATGGGAGATTTGATCATTCTATAGGTTGTGAGGAATGAACATCATTATAAAAATGACTTGAGAAAAATTTTCCACCATTAAAACAGCTTATAATTCTTTAAGTTGAGAAAAAAAATCATAATGGAGTAAACTTTTTAAACCAAGAGGAATGCTCTAACTAATCTAGCCTAATGTCATGCTACATTTAATTATATATATATATATATATATATATATATATATAATATATATATATATATATATATATATATATATATATATATATATATATATATATATAATCGTTTATTTATTCATATTTCCTTTATTTATTCATATTTCCTTTTAAAAAAATATTCTCATTACCTTCTTAAATTTCATGTATACATTTCTGCTCACAACCCCTTCTTTATCTTTGTGTTTTATAGCAACACAAATTCTTGTGAGAGACGGTGTCTTTGAGAAACCTTCTCTAATTTGGTCAGCTCATTATATTTTTTTTGAAATATTATAAGTAGGCATTAAAAATAATATAAATAAACATTTAATATACTCCCTCCGTTTCCTAACGTTCTTCCCATTTACTTTTTGCACAATTTTCAAAGTAAATTTTAAATTTTAATATCTCTAAATACGCATCATAAGTACGCATTAAGGATATTGTAAATAAGTATTAAGTTTTAATGGGCCTGAGAGACGGTCTATCAAGAGACTAGTTGGTAATTTCAAATGTATGGTCATAAATTTTCTAAGAGCTACTCTTGTGAGAGATTATGTCTTAATGAGAACAGACAACCTCAAACAAAAATTTTATATTTTCATAAAACGTATGAAACGAAACATTCAAACCATGTATAAAGCGCATTTGAATAAGGACTTCTCATACAACAACAGAAATTCTTACTTGAGACCGTCTTTTGCTAAGACGGCTTTCAAAAGCCCATTCCAATTCTAAACATATATTGTTACAACTCTAAATATAGATTCGAACTGGATTGTTGAGAGTCGTCTTTACAAAAGACGGTCTCTCAAGAGAGCACCTGATACAACAATTTGTATTTTTTCTAATACATTTACTACTTTAGTATATTGGCACAATTCTTCAAGTTTGGCCCATTTCCTTAAATTTGGCCCGTTTCCTTACTTACCTACTTGCTGCCACAACCCGGGCCATTACGCTGGCAGCAACTACTTCCTAGTTCACATATTTTGTCTATCCTTTTTGGCAAAAGCATACTAATTGTCCCATTTTAAATGTCTCATTTTCTTATTTGGCAAAATCATACCAATTGTTTTTTTTTTTTTTGTCTATCCTTTTTTTTACCTAAATACCCCCACTTTTCCATTTCTCAATACCCAACTACCACCTTTACAATTGATTTAATCAATTAAAATACCCAACTACCACCTTTTTTAATGGACCCCACTCAACCCTTAAAATCCGTGAAATTCTAAATGGGACATCTAAACTGATTCGGAAGGAGTATGATAAAATCGGTAATCTTAGTTTAAAAAGTAATATACTTATTCTTCAACTAAAATAGATGATATCCTTCATAAATCAAAAATGATCAGGCCCTCTCTTGAGAGACAGTCTATATTATAGACGCCTCTTAAGAGCCCAGCCCATATCTCCCTTTTAACTTACACAAATTGTTGTGAGAGACGGTCTCTCCAAGAGACGCATTAGAAATATGGGCTAAATAGCCCAATTTACACACATTTAAGAGAAAATAAGAATGTGTGCTTATTGTTTTGAGGTCGTCTCTTTGAGAGACGGTCTCTCACAAGAGTAACTGTTTAACTTACAAAACCACCAATCAGTTTTTTTTAAGTTTATAAATTGGATCAGCCCAAAACTTGAGATGTCTAGCCTAAAACTTGAGATGTTTATTATATATACGGGTAAAAATTTGTGACTAAAAATTGAAATTTCATAGATCACGATAAGGACATTATAAGAAACTGTCCCAATCAAAGATGATTAAGCATTAAAATAATTATGACACGAGCATTCGTAAGACAAGCACGAGCCATTCACACACATTTATATTATTAAAATAATTAAAACCAATTAATTATCTATTAAATAATCATTTTATTAAATTAATAACACAAGATGACACGAGCTGTCTAATAGGAATTATATTTTCAATTCATTTTGACTTATACTTGTCACACTTCAAATTAGTTATTTTTATATATGCTAATATATATTTAAAATAAATTTATTTCAACTTAATTATCATAACATAGATGTATAAATAGTAAACATAAAACCAAAATTCCTATATTTTTTCTATTTCAAGAAACCAAAATAATTAAGAAAAATGTTGGCAATGTCTAGTCCAATTTGCCCTAATTTAGGATGGGAGTATCCCTTAGAATTAGGGACATACCAAAACTTTGATACATTTGATTTAGATTATGTATTTCTTCCTAATAGTTGTGATTCAACTCAAGATTACCATGTAAATCAAAGCGAATCGCCACAAAGTACAAGTTCACGTGGCAATACGAGTTCAATTAATCATTATGATTATTTAAATCGTAATGAATTGCTACAAGGTAATACGGGTTCAATTGATCATTATGATAAAGTAAATCGTAGTGAATCGCTACAAGGTAATATAAGTTCAATCGATCATTATGATAATATAAATCGTAGCGAATCGCTACCAGGTAATACGAGCTCAACGGATCAATTTGATGATCCAAAATTAGTGAAGAAGTTTAATCATAATGCAAGTGAAAGAAAAAGAAGAAAGAAGATTAATAGCATGTATGCATCTTTACGTGCCTTGCTTCCTACAACTAATCAAAAGGTAATAATTATTTAGTTTAATCTATTTCTAAAGAAATAATATATTCTTTATATAATTTAAATTTTTTTGTCAACCAAATACAATATAGATAATAACAAATTACTATTAAGATTTTCATTTTTCAAAAAAATATTCCTAAAATTAATTTTGAAAGGAAAACCTAACCACAATAGCACTAATAACAAATTAGGTTAAAAATTATTTTTGAGTAAAGTTACTTAGAACCAATTATAATTTTAAAAATCTATAATATAAAACTCATTTATTATTTTTAAATTAATTAATGTTCATTTACATTATTTGGAATAAGTAACAATAGTAATTAATAAAATGACTTATAATTAATAATACAAAGAACACTTTATATTAAATATTTGTATCAATTAGCTTTAAAAGTCAACTAGGATCATAATAGATTAACCATGAATAATCCAACATATTCGCGATTTTCCTACAATAATCTTATCTATTGATTAACCATGAATAATCCCAACTTTGAGGGTTATTTTCCTAGAGTAAACCCGGTGACCGGATGACGAATGATTAACCATAAATAATCCCAACCTATGCCCGGATTATTCATCGGTTTACTTTTGTAGAAAAATGAAGAATAACTTGGATTATTCTTGATAAATTTTCCTTATTTTTATTAATTTGCGAATAATTTTGATTATGATACAGAGAAAACAAAGCATTCCAACAATAGTTGCAAGGGTGCTAGAGTATATACCTCAAATTCAAAATGAAGTGAAGAATTTAACACATAAAAAGGAACTTCTTTTATCAAAAATAGGAGCATTTCATGAAGAAAAATGTGAAATAAATCCTATTATTAATAAGGAAACATTATCTAATTGTTTAATATCTACAAATAAATTGGGAAATCAAGAAATGGTGATCCAAACTTCAGCATTTGAGAGAACATCAATTAATGAAGCACTTCTTTTTCTTGAAAAGAATCATCATTTTGTCATTGATGTTAATTCTTTTCAATCCTTTGGAGGAAGGACATTCTACAATATACATTTATGGGTAAGTATACATATTTTTTCTCATTTTACATCGCTGATCCCAATTGAAAGGATTAAGACTCTGACATTATTGTACGTCATGTCTAATTTGGTTTTTGGCCTTTGGCCTACTCTACTATAAAAGCTCATCCACCTCTATGATGAATAAAATGAATAAAATTCTATTTAAGCTTTTGTTTCAGTTATTTTGCCTTTTTACTTTCGGTCCGAAAACTAATTAAGAAGTTGAATATAAATAAATGATAGGTTAAAATAGTGCGGTATTTAAAAAAGAGATATAAAGAGTTAAAGCACTAAGGTCACATCTAAAAATAAAAATAAGATAAATTTACTGAAACAGAGCAAAATAAAAAATAGGACAAATTAATCGGACAAAAAAGCATTAATTTATAGTGTCAAAATATAAATTTTTTAGAAATCATTTATTCAAAAATGTGAACATTAGTCTACATGTTATTAAGTATAATTAGCATAAATTTAAGTGGTTACAAATTAATTTATCCAAGTATATAGGTGTGTTTAATAAAGTAGATATAAATATTTGAGTCAATTTTTTTTATTATTTTTAACAATATAGCATGTTAAAATTTTCATTTATCTAACTAAATTTAATTTCAACTAATTATATACGGGTTGTAATTCTCTCATAACTAATTTTATTGTGTGTTGTGCGTTTGTATAATAGGTGGAAGGAAACTATACCGTGAACTTGGAAAAGTTGAAAGAGTTCCTCACATTCCATGGCGAATCTTGACCCAACTTTGTTTTTTACTGGTTTCACCGGCAGAGTAAAAATTGATAAATAAAAAGTTTTGTGTAATTATAAAAATTATAATATTTTTCTAACAATTTTGTATTTTTAGCACTTAATATATACCATGTAATTTAATGTTATAGGACCCCCAATTTTTCCGAGCCCTGTAAAGTCAAATATATCAAACATGTTCAAGACATCCCCCGACTAGTTCTATACTATTTTGCTCATATACAACAAGATACAAGCAAAAATACAAACACAATCACAGATGCAAATATAATCAAAACAAAAAAATAAAGGAAAAATTGTTTCTAAAAAGCCAACATTTTGGCCATCTGCAAATAAAGAGTCAACATTTCATTTATTCAATAAAAATACAACCTTTGTCTCATTTTTGCAAATAAAGAGTCAACGTTTCATTTATTAAATAAATTTAGAGTTGAAAACTTACCTGCTATCCCTTTATTTGCAAAAATGAGACAAAGGTTGTCTTTTTATTGAATAAATGAAATGTTGACTCTTTATTTGCAGATGGCCAAAATGTTGGCTTTGTAGAAACAAATTTTCCAAAAATAAATGTTTAAAATTACGAGCTCTTTGTAAGTGAAGATTTAATAAAATTAGTTGGACCTATATATTAGCTCAATACAAACATAATTTTATTTTAGTGGGATATAGTTAGCGACATTTAATTTAAATGTCGCTACTTCAAATTTCTACTAGTATATATAGAGGCTTTAGGGACATTTATTAGACCCTTTAGCAGCATAATAAAAAATCACGTTAAAGCTTTTTGCGATATAGGATCTAGTGACATTTCTCACAAATGTCACTATAGACTATAGTAACAATTACATATGTCACTAAATACCAAATAAAGTGTCGCTAACTCACTATATAAAGGAACTTAAAATAAAAAAACCAATGATTCATCATCATCATCATCATCATACCCAGTGTTCCCGCACATAGATAAATCTATGGTCAGGGTCTGGGGAAGGAAGGTCGACGGTGTCTCATACCCATAAGGAGAGGGCGGTCACAAGAGTCCTTCGACTCAAGAGGGGTCTTCAAAGATAGGAACCTGTAAATATCCAAAATCCTGCATCTTACACCCACGTTAGTCAAGCATAGGAATCATTTAACTGCAAGTTTTTTTATTAAATCAATGACATATTTTTAATGCCAATAAATCCAATATCGCAAAAAGTTAAATTTGTTATAGTGGCTTGAAGTACTTTATTTGGATGTCTAACCTTCATCACAATTTATGATGATCAATAAACTATTACTATAAAAATATAAGTTTCTTTAAGTCTTAATTCAACAATGTTTTCACTTAATGAGAAATCATTAATGCTATATATACAACACGAACCATTTAAAAAACCACAATTAACAATCATCAATGAGAATTTATATCATTCGAACATGAATATATTTCAAGTAACTAACATATTCTGGGTCTTCAACTAAAAGCTTATGTTGTTCGTTGAGGCCCACAATATGTTATACTTTCTCTGGTTTTTAATAGTTGCTACATTTCTATTTTCACGCTATCCAATGCACGATTTTAATCTTTAATATGTCTAATTCCATATGATAAAAAATTCTAAAAGTCTAATATTAAGAAAATGCACATTAACACGAATCAAATAAGATCCCACTTGACTATGTTTTACATTATACATAGAGAACTATAAACCAAATAACATCAATTGGTGAATAGTAGTTGCTACAGGAACTGTAGCAACTAATAAAATCCGGAGGAAGTATATTCTAACAATTTGTATCATTTTTCTAACATCAATAGTAGTTTATAAACATGGTTTTACATGAAAATTGAATTGTATTCGTTGGAATATACATTACTTTTCCCGATTAAGATTTTAAGTTCGAATCTGATTGTTCCCAAACACTTTTCTTGCCCTAGTCTTTTGTCTGAAAGAAATAGTTTTCACAAATTATAGCTCGTTAAACGCAAAAATAGGTATGTATTGCCACTATTTAACCATTCTATAAAGGGACTAATTATAGAAATGTACAAAAACCATCCAAGATGCATGTCAATCAAAACCCATATCATACTACACATGCATTATGGGTTATTTGTAAGACATTTAAAATAGCAGACAAGAACACAAGGTAAAGATATGTTAGCACAAATTGATACAAATATTTTGTCATGGGCTTCTAAATTAAATGCAATTACATGTTTAAATTGTTTAAATTGATGGCTGAGACTTTAAATTTTATTATATACTCTAACACTTATGGTCTCCTAGCTTCTACGTAATTTTATTTAAATACTTATAGTAACAATGGTCTCCAAAATTTTTCCCATTTTTTTAAAAAAAATTTCTCATGCTTACACTGCAACATAATTTGTTTTTAGTGGGATATATTTAGTGACATTTAATTTAAATGTCACTATTTCAAATTTCTTATAGTGTATATAGAGGACTTAGTGACATTTATTAGAGTCTTTAGTGGCATATTAAAAAGTCACACTAAAGCTTTTAGCGATATAGGATCTAGTGACATTTCTCACAAATGTCACTATAGACTAAAGTGACAATTACATATGCCACTAAAAACCAAATTAAGTGTCGCTAAATCACTTTTTGGTGGAACTTAAAATAAAAACCAATAATTATTACACTAAAAATATGAATCGGTGGCATTTTTTTAATGCCACTAAATCCAATGTCGCTAAAAGCTAAATTTGTTGTAGTGTTAATGGTCCTTGTTTTTCTACATTGACGTAATCAATTATTAAATAAAGTAATACATTGGGTTAAACCTCCCTAAGGACCTGACTAGGGATAGGGGTAGTTAGAGGCGTCATATCCATGTTTTAGACTAATGTTTTCTTTTTAGTGTACCTTTTAGTCGTTTTTGTTCTCTTGCTTTCTCCCGTTTCTTTTATTTTTATTAGTAGTTTTGTTCTTATTTTAGTTTTAAAATTGTTATTTCCAACAAAAAAAAGTTTTAAAATTGTTTTACGTATTTTTATTTATCACCACGACGCAGGAACTTCTCTTAATCTTTTTCAAGCTGAGACACTCCCCTTTATGGGTATGAGTTGTCGTCGTCCTTCCCTCTTCAGACACTAGGTAGGATGATGATGATGATGATATATGGGGCTCTTCTCTTAATCTTTATGAGCGGAATACACTAGGTATATAGGATGATGATGATATATCGAGTTTTAACTTATCCTATATTAGTTTCTTAAATTGGCATATAAATCTATCACATAATTAAATAATTAATAGCTAAACTAATAACTTACAATTAAACAATGGCTAATATTAAATAATAAAGTTTAGGGATAGGGAGGCACGAGTCCTACAATAGGCCAAGTAGGGTAAGTTGCTTACAATAGAGTCCATGCAAGAGTATGGCACGAGCACTTTACTTGTTTAATTTAGTGGACATAAAGACTTAATTAGGATAATTAGTATTAATTAAATGAGCTACCTACAATGTATACTTCTACTTTGTTGAAATCATAGGTGTCCAAAAGAATCTTTTTCTTTTTATTTACTATATTATTATCTATAATAATGTCAAATTGTAATTTGATATATAATTATCATATTATATAGTTTGGATATTGATATATAAATCATAAGTGATGAATGATTACATTTGTCCACAACTTTTGTGTAGGTAAGTATTAAAAAGTTATGATCATTATTTATTTTAAAAATTTGTGGTATAGTTTAGTGATCCTTTACAGATAAGGGAGTGGAAATTAATTCATTATTTTGTTTTAAATATTTTTCGTAAAATTTTAATTAAATTATTATTTATAATAAATTCAAAATTTAGTGATCAATTGGACATTATTCCAAGCATATCTGTTAAAATCGCGATTCTATTTAGAATCGTTTAGAGAGGTAGAATCGAATCGGGTATAATTGAATCGTAGAATCGTAAGATTCTACAAATAAACTTAAATATATTATAAATATCTAGTTTCTTATTATTATTATCCAATTCAAAAGTTTAAATTCATGAATTTAAGTTTCTTTATGATTAAGAATATAACGAAAACTTTGTAATAATTGTTTAAATCTTCATACCGATTAAGAAATTTGTTTTCTAAAGGTTTTCATAAAGGAAAATTTGAAATTTATGTGTATATGTGAAAGAGATAAGTAAAAGTTGGTACATAAGAAAAATTAAAAATAATTCATTCTAAATTAGTAGAATCGGATCGTTAAATCGTAGAATCGTAGAATCGTGTTATGATTTTACCTTTAAAAATTTTATTCCAACTAGAATCGTAAGATTTTACAACTTTAAGATTCTACCTAAAATTCAAATTGCTCGCTTGTTTTTAGATCGTAACATCGTAGAATCGTAGATCAGAATCGCGATTTTAACAACAATAATTCCAAGTTTAGGGATCGATTAAAGACGTAAATTGTAGAAATATATTGACTTCTCTAATAGTACTTTTCGTTATCTAAATTACTGTGGAGTGTTATTAATTATTTACTAATATATTAAATACTCTCTCCATATACATCACATTCACCCAATAATTTTTGTTACGTATGGATCCATTATATTCGTTAGAAATAATCTTTATCATCTGGTTGAACTTTTTAAACCGAATTAAAAGTCACCAATTTTTTCATTAGTAGTATCTTATTCTTATTTTTTTTCTTTTTAAAATTGCTCCTTGAATTTCCACCTTTTCTACACCTCTTATCCCATTAAAATTATTATATTTTGCATATTAATATGAGAGTTTTAAAGATAAAAATAGTAAATATATATAGTAATTCCAATAAGACGGAAAAATATACTTCTTATATCTAATTATTTAAATGATTTTTTTGTTAAAATAATCTTTCTAGTTTGCTATCTATCTATTTATCGCATTAATAATAAAACTCTAATCACAATGTTTTGGTATAGGGTATAATTGTTCGAGAGAAGGGGAGATCTAAATGAAAACCGAATCCATAAACTTTTTTTTGAGAAAAATAGTACTTACTCCAACCAAAACAAAGCTTGATTCTTCAAAATTCTTACATATTTCATAAAGCATAACAAATAAACTAAAAATAAAAAGACTAATAAATAGTATTCTCTCTGTTCTTTTAAGTTATTTCACCTTACTATAACGGGTAGTTTCAAAAGTTTTCCACTTTAGAATACTTTCTATTTTTGAAAAGTTTTCATCCCACTTTTACCCCTTAAAACCCCACTTTTCTTACTTCATACTACTATTTAAATATTTTTTCTCTCATACTTCCAATACAATCATTACTTCACACTACTATTTAATTAATTAAAATAATACCCATTACAATCCAAAGATTCTATCTATCATAATATTTGTGAAAAATCCAAAGTGAAAGAACAAATTAAATAAGATCGGAGGGAGTATAATATTATTGTGCACAGGGGCGGACCCAGTAGGCTCAGTGGCGGACCTAGGACTCAAACTCAGTGAGGGCACAATTGATTAAATTATAATACATAAAAAAATCATTAATACAAAAAATGTTTTCAATTGAATCCTATAAAAGATTATATAATATTTTATTCGACGAGTTTATATATCTTGAAATTGACGAATAATTGAAATTTCTATCAAGTAATTCGCTTTTTTTAAATTTGTAATTTAAATAAAAATTTACAAGAACAAATTAATCAAAAATATAGTTAAATTTAAAAATCAAACAATTAATAAAGAACGCGCACACACAAAACATATATACAACTTAAATAAATAATCATACAATGAATATAGAATAATTGAGAAAGATTATGTATGAGTTATCCGCATCTTACACTAAAAAAACTCCACCCGGACCCTAACTTGTGTGGGATACTGAGAGTTGACTTTTCCTTTATATATACAACTTATTTAAAAAATTTATAATAATTAAATTTAATCAAGAAGAATAATCAATTAATCAAGAATGTATATATGATTTATTCAAAACATTGATAGTAATTGCAATTAATCAAAATAATAATATTATAATTGACTATAATTTGCAAAATCAAATAGATTTGCAAAATTGGATTAATTAAAAAAATCACACTTTAATTAAAATGGATTATAATTTCCAAAATGAGAAGCAATATAATGGATTAATGGCATGGATTGGTGGCAATCGGAAATATGCGGTTCACAATGGTAGATTTCAGACTCACGGCCGTTTATATTGGAACAAAAAGAGAATAGATATATAAAATTGATTACACAAAACATTACTAATATTGTTGAGTCTCAGTGGCAGCGAGAGCAAACTTATGCTTAGAGGCGCACGGTTTTGTGTTCGATTCTTGTTTGCCGCTGAAACTTGTTAATTTTTATTTTTCTTCCTAAATGTCAGTGAGGTCACTTGTGGGCGCAGGAGCCTACTCAGGGGCGGACCCAGTAGGCTCCTGCGCCCGCAAGTGACCTCACTGACATTTAGGAATTTAAAAAAAGCGAATTACTTGATAGAAATTTCAATTATTCGTCAATTTCAAGATATATAAACTCATCGAATAAAATATTATATAATCTTTTATAGGATTCAATTGAAAACATTTTTTGTATTAATGATTTTTTTATGTATTATAATTTAATCAATTGTGCCCTCACTGAGTTTGAGTCCTAGGTCCGCCACTGATTGTGCATCTAACACATAGCAAAACTCTTGGTCTTAATAATGGTGAGCATGATCATTGAATTAATTTCTTTCAACGTCTTGTATTTGACATTAATTTCATAATTATTATATATCCATTATTATAATAATTATATCAAATAATTAATTAAAAAGTCATAACATAAGATACCAAATTAAAATATACTAGGACTAGTAATTGTGTGAACAACCCTAGGCTCAAATATGCGATAAGGACATTAGATGCTATGCCTTAAAAAATTAGGGGCACAAGCCTTCACAAGTTGGCACGATACCAAATACATATAAATCAATTTATAACCACATATATCCTTTAATTTGACAATATATTTGCTTCTTCAATGATGGTGCCACTTTTTAAAGACACAATTCTACACGAGCAACCTTAAGTAATTTTTTATTTAATCTCTTTTTTCTTTAAATCTTTATTATTATTCGAATTAATTTATTATTATATGTGGATATAAACCAACCATATTCAGTATATATATATATAGAAAGTTAAATCTCTTTTCATATATTCTTAATCTCAGCCGATTTCAAAAACAAAATCGTTCGTTTAATTTCCTATCACTAGATTCGAAAATGTTGGCAATGTCTCCATTTTGCCCTACTTTAGGATGGGATTATCCTCTAGAGTTGGAAACAAATCATGTATTTGATAATTTTGCGTTAGATTCGTCTTTTTTTCCTGATTTTTTACCATGTCAATTAACTCAAGATTATCGGGATAATAATCAAGAGTCTAATCATGATGCTAAACGAAGCGAATCGCCACAAGGTACAAGTTCAATTGATCATTCGGATCATAACCCAATATTAGCAAAGAAGCTTGATCATAATGCAAGTGAAAGAGATAGAAGAAAGAAGATTAATAGCATGTATGCTTCTTTGCGAAAGTTGCTACCTTTAATTGATCAAAGGGTATGTACTTAATGTACTCTCTCTATGTTCCTTAAATTTAAGCTTATTAATTTAATAGATATTAATTAATGGAGTATGCGATTACAATTATCAGATTAAGTTTCTAATCGATTTGATTTTTTGACATGGTATCAGAGTCAATATGATACAAAGTTATAATTTCATATCTCATTTTCCCCTCATTTTATTAAACGGAATATTTAGTTATCATCATGTTTGAATAGGGTATGCATTAAGAACCCTTATTCTAGCCCAAAAGGCTTTTACACGAGTGACGTGAGCCTATGCCCTGGGCTCATCCAAAAAATTAGAAAAACGACGCTTTAATATTTAATTGTTAGAGCTATAATAGTATATTTAGTAATTAGAGACACATAATTTATGTTTCACCCCGACTTCACAAATCTCAGGGTCAGCCCTCGTGTGTTATTACATAATATGGAGTATAATTTATAGGACTACAACCGACAGATTAAGCTTTTGGTTGAATTTGTTTCTTAACATATTTATCCTTAATATATTAACTAATTATTTGTTTTGATTTTTAATAAAACTTATATTACAGAAAAAATTAAGCATTCCAGCTACAGTTACACGTGTGCTCGAGTATATACCAGAATTACAAAAGGAAGTAGAAAATCTAAATCATAAAAAGGAAGTAATGTACAAAAAAATATCAGCACAAGGAAATCCTAGGGAATGCATGACAACGAAGGAAACGGCGTCGTATTCAATTACTATAAATAAAGTTGATGAGAAAGAAATGGTGATCCAAATATCAGCATTAGAAAAAATATCAATATCTGAAGTTCTTCTATTGCTTGAAAAAAATGGTCATTTCATCTTTGATGTTTCATGCTTTCTATCCTTTGGAGGAAGGACTTTCTACAATGTACATTTGTGGGTAAGTTTTTTCATCATTTTTTCCTTGCACATTTTTTTAATATTTTTTCTAGTATATAGTAATTTCACAATTTATGAGACGGTCTCACCGTAAGATGTATTCTATACATAAAATTAATAGTCTAACTAATACAATTTTAAAAATAAATATGGGCTCTTTGTTTTCAATTTGTCTCGCCGAGTGTAGGGGTGTTCAATGGGCGGGGCAGCCCTTATACGACCCGTTTTTAGAAGGGCTTTGTAAGTGCCGGGCCGAAAATGGGCGGGCTGAAAACGGGTTATTCTGTAACTAAAATGAAGCGGGTTATAAAAGGGTTCAATAAGGGCCGAAAACGGGCCTTTGCAAATAGTATAATTAATGTATAATTTAAATATTAATTTAAAAATAATTAATATTAATTTTTATTAGTAAAAATGGGTCGGATTGGGCCGGGCTTGAAAGACCGACCCATTTAAAGCCCATATTAAATTTAAAGGGCCCTTATCCGACCCGACCCATATTACTTAAATCCGATCCGACCCTTATCCGACCCATTGAAAACCTCTAGCTGAGAGATGGTCTCTACTCTAGCAGAGTAGCTTCACATTTTAAAGAATCTGATAAGTAATATTTTGATAATTTATGAAATATTTTTGGATATTTTTTAAAATTATTTTATTAGATGTAAAAATTTTGAAATAAAAATTCCTCATTTGTCCATATAGACTTTCGAAAATATATAGAAGAGTATATAGACTTAGCTCTAGGATCTAGTACTTTTCTAAAAGATTACATAAAATATTAGGAGTATTTACATAATATATTTAGGTCATATTTAGTACATTTGATTTTTACTGATTCAATTGAATTTTATTAATTGTAATTGATATTTACTGATAAAAACTGATTTTTACTGTTTAATTAATTTTTTTGATTATTAAATTTTATTTTTACTGATGGAAACTAATTGTAAGTGATTTTTAGTTATAATTAAACTATATAACTAAATTTTACTGATTAAATTGATTTTTATTGATTCTAACTTATTTTTATTCATTGTAATTTATGTTTGCTCTTTAAAATTAATTTTTACTGATTATTATTTTTAAGGTCAACTAAACACAACTTTAATCTATCAATTAAACTAGGGTTATGAATATCTAATATTGGAAAAAATTGAAAAACCCGTTTGAGAGTTTGCTTTCTTTCACAACAATTCAACAAAATACATGGTAAACAATGATATTAAAGTCTTAATTTAATAATATGCGATTGATTAATTATTTTTTTGCTAACGCTTAATTACATTTTGTGTAAACTAATTAAATTTATAAATACTACATTTTTGGAATATTTAATTTGATAACCTCATGCTGATCAAGTTTTATGTGTATGTCATTGTAACAGATGGATGGGAGCCATAACGTAAATTGTGAAAATCTGAATGAAGTGCTGCTGTCCATTCTCCAAAAACAGGACCAGATGCAAATTTATTCATAGTGTATAACAAAACGCATAGGGTGTTTGGCAATTGACTGTTGGCTGTTGGCGATTGGTTTTTTCAGTTGACTTATTTGATCAGCTGGGAATGTTGGCTGTTTTTGTTGGCTTTTAAGCTAGCTTAAAAAGCTAGTTGTTTGTGGAGATGTTTGGTAAATTTGAATATTGGTTGTTGGCTGTTTATTAGAGAAAAGTGGCCGACAAGCCAAAAGTCAACCCAAAAAGTTAGCTAGAGCAGCTTTTTCATTTTAGCTTAAAAGCCAACTGTTCAGCTGCTTTAAAAGCCATTTACCAAACACTTTTTTTTGACTATTTAACCAATCAACAAGCGAAAAGCCAAAAGCCAATTGCCAAACACGTAGAGAATTGGGTCAGGTTATTATATAGTATTATATTTTTCAAACAAGATTCTAAATAGATTCTTACCTAACTCTCTTCTTTCTTTAATTTACCCTGTATTAATAAAAAAATAACACACAAAATATATTGTACTTAGTTATTAATCAAATTAATTAACGGAGGTTTGATTATCTTTTTTTAAGTCTTCAAAACTTCTCAAATTCTTTTATACTGTATTTAGGAACAATGATTTCATTTGAAAATATACTATTGAAATCTAAAATTTGAATTGAAATACTTGTTATTAAATACAAATTTAGGAGAGTTCAAGACTCTGTCTCAGCCTCTACGATTAGAGGTGTTGAATTGGGTTTAATGATCAATTTCGGGTCAGGTATTTCGAGCGGGTTTAAAATCAAAACTTTTTCCACATTGGTTAACACATAATTGAACATCCATATTGATTTTGGGTTCGATTATAAAATTTTGAACACATATATGATACATACATTTCGAATTAGGTTCATGTTAGATTAGTAAATTGGGTTAAATTGTGTTAGGCCTACTTGAGGGTGTATAAATCACTACCTAATTGATGTTCAATACTGCAATCTATTTCAAGTGACATATTTCAAAGTGACCAAATACACTAAATGGAAAGTAGGAAGTGACATCTTCGTCTAAGTAGCAAAGTCAAGAGACAAGCAACTATTTTTTTGAAGTGGACAACTAACTATATTTCATGCTTTGATAATTAAAATCATATATAATACCTTTCTTCCTCTAACTTGAACGATGGCAACTCATACTCATAAAGGAGAGTGTAATCAAAGATCCCCTTGCTCGAGAAGGATCTTCAAAGAGAAAGAAATATGCAACTTACAGATAAGATAAATAAAATACATGCAAATCTTTCAAATGATGAGAAATTTTAGATTATATAGATAGGGCCGGCCCTATAAAAAAGTAATAGGAGCCAATACTTTGAACTCATCCAAAAAAATTTTTATAAAAATTGACCCTTTAAAAATGTTTGTAAAAGATTTTATTGGCACAACTTATTGATGTAAATAAGTCTATTATGTCTCTATTTTTTTCGTCTTATATATTACTATTAATTTTTACATTTCTCTTTATGATTTATAATTGGCTTTTTAACAAAAATAATACAAATTATGCCTTATATGCTTGTAAAAAGTTATTCGATAACATGAAAACCGAAACAAAACAGTAACTATAACGGCATGTTTGCTTAATGGTACTAAATAACGGTAAAATAGGAATAAATTATAGTGTAAAATTTTAATTTGATCAAAGTTTTTTTGTTATAAAATTTTTATTACCATCTAATACCACATTTTTCCGATGGTAATGCATTGAAATAAATTTTATGAAGAAAATGAGATGATTGAAATTGGACAAACATGGTCATCAAGGTAAACAAGAGATTTTTCAACCAAAATAACACTTATTTTTCATTTCCATCACCACCGCTTATTAGCACCTATCAAACGGGCCGTAAAAGTGGTTTGCTTAACACCTTAGCTAAAAATGAAGAGGAGACACCCTTAAGAAAAACAAAAAGAAAAAGGAAAATGACAGGCTTGGAAAAATGTTGATACCAAACAAAGGCTGTCATTCAAAATATAATGTTGATGAATGAATATGATTATGAATTGGTAAAAGTGACCCAACAAAATCTCAGCCTCTCAGCTTCCATTATTAGTAAGTCTTGATAATTACTTTTTCTTTGGTTAATTGAATGGAGTCTTTGTTCTAGAAACACTCACTCATTAATAGTAAAAAAATCATAATCACACCATAAACTAACTACTATTACTAATTAATTTTAATTATTACTCCTGTCAACTCATTATAAATGTTCAGTTTCTCTGGACACGCATTTTAAAACTCATTATAAATGTTCAGTTTTTTTGGACACGCATTTTAAGAATGAGGTAGTTGGGGTATTTTAAGTGATTCTAATAATTGTAAAGATAGTAGTTGAGGTATTTTAAGTAATGTAAGTGGTGCTATTATGATCTTTTCTTGTTTGAATATAGGGTAATTAGGTAAAAATTTCATGGCAAAAAAGAAAAGTTGACAAATAGGGTTAATTGGGAGCATAAGGTAAAATTTAACGAACGTCTTGTTGAGCATTAATTAACAAAAATAATAATATATTTGAATAAGTAAATTAGAAAACTAAATAAAAAGATAAATATAATATAATATATTTAATGTCTAGTTTAATGATAATGTTAAAATTTTATGCAATATTATTAGGTAATATAATTGATGATTTGTTTTACATACGTATTGGTCTATTATGTGTTGTTTTTCACTCTACGGGGCAGGTACGTATCTCTATCATCTTAGAGCCGGGGGACTCCTTTTGGTCGTGCTCTCCTTTACGGGTATGAGTTGCCGCCGTCCTTCTCTCCTCAGACCCTAACCATAGTTTCTATGAGCGGAATATACTGGGTAGGATGATGATGATGAATTGATGATTTGTTAACAAAATCCTTATTATAATTAATTATTGGTCCATTCTTTGAATAATTAATTGCCTTTAAAGTTGTGGCCACCTATTAAAGAGATGTCTCATCTCAAAAGGAAAAAAAAATACACTAAATTTAGAATTTCAGTTCATTAGTAAAGTTGTAGTTGTAAAAATTATAACTATACTTCCCTACTTCTCCATCAATCCCTTTGAAGTGGCGTGGAATTATTCAAATTTTCAGGAAGAAAAAAATGTGTGAATGAAAATAAGAGAAAATATTAAAGAAATTTTTGTAAATTATAAAAAAATTAACGAAAATAAAAAATATGTCAATACATAGTAGAGATTAGAAGTTAGACTTTGCATAAGGTATAGACCTCATTACTATGCATCAATTTTTAGTCAATGAAATGTCTATTATTGCCCATATGAATGTCCCACATTTAAAAAAAAAAAATTTTAAAAATATTAAAAAAAAAAATAAAAAAAAAAACTAAAGCATACAACTTATAAACTTGAGTAATCTTTCAAATATCAATTGATTTTAGTATTGAACCTCCTTTAATTAATGACTAAATAAATGAATTAGCTCTTCTGATTCTTATATGGATTACTCAGGTCCATTTCATATATCAATTATGCCGACTCTAAATAAGTAGGCATTCATATTTTTGAAAACTTTTATTTTTCAAAAACACATATTAAATTCAATCAAGCTTTCTTATATAGTTCAAAAATAATTCTTAAATACAAATATCAAATTGCTTGATGTTTGTAGTTGTTTCATCAATCAACAAGTTAAAAGTCAATTAAATAGCTGACCGAAAAATTCTTTGTCACATGTGAGGTAGTGTGTTGTTTGTAAGTGTAAAGTGAAACCAAATGAGGGACTTGCCTTGGTCGGTTGAACACTTGAACCGTGAAATTGACAAATCGGGTTGCAAATTACTTGGGCTTACCGATTGACCGGTGGGGGTTTGGGGATAGTGGGCAACAATTTGCTCCACACACTTGGGTTGGACCTGTGATAAGCAGGATAGTGGGTTGGGCCCACAAGCTACATTCGGTATAAAACCAATTAGAGGTGTTCAATGAACCGGATCGGGTCAAAATTTAAATGTATCGGATTGGGACGGGTCATGTCAAATGTTAAACGGACCGGGGCGAATTAAGCTCGTTTAAATACGACCCACTTTGACCCCTTTTTAAAGTTCATAAAATAGTTTATTTATTATACTTTATGGCCCGTTAGGTCAATTCACATATGAATATAACAATATCATATAAAAATATAAAAAAATTGGTAACATATGTTTTACAACCAATTCCTATAAGCATTCGAACCGACACAGTCCGGCCCGACCCTTTACACAAGGGCCCGTGATTGACCCGACTCACTAATGACTCGTTAAAATGTGATTCGACTCTTGACCCGTTGTGTCGACCCGCCCTATTGAACACCTCTAATACCAACAGACAATATATACGTATTAAGGTCGATCGGAAGATAAACGTGCAGGTAATACTCCATGTGGAAAATGGTACATGAATACATGTATTATAACATGTGTAATGGGCCCACAAGCTATACTCGTATGCTTCCTATGTATGGGCTTGTTGGGTATCATACATATCAGTTACACAAATTCTTACTTGAAACCGTCTTTTGTAAAGACGGCTCTGAAAAACCCAATTTAATTCTAAATTTATATTATTACAACTCTAAATATAGATTTGGGCTGTACTTTTGAGAGTCGTCTTTACAAAAGACGGTCTCTCAAAGAAGCACTTGTATCAGTTATTACCCCATTAGAATTAGTTGCTACATTTACATGAAAATTACTATTCATACGTTTTAGTCTTTTTATATAAGAAGAGAAGAGAAAACTAGTTAAGTGAAATCTGATTTTATTCAACTTAATGTGTATATATAAATTATTATATGCGAGGGTTTTTTTTGAGACGTGTCTCATACATGAGTGATGAGTTAATTAAAATAAATGAAGGTTTGGTTAATGTTCATAAACAACAAATCAAGCAATGAAACATCAATACTCTTTGATTTGTTTCTTTTAAAAATTATGACTATGTGAACAAAATGGCGGTAATTTTTTTTTGACTTTTAACATGTTCTTCTCTTGTTCGCTATTAGTAACAGAGAACAAACCCTGATCATAGACTCTGACACATGACGCTTATATTGGTAATTAGTTAAAGACCAAAGTTATTTTTTAAAACTTTTTATCACAAAACTGTTAGAGTATATAACATATCATGGGGTCTCAACCATAAGCTTAAGCTTTTGGTTGAGTTGGTTCCTTGACATGGTATCAGAAGCCAGGGTGACAAAAGGTCACAGGTTCGAATCTCAACCACCCCTCATTTAAAGTGGAATATTTAGCGCCATGTATGAAGAGGGCATGTGCTGCATCCACACTTCTAGCCCAAAGGGCTCTCGTGTGAGGGGGCGTGTTAGAGTATAACATATCCTGGGGCCTCAACCATAAGCTTAAGCTTTTGGTTGAGTTGGTTCCTTGACAAAAACTTGTTTACTTCAAATATTTACAATTTTACCTTTAAAGTTTGAAAAATATATTCGAGCCATATTTATGAAAAAAATTAATTTTCAAAACTATAACAAATGAGGTGGTTTAAGTATAAACGGCGATTTGTAATATTGGTAAATCAATCTTATGTGGAAGAATGTGATATGGTAGTGTTTTTAGGATTTTAATTAAATTTTTTTGTTTTATATATGTTTAAACATTTGAACCTATGAATCAAACCTAATTGTTTCAAAATCCAGTTAATTTATAATTATAGGTTGATATAGTATTTAAATTTTTTTTCTTTCAATTAATGTGATAGAGAATTTTCCCCTCCCCCTCTTAACTTTGGAGAATTTTCCCCTCCATGTTTACACTCCTTTTTTATCAAAGAAATTGTTATAAGCATAAACTAAGTGATTTTTAAGAGTTGTGAGAAAATGTTTACTTGACGAAAAGTTAAAAGAAATGTATTGGTGAGATAAAAAGATAAATTAAATATATATTGATAAGAATAAGAATAACAAAGAAAATATATCATAATAAAATAATTATAGCAAATTTAAAATACCAAAAAAAATGTAGCAAATTATATGCAAGAAATAAAGGGATATGTATTATGTAAGTATAGTACATTAGACATGTCTGAAATTGACTCGATTAAGAGAAATTAAGTATGACTTCACTGAAACCTAAATAACTTGTACATAAAAATTAAAGTCAATTTATGAATATATATATATATATATATATATATATATATATATATATATATATATATATATATATATATATATATATATATATATATATATATATATATATATATATATATATATATATATATATATAAAAATAGTTGTATAAATTTAAATTAATTTTAAAAAATTTTTTTAAAAAAAATTATATACATTGTATGATTTGTATCATAGTTTGCATTGTGCGCGTAGATGATTGTGAAAATTTAGTTCAAGACAAGTAAATCACAAAAAAAGACAAAAAATTTAATTATATATCAAACAAATTTATGCTAACAAAAATAAATATTACTTGAATTTATATTAAATATTACAACTATTAATAACACATTTCAAAATCAAATTTAGCATAAAAATATGTAAAATTATTTTATTGAAGTTTAAATGAAAAAAATAATTGTTGTCATAAAAAATATAAGTGACTTACATAAAGATAGTCACAACCTGAATCATATTAAAATTAAGCATTGCATTTAAGTAATTAATTTTATGAATAACAAAAAAATCCTAACAAAAGTATATTATGTTTTAACCATCTCAAAATATACAATACACTAAATAATAATCATTTATTAAATAAAATTAAAAAGATTTGTAAATACTTGAAAAAAAATAATATATATGATTTTTTAATACATTAAATGATATGACCTAAAAAGTATAAAATTTGTCAATATGGATAATACTATAGTCACAGTTAGAAAGTAATAAAGTCAAAAATATAAAAAGTTAGTCATTAAAACACATATCTTAAACACATAAATTAAAAAGTGATGATATAAGCAGTGTTTTGTTTTAAAAATAAAAATAATTATAGATTATAGATTTCTTTTTTACAAAGTCTTGAAGTATGAGTCAACCAAAACCCATATCTTAAAACACATGCATTCGTCATAGGTTATTTGAATCAAGACATAATATAAATACTCCTAGCAGACAACAAACAATGAAAAGAAATCTTAAACATAACAGATGACCAATAATCCTACATTAATACCACCTTCTCCAATACTATTTTTCCCATATTTCTATGTTGAAACGTGTCTTTTACTTTACAATATTTCTATTTTAAGTAATATTTTCATCATTTACTTTTGTAATCTTTATGCTATTATCCTGCTAGAATATGTAATATATTATGGAGCCTCAACTATTAACTTAAGTTTTTGATTGAGTTGATTCATTGACATGGTATCAGAGCTAGCAAAATAAGAGGTTACAGGTTTGAATCTCAATCACCCCTCATTTAAAGGGAAATATTTAGCGCCAAGTATTAGGAGGGCCTGTGTCGCATCCACACTCTTTAAGCCCAAAGGACTCTCGTGTGAGGGGCGTATTAGAGTATATAACATATTATGAAACCTCAACCATTAGCTTAAGTTTTTGGTCGAGTTAGTTTCTTGACGGTTTGTCTTATTAATTTGATGGGACAGATGGAGTACCATACTAGATCTCCCCATATTTCCACCAATATTTATTCCAAATTCCATTTAGACTTACAATAGGAGTCCCACTCCCATTTTCTTTCATATATATAAACCCCTCAAAAATATCTTCATAATTAAACATTATGTGTCATTCTAATGATCATACATGATTATCATGCACAAAACCAAATCAAATTTGTGTGCATGATCAAAATTATGTCAAAATTTTGTGTAGGAAATGGGGTTGGATTGTTCATGGGGATGCTAGTAATTTCATTGTTCTTGCTCATTTTGCCCCAGATTTTGCCGTCTAATCTGCCGCCGCCACCGTCGTTGCTACTCTTTGTTCCGGTGGTTATAATGGTGGTCTTGTTGCATTTGGCCTTTTGTTCATCTCCACAAGCTCCTGTTACTGTGGATGCTGCTTCACTTGAGTTTTAAACGGGAATTTAGACTCGGATCTGCCTAATGCATAGCAGGAAGATCACGCCTTGGGACTTTGCACCTTCGTCGTGGAACTGATCGTTTGATTAAAAATCCAATTAACAGCGAATTATATAATATTAAATGATACGGAAGAATGATAGTACTCCATCGAATTTGTTCAGCACACCTGCAGAGATAAGTGTACAACCATACTATACAATTATCACCCAATTTAAAATTACTATTTTCTATTGATAGTGAATTAGTGATATAAGGGGAGAAAAAGTGTGAAAGTAGCAATTTCAAAGGAGGGAGTATAGATTTATTTCTAATTTTTTTAATTTTATTTTAAGGAAAAATTGACATTAATAATTCAATATTTTGCTTATTCTCTTACAAAGTTAAATTTTTTTTTAAATTCTTGTAATTATACACTTGTATATTATATAAATATGCATAAATCGGTGATATAGCTTGTAGCTAATGAACTAGTTTGGTTGATAAGATATTAAGATGTACGTATTCATCCTTTTATTATTTCTTGATCGTTAGATCCTTTAGTGAAAACTTGCCTTCTATTGCTTTGAAATTGTGTTAGAGTATATAAGATATCCTGGGGCCTCAACCATCAGCTTAAGCTTTTGGTTGAGTTGGTTCCTTGACATGGTATCAGAGCCAACGTAACAAGAGGTTACGAGTTCGAATTTCAATCACCCTTCATTTAAAGTGAAATATATATTTAGCGCCAAGTATGAAGGGGACATGTGCTGCATCCACACTTCTAGTCTAATGGGCTCTCATGTGAGGGAGTGTGTTAGAGTATATAGGGCCTCAACCATCAGCTTAAGTTTTTGGTTGAGTTGATTCCTTGTCAAATTGTAACTTACATTGGCAATCAGATTTTATCTCAATTAGAGTAGTATTATTTTATTATACATCATCATCATCATACTCTATATCTCTCGCTCATAAGAATTATGAGCAGGGTCTGAAGAGGGAAGGAAGACGGCAACCCATATCCATAAAAATAAATGGCCAAAGAGTCTCTGCTCAAATTTGATCTTCCGAAAATGTTCTTCCTACGGTTAATCGTCAGCCTGCACCATAAATTTATTATAAATCACGGGTAATAAATTCGATTATCACCTGATTTTTCTTTTCTTTTGGATCTCATCCTACCAATTCTACCCTTTAAGTAAAAAAATTTCAACTTAGTTTGAAAGTCATACTTTATATAATGTAAATTATATGGTATACATTTCTTTATATTTTATGGAAATTATAGAGAAAAAAGAGAATAAATATTATTTTTCAGTACTTTTAGCATATGAACCCTATTCTCTTGGGTAGGTATGAAGTGTGATGTGTTTTGAAATGTTTTACGCCATTTTGCTGTCTTAT
This sequence comes from Amaranthus cruentus, assembly GCA_019425755.1. Lineage (NCBI taxonomy): Eukaryota > Viridiplantae > Streptophyta > Magnoliopsida > Caryophyllales > Amaranthaceae > Amaranthus > Amaranthus cruentus. The sequence continues at coordinate 24,806,141 of CM033454.1, forward strand.
TTTCTTCATAATGAAATTATGATATGTAAAATTATTATATTGATTCATTCCGACTACATAGTAAATGAACCGTAAAGGATTAACATATAGGACATGCTTGTATTGGGTGTAAATATTTAAGGGAGTAAAAAAAGTCAAACTAATAAAATGAAGTTGATAAATGAGAAATTAGTGAAATTTGATTGTTGTAGAGTTGGAAGAATTATTGCAAAGTAATGAAAAATGAAAGGATCTCTCAATTTTGTGGGGTAAATATTTATCCTAGGGGAAGGTGGGGGAATGTATTACCTCCATAATAGGGGAAATTATCTTCTTTTTCCATCATTATTTTTATTTTATGCTTATTTTACCTTCTTCACAATTATCTCAACTACTTCAAATGCATCTCTATTTGCTTTCATTTCATTAGTTTGACTTTTTTTACTCCCTTAAATATTTACACCGTACCCAATACAAGCATGCCCTAACTATTTTTTTTTTCATAAAAAATTTTGAGATTTTGTAAAGAAAAAAGGTTGTATACTTGTACGTTTGTGTTTTTGTGTTAATGCGCCACGAACTAAGACCATCATCATTGTAATCATCATACCCAGTGTATTCCGCTCATAGAAAACTATAATCAGGGTCTAAAAAGAAAGAAAGACGGCAACTAACTCATACCCATAAAGGAGAGTGCGGTCATAGAGTGTCTCGACTCGGACTTAAAAAAGATCTTCAAAAATAGAGAAACCAACGGCTTACTAAAAAAATTCATTCTCAACCGGAGTATCAATGATTCCATAAACCCAGAAAACTTTCAAAATGTAATTAGTACATTCACTCTTACATGTAATGCGTACCCAATACCCATTATTAAGAGTGAATAATTTACCACTCTAGACTTGGATTGAAAAATAATAAACAATAATATATGCTTAAGATTGTTAATTAGGAAGAAAATGATAACAAATGTATGTAATTTTGTAATTTACACATCAGATAAAAGATCATAACGTGCAAAAAAAAGCATTAATAGATAAAAGGTCACATTTCGTGACCATTGTCGCACTTTATGACCTCAGCTCTGGCCAAAGCCAGAGCAAAAAATATAATGATCACACCTCACGACCTTTTCTATTCAACAGTCTTCAACAAATAAAATTCGATAAAAGGGTGAGCATATATCCATTTAAGTAAGAGAAGGGTTATATACATAACATTACAGTAAACTAAGTCTTGAACTCAATGTTTGATAGGATGAGACAACAAGTCACAAGTCTTTAAGAGTAAAACAAGTCTTGAATTCAAACACCCTTGATCGATCAAACAAACAAAGTTTTTGACTTTGAAAAATTCGGCATAAGACCCCATGATACATACTTAACTAGTTAGGTGCAGAGCCGACTTTAAGGGTGGGCAAGAGGGGTCGTTGCCCAGGGCCACTTGTCAAAAAAGTAAAATTAATGGTTGTAGAAGGTTCATATAGATTATAAATTGCTTTCTTAATGTGTTATTTCGCCCAGGGCCTGGTTAGGTGATCAAATCTGTTGAGATAAAATGTACACATTAACTTTTCAGACCTATGGACACATACTTTGATTGTCATGAATGCTCTAATGACACTAAAATCTTAGTTTCTCATAGGAGGCGTTCTAAGACTTTGATTGTACTCCTTTTATTTATTTTCTCCAATTATAATTATAAATAAGGTTATAATCATGAATTAATTTAAGTTTCACAATATTAACAATGCAGTTAATTAGTTTTTTTTTTACTCTATTTTCTCATAATTTTCATTGTGTCAAGGAACCATCTCAACCAATAGCTTAAGTTAATGGTTGAGGCCCCAAGATATGTTATATACTCTAACACGCCCCCTCACACGAGAGCCCTTTGGGCTAGAAGTGTGGATGCACATACGCGCTAAATATTCCACTTTAAACGAGGATTGGTTGAGATTCGAACGTGTGACCTCTTGTCACGTTGGCTCTGATACCATGTCAAGGAACCATCTCAATCAAAAATTTAAGCTCATGTTTAAGGCCCCGGAATATACTCTAACGGTACTCCTATAAAACAAACAAATGACAAAGAGGGTACAAAGTAGAATTTATTAGGTACTAGTATAAGCTTTAATGGTAGCCACATAATGACAATGAAAGTAGTTGGGCTTGAAATGCATGCAAATGAGAAAAATGCAATGAATGTAGTACTAAAACACCTTATTCTTCACGCATAGGCTTTTATACGTTCCTTATTATAAGCAAATGCAACGACTCATTTGTATTGTGCAATGGAAATTGACCTATCTCATTTCGTCATCTTCTATTGATGATGACTATCCATGAGTGTTTTTCCCCATTTTATGTAGCATTTTATATCAATTAATCATTAACATTTTTTGGTTTGATAGTTGAACCTTAACTAATTAGTTATTATCGAGGCTGACATCAAATCATTTAATTGCGTATTTAATATTTCTATATCATTTATGATCGATCTTAAGGGTATGAATTAATACAACTTAATTATATGATAATTAGAAATATTTTGAATTAATAAGTAATAAATAATTAAAAATATTATTTACAAATGTATCTTAATATAATTAACAAAAAGAGAAAGTATCTCTTAAAAGGGAAATTTTGATCCATAGAATAAGACAAAGATATACTTCCTATAAAAGATCAATATTTGTATTTCTTTACCTTTCAAAACCCATTAATCATTGAAGTTGTAACCTTAGCATTAAAATCCTAATATAAATCCCATTTGCACACCTTAACCACATGCAACATATTACACACCCATTTTCCTCGTATATTTTCTTCAACTTATTCTTATGGTGTAAAATCATTAGTTTAATTTTATGATAAAAGTTTGATTCTCATCAGTAACCAGCAATAATGAAATGGAAGTCGATCACATTGCAAATTGTTTTAACGGTAATATTGGGAGTAACACCAATCATTCTTCCGGAATTGCCGCCGCCGCCGCCACCATTTGTGCTTTGTCTTCCATTACTTCTTCTTGCTCTTTTGTTCTTCATGATTTATTTTTCACCCTCTAAACTCCCTCATATATAACATAATATTTTTTATTCTTTTTCCCTTTTATTAGTTTAATTCAAATTTTCAACAACAAAAACAATGTTATAGTCTTAATTTCAAAAGATTAAAGTCAGCTGAATGAATTCTAACATATAAATTTGGATTTTTTCTTAATTAATTACTAGTCTTATTGCATGGATTAAATTGCAGATTACTAAAAGAGAAGATATTCATTGTGATTTTTTATTTTATATATATACATGTCTTTTTCTAATAAATTAATAATGTATTAATACATGATGATTATGATATAATTTGATATAATTAATTTTTGACTTTTTGTTTTTATTGATGGGGACTTATGAATGGAAGATACATTTATTGTATGATTTTAATTATAAACTAAGACTTGGTACATGCATGCATCTTAGTTATAATTAATTAACTATGTAACTTTTTTATTATGATTTTATTTTAATTGATTAAGGAACATAATTAGTCAAATCTTACTCACAGTCCATTGGTTGTGAAATACCAGTTATAAAGGAGTATATATAGTCCTTGTCAAGCTTGATAAAAAAATAAATGCAACAATGCTTTTTAGTGATCCTATTATATGTTGCAAATATATATTTTGCCATGTCAATTTTTTATTTATGATGATAATATAATTTACACGATTATATAGACTTAGACTCGGATCCACTATAACAAAAATTTATATCTCACAATATGATTATCATAGTAAGAGATTGTTTCTCAATACGACACATTTATTACATTACCTGCTATATAGAGTTAAGTCGGTGATATATAAATATTTTGACTGTATTGAGTCTTGATAGCAATCGTCAAAAAAATAGCGTACCCTTTAGTAAAAAATGTCAATTGTATAATTAACACTACTATGATTGTGATTTTTGGTCTTTGTAATAGTGAACCCTAATTAGTAATGATCGATCACGTCTAGATCTCTGTAATGGGGCGGATAAGAGTTGGATCGGGTTCAATGGAAACGGATCGGGTCTGGCCTTGTAAATTGAAATGCGGGTTTTAATTGGGCCGGGCCAAAAATTAGACGGGTCGGGTTCACGTCTAAGGATAACATATATGTCCTCACTTTGAACAATGTTTACGCGTTATAAGTAAGAAAAATTCAAAACACGGAGATACGTAGACATTAGAGTGAATTGGCAAAGACAAAAATTAAACAAGTATAGTCGAATTCAGGATACTAATATGTAGTGTGCATTAGTCATTTAATATCTGTATATGTGTTGAATTAATTCAGTTGTTATTCTTTTGTGTTATTTCCTTTGTTTTGAAATGATTGCTACAATATGGTTATCGACGCTATTCATCGTTTAAGCTTATTTTATATATTGCGGCTAATGTGTAAGAAACAATATAGCTAGTCAAGTGTAATCTTGTTTAAATCGTCTAATCAACTTTTTATAATTTTAAGATTTGCATAGTTCAATATATGAATGATCGAAATAACGCATTGAATTGCATAAAAAATTAAATTTAACTAGTATATTGGAACAGATCGAAGGGAGTATATTATACAATTTAGGGGGTGTTTGGCAAACGGTTGATAAATGGATATGGTGGATGATTTGATTAGTTAATTTTATTAATTGGTTTAACCAGCTAATTTTGAACCTTCTGGTATGAGCATCTTGTTAAAAATTAACTTATTCATAACAATAAGTTGTTTCAGCTAGCTGATTTCTCAAATACTAATATTGGTTGATTTAACAACCAAACTTTCTATTTATATCAGAATAAGCTAAAATTGTCCAATAAACTACTTTTCGAAACACTTCTTTAATATTAATAAAACTTTAAATAAAGGAAAAATTACCATGAATAATACACCATTTTGCTTATTTCCTGACAAAAATACCAACTTTTAATTAACCATGAATAATACCAACTTGTGGGGGTGCTTCCCTAGAATATACCTAACATGTTAACGATTAACTATAGAAGATTAATAAATAAAATTGGTATTATTATCATCAAAATAGGCTAAAAATTCGTATTATTGTAGAAAAATTAATAAAAAATTGTATTATTTACGCTAATTTTTCATTAAATAAAATGATCTAAACATGAAGTAATTTAGGTAACAGTCATTTACCCAACAAGACATAGACGACCCGTTTGGTTTATGGTACTAAATGGTGGTAATGAGATTTTATAGTGTAAAGTTTCATCAAAACTTTCATGTTATTCCCATGGTAATGAAACTTTGATTACAAAAAAGTTTTTTTGTTCACAAATTTTCCATTACCACCTAATACCACATCTCCCTTTGGTAATGCATTGAAATGAATTTTATGAACAAAATGAGATGATTGAAGGTTGTCAAGCAAGACCATCAAGGTAGCAAAGAGATTTTTCAACCAAAATTACACTGGTTTTTCATTTCTATTGCCGTAGTTTATTACCATCTACTAAACGGGCGGAGAGTGTACTTGGAAGTAATAAATAGTTGAGCATAGGATATTGGCGGGCAGTATTGGCGCAGAAAATGGCGTGATTTAGCAGATTTTGGGTTCTGGTCGAGATATTAATACGCAGCATGTTTGACACTTGGTCTCTTCCTTTTTCACTTTGCACATTCCATATTATTAAAGGGGTGTTTGGTAGCAGGGTTAAAGTTTAGTTTAATTTGGTTAGCTTTTTGGATTGTTAATTAGTTAATGGTAAATGATTATTAAGTCTGTTCAAAATTTGATTTGGCTCGTTAGAGTATATAATATATTCTGGGACCTCAACTATCAGCTTAAACTTTTGGTTGAGTTGGTTTCTTGACATGGTATCAGAGCCAACGTGACAAGAGGTCACGGGTTCGAATCTCAACCACCCCTCATTTAAATGGAATATTTAGCACCAGGTATGAGGAGAGTCTGTGTTGCATCCACACTTCTAGCCCAAGAGGCTCTCGTGTGAGGAGGCGTCTAAGAGTATATAACATAAAAGCTACTCTAGTTAGCTTTTTGTTAGTTAGCTTTTTGTTGGTTTTAACTTGTTGACCCATTTTTCTCTAATAAACAACTAACTAAATTTATCAAACATCTCTATGACAATTGGCTTTTTCAACTAGTGTAAAAACCAACAAAAACAACTAATATACTTTTAAAATAAGGGTTCGGACTTTGAATCCTGACCTGTTGTATATATTTTTATTTGGACAATAACTTTAATCATTCTAACGAATTACGGTATAAAATCCACCACCTAAAATGGTTCGGCTAACAAAAAAATAAATATTCATAGCTTGATTATTTAATTTTTTTTACCAATGTTCTCCTAATGTATATTTTTTTTTTCTAGTTTATTGATCATTCAACTAACTATTTGACTAAATATTTTTTAAATTTCTCAGCTATTTAATCTCTAAATTTACATTCGTGATTTCGCCCCTACGCATATCTACGTCATCAACCATTCTTGCTCATATCATCATCAACTCAATATTCCACTCAAAAACAGGGTTCGGGTGAGGAAATGTAACGGACAATCCATACCCGTACAATCCCTTGAAAGGGAATACTAGAGAAAAACGGTCAATTTTACCCTATAAGGTGAGAGCCCTCCATAAATAAGAATTGATTAGTGCTACCCATTCTTGCTCATATTTAATAATATAATTTGAACAACTCAAAAAAGTAGAGTGATTAGCATATATAATTGTGAATCTATCGAAGATAGCTAAGTATATTCTCCCATACCACTAAGAACCCACCTGTTGAACTTATTCAACTAGATTTTTGGCCAAAACAATTAATATTAAAACAACACTTGAGCTAATTTTTTGGTGGATGATCATATTCAAGGCTAAGTTCTTTGCATCCATCCCAAATAGGAATTAATTTCTTAATTAATGCCAAGTTGTCTCAATCAAATTGTTTGTAAAACAATAATCTATATTAGGGAATCAAACAAATATTAAGTGACCTTGACAACAAAGGCAAAAAGAGAATGATCTTAATTCAAGGTGATAATAGTTGTAATAAAAAAATATGTTGGATTAGATTTAGATTATACGACTAATTTAGTAATTAGGGTGCGAGTTTAGAATACTAATATAGGATGAATCGAACATTCATTTTATACATGAGTACAAAATCAATATGACTCTGTTACCATTAACCAAACAACCTAGGTCATGGCTTAGGCAGACACAAACCCAAATTACTTTTTGATTTATACTTCTTTGGTCTCTTAAAGCATATTGTGATAAGTAACCAAAGTGGATTCTTCCAATTGAATCAATAAAATTTAAGAGATAGAAATGTGTAAGAGGTGAAAACATTTTCAAAAATTGTTATAAAGTAAAAGGACGATAAATTAAAATGAAAAATATTATAATTTCAAAGCGCCATAAAAGTACTTGTGCCAAGTGCACTACCCTCCCTCACCGAATATGCCCAAGTACAAATTTAATCAAGAAAAATGACAAAAGAAAGGTAAAGATGTATTGAAAATATGTAAATGAGATAAAAAAAATTAAATATATAAAAATAAAAAAGATATAAATCATGAAAAAAATATAGCAAAATCGATTAAATGAATTAGAGAATGCTCCAACACAAATTCTTAAATGAGACGGTCTTATGGTGATACTATCTCTATTAAATTGACTCATATACATCTAATCTATTTAAAATAATCACCTACAATTTAAAAGTAATTAATTAGATAAATAAGTTAATTAAATTAGTCCTTATGTTTCAAACCTTTATGGTGCAGGTCCACGAGTAAAGACAGAAAAACCTCTTCGAAAGATCTGTTTTGAGTCGAGGGACTCTTTAATTGCACTCTCCTTTATGAGTATGAGTTGTAATCGTCCTTCAATCCTCTCAGACCTTGATCATAGTTTTTCTATGAACGGAATACAAGGAATGTGACGATGATGACGTTGTTTCAAACCTTACATAGAGAGAATACATTTCCTGAACTAGAAAAAAGCAACAAGTTGGTTGGAAAAGGACTAGATATTAGTACGATCATTCATCATTCCCTTGGGAAAACGTTAAATTTACATGCAAGCAAAAGATACAATGAATGTTGAATAAAAAAATACAGCAAGCGAGCTGAGAGTCTAAATATTTAGCAGCTTGTTTCAGAATTTTCTGACTTGTGAGTTTGTTTAGTGGTAGCAGCTCCTAAAATCTAATACTAGATCGTAATCGCTGTGCACATGTATTTAAAATAGACTTGACGATTTATTCGACTACATAATTGAAATTTAATTTGATCTGATTTTAAAATGAATTTAAAAATATGTAAAAATCAATATTGATACAAATCTCGATTTTCAATCGAGTTGAAAAACCTAATCAAAATTCACTAGATTACTAGAATGACCGCATCTACTTTATCCTTTTCGATTACTACCATTTGTTTTTTCGGAGAAAATAAGTTAAAATGAAAATAAAAGTGGAGAATAAGTCAAAAAAATTAAAAGATGATAAAAATAATTGATTAAGACAAAAGTGAATAACTTTATAAATGAAATAAAAATTAAAAAATTGAAATTTGAAAAAAAAAAGCAAAATTAGTGAGAGGATTAAAAGGAAAGAGAGAGAAAAATGCTGTAGAATGAAAGCCAAGACTTAATTTTGTCAGAAATAAAGACACTACTCCCTCCGTCCTTTTTGATTTGTATCACAAAGAAAGATGGTAATTTAAGGATGTAGTAATAAATGAAGAGAGAGAATGAATTGTGTGGATGATATTAAAAGAGAGTAAAAATGTATGGATGAGATTAAAAGAAGATGGTGGGTCATCATTCAAAAATAGAAATGATGCAAATTAAGTGGGACGGACCAAAATGAAAAATGCTGCAAATTAAATGGAACGGAAGGAGTATAATACTTTCTCCACTCTAAAATAGTCGCTACATTTTCATTATTGATACTATTTATCATTCAAGCTTATTTTATATATTGCAGTTAGTGTGTAAGAAAGAATATAATTAAGTGGAATCTTATTTAAATCATCCTATCACATATATAATATTAACTTTTTATAATTTTTAAACGTGTATAATTCAATACGGCGAAACTAAATTTTGTCGGAAATAATGACAGTATAATTTTAACCAGCAGTATTTAGCTATGTTAGTCTGGACCCATCTGTAATACTAGTAATTAAGATTTCAGACCATAGATTCTAACCTGGTGGTCCAAATCTCTCTCGAAGACCCCCCCTCTTAAGTTTTAAAAGCATTTCTTTATTTACAGTAGGGCCCACCATAGTTGCATTAACTAAAATTTTATTGAAGTTTATCGTGACACGAATTTAATTGAGTCAATCCAAAATCTATTGTGAATTTAAATTTCATTGTTTTTTTTAATTGACTGCTTGTATTGATCCGTCTTATGATAAAACAGTCTCATATAATAATTGTTGACATTATATTCAGTTGATAGGTATTCTTCCTCGATTTCAAATTATTTGTAGCAGTGGGTTTTTTACACTATTTATTCATTTCATTAATTTACATTTAATTAGCTTCAATTTATAAGTAAAAATATAATTAAGTAGGATTCTGTTGGATTTGTATCAATATAAGGATTATTAATATATGCTTTTACTCAACAATTTTATTATTTTATTATATTGTTTCAACTCTGATTTTGGCTAATTTTATTTTTCTGCAGGTAGTTTAGATGTTGAGGCTACAGTGCAACTGATATTCCTCTCTATGCAAGACTCTCACCTTTTAAAGGTAAAATTGGGCGCATTCTCTTGAAACTTTCTTTTAAGGTGGTACGAATATGAATTTTTCATCACCTTTTTCTTATGGTTAAAAGAAAAAAAAGTAAGATTAACTTTTGTTTATTTGTGAAGGAGGCAAGGGAAAGAAAAAAAAAATGTCAATTTTCTTTCAAATCATTTCAACTTTAAAGAAATTTTGATTATTATCAAATTAGAAATTACATCTGGGACGAGACGACCTCATAATGAGAGTGTCAATTTGGGCCGCTCAATTTGCGCGTGTAACAACCTGGACATTTTTGTATTTTCTAGGTATTTTTCAATTTTGATCTTAAAGGTATCAATTTTCAAATTGATACTTTAAGGTCAAACTTGATAAATACCCAAAAAACTATAATGTTATTACACGTGTAAATTGAGCCGGCCCAAGTTTTTTTATAACCCTTTAAATTTCTTCCTTCCAATTCTCTTCACTTCAAAATTAATATCCAAAAAAAGACATAATATACATCTAAAATCTTTTTTTTTTTATCCAAACTAAGTGTTAGTTATTGTGATTTATAAATTGCATGTTGTATCAACAAATAGTAGCGTGGTTGTCAATTGTGCAATGCAACTAGATAGTATAAATGACTATGATCAAAGTTTTAGTTCGCTATATATTAGTAAAATAAATAAATTATTTAAAAATACATATTGTGATAAACTCTAACGAACGAAGGAATATCTCACTTTATTCTATTCCTAGAATAAATTGCCCATTGATTTACCACATTTTAACACTCAATAATAGGGTTGGTTTTGTTTAGTGTGAGAGGGGATCAAAATTATTATTAAAAAATATACTATATATGAAAAATTACCCAAAATAATTCAACATTTTGATGATTTTCCTACAATAATTTCACTTATTGATTAACCATGAATAATCCCAACTTTAGGGGGTATTCGCCTAGAGTAAACTTGGGTAACCCGATGACCTGATATTATAGGTAATTCACCAAAATAGTAAACTGAAAATTAATTTTAAATTAAAGAAAATTTTAAAAATTTACATAAAAAATTATGAATAATAAAAAATAATAATAAAATTTATTTTGACATTTTTCTAACATTTTATTTTAATTATCTTTTTTTTTAAAAAAAATAATTACTCTAGAAAAATACCCCTCAAAGATGAGATTATTCATGGTTAATCAATAGATCGAAGTATTGTAAAAAATCATAAATAAATTGGATTATTGTAGGTATTTTTTTCTACTATATTTTGTTCTATCATAAGAACCTAAAGTTTTTTGGGAGGCTGAGCCCGTTTGAGCCTCAATCAAAATTCGTCATTTTAATTTATAAATCGATTAGATAGTGCCCGTGCGATGCACGGTTTTATTAAAATTTCTGATTTTTTTTATAAACTAAGATTTCATAATCATTTAATAAATAAAATTAAAAGTTTTTTACAAATAATTGAAAAGAAGAAATAAAATACATGTTTTCTATTACAATAAATAATATAAGTATTTTACCTGAAAAGTAAAAAATTAATCAATATGAATAATATATATTATAGTCATAGTTACAAAGTACTCCTAGAAAAGTCATAAATATAAATATTAGTCATAATAACAATGACATCGTCATTTTGTTTTGGAGGGAAAACTTTTGTTGAGGTTGTAACACGTAAGTAATTTTAAAAAGTGATTATGTCATCCATGTTTTGTTTTAGTAATAGTTATTATATAGATAGATGTTAGTATTGCATATACTCCATGTGAATTTATAGTGTTAATACATAGTGATTAAAGTTGCTAAACCTTTTACAAACAACGATCTAGCTTAGAACTTTATACACGAAAAACATTTGAAAGCTAAAATATTGTATTATTCTACGAGAATTGGAGTATTATTGTATTTTTTTCGTTCTTATTCAATAAATAAAGATCCTCATATAAAAGATCCTCTTATAAAAGAATAAGTTTATTATTATAAGAAATGGATAATAGAATATTCTATTTTCTATAGGATAATATTTATTTACAAATTATGCGATCAGTAATATTGTATCTTATACAAAGAGCATTTGTGGCTTAATAGATAGAGCATCTGTATGTTGAGCAGAAGATTTGAGGTTCAACCCTTATTAGGCGCAGGTATTAGCTAGGGGATTTCTTGAGTGTGCGCATCCCTTTAGTCCCTCATTATGGGAAACAAGTATGGTAATACCCCACCCAAATCCTGCCTTATGCGGAATTCAGGAAGTGTTTTTTACCTTTACCTTTACTAATATTGTATCTTCCCCTCTTGGCGTTAGCGTCTCATTAATTTACTTTTTGGATAGGTTTACCACTAATATTCCTTTTTTTTCAATATAAAATACTATCGATTCATATTTGTTTGAGCTGAACAAAATTTTCCAACTTTCATTTTAATTCAACAACTTTTTAAATTATTTTCAATTTTTTGCAAAATAAAAGGAACAATTGTACTCACATGACATGGATAAGATCTAGACCTTATTTTCTATGGGACTCAAGCCTGACCTAAAGATAGCATGTAGACCGTAGTGGTATAATACTATAATATTACTAGTCCTGTTCCGTTTTAGTTATACCATAGAGGTTTGACACATTTTTTAAGAGTTGTCAAATCAGTATGGTAAAAGTAGGGATAATGTATGATTGATGGTGATATGTGGGGTAGAAATAAAAAAAAAATTATAAGTAGATAGTGGTTATTATGACTTGTGGGTATATTAAATAATTAATAGCATGATGTATGATTGATGGTGATATGTGGGGTAGGAATAAAGTGAGATAAAACAAGTAGATTATTTTTGCCAAAAATAGTAATGTTGCAAGTAATATGAAACTTTCAAAAACGGTAAGTGTTGCAAGTAAAATGAAACGGAGGAAGTACGTCAAAGTGACATGCACTAAAAATTTCTTTTTGTTGAAGTACATTGAATGGAAGGATGAAGACGACGGGTTCAAAACTGATCCGACGATTTGATATGTACCCGACTTTAAAATCGAATTCAACTTTAAAATGCATTTAAAATAATGTAAAAATCAATGTGAAAACAAGACTCGATTTTAAACGACCCGATACTCCTGACCCAAAATTTACCCAATGACCCGAATGAACACCTCTAAATGAAGTCATGGTTTTTGTTTTGATTTGCGGAATATCGTTATATTACGATTGATACTATTTATTATTCAAATTTATTTTATATACTATAGTTAATACGTAAAAAATATAACTTAATTGGCTCTTGTTAGAATTCTCTTATCGTCTCATACTTTTTATTTATTAACTTTTTAAAATTATTAATTATATATAATTAATATTATAAATGATCAAAATAACACAATAAATACATACATTTTAGAATTTAAATTATTACTTTATTGAAGAATTTTAAAAACCTATTATATATGATATACACAATGATCAAAGCAAAGACACACAATTATGAGCAACAAGTGTTTTTGGCTTCTTGATTTTTCAATTCATTACCTCCTCCAATTAGATGATGAGATGCATGCTCCAAATTTATTGTCTTCTTCATCAACATTTCAAAATAGAATTATGTTATGATTTATCAATTTGAATTACATAAATAATAATGTAATTACTATTTTAATTTTCTCCAATTATTATGATTCGATACAAATTATACAAATAACAATATAATCATGTTATATGAATTAATGACCAAAAGCACTTATGGCTCAATGAATAGAGTATCTGCATATGGAGCAAAAGATTTGGGGTTCGATTCCTACTGAGCGCAGGTATTAGTTGGGGATTTCTTGACTGCACGCATCTCTCTTTACTCCCTAGGGAAACGGGTATAATTTATTCTCATCTTTCAGGAAAAACAAACGGGTATAATTTATTCGCATCTTTCAGGAAAAACAAACCCTCCACTCAAACCCTACCTTCTGCGGAGAGTGTTCTTATATAATGTGCATAGTTCAATGCATTTTACATGCAAGTTAATTTTATTTGAAGACCACTTGTACATATAAAGGCAATAAAGTGAAAAATGTGAACAATAGAAAAATCGTCAAAGAAAAAAGTCTAATATGATTGATTTCTCGATCTATTTATTTATCGTAATTATGCATTCCAAAGGAGAAGAACTAACACTATTTACAATCCCACATCAATCGAGTTTTTTTTAAATCTTTTGGGCATGTTCTTTAAGACTTCGATTTATTTAGATTTTGTTCAATTTATGTTTATTTAATTTATAAATTAGTTTAATTAGTTCATTGTATCATTTTCTTTCATTATATCACTCTATTTGTTCGGTTATTTTTACAGGTGTATTCAACTGTGTATACGTGATGTCAGCTAACACCATTTAAATATAAAATGCAAAATCAATAATAAAAGACTAAAGAATAAAGCTAAATAAATTGATTTCTATCGAAACATATATCGCCTTTTCAAATATAACCTAGGTTAAATTATCGAGCTATTTCTATTCTTAGTCTATTCTATAATTAAAATAATAAATATATAGAGATAAAAACAACATTGTAAAAGATGTATTTTCTCCGTTCTATAATATTTGCTATTAATAGTGACATTTTTCCACATAACATATCACACTTAGTATCAAGTATCAGGTAAGTATCAGGTAACGAAGGAAGTATAAACCAAACATTTAAAACATTTAAGAGGGCCAAAACCAGCATTTGTGTCCCACAATAAGACAAAAATGTTACTCCTATAAATACAATTTATAAAAGGAGAAATTTATATTTACATACACAAAGTTTGACCCTTTACCTTCCCTTAGCCACATTCATTTCATTTTCATACAACCCCAATTCTCTCTTTCTATTCTCTTTGTCTCTCTACAATTCTCTTCAATATTTTCAATTAAACTCACACAATTCCACTACCTAATCAACAACCCAATATTCAATTCCACAAGGTGAACTAAACTTCAAACAACCCATAAACATACCATTAAATAACCACATTTTTTTATAAAAAAATCCTTGCAAACTAAAAAAAATAAATTAGTTTGCGAATTATGTTACACTGATCAATACATCCTTCTAAATTTTTACACTATGGTGTGAGGAAGGGGAGAAGCTAGCGAAAACTCCAGTTTGTTCTCGGAAAAAGTGGTACATACTCCAACTGAATTATAACCGTAACAATCTTTTCCTTAATTAGAAAAAAGTGTTATATCTAATTATAGTTGTAATTAATTAAATGGGTAATTATTATTGTATAAGTAGAAGATCAACATTAATGGTGGGTGTTATGGTGGTTATAACGGCGTTGCTAGTAGTGCTTCCGCTAATTCTACCGCCGCTTCCGCCGCCGCCATTGATGATTCTGTTAGTTCCTGTCTTACTACTGGCTCTTCTTTTTTCTTTGCCTTTCTTTTCTTCTTACAAGCCATTTCCTCCTGACCCTTCCCTTGTTTTTTCTACTGTTTAGCAAATATATTATACTTTTATTTTTATTTTTATTTTTATGAGTTTAAATTGTATAATTGTAAAATTTGTATAAATTTTATTTTTAGGTAGAT
Organism: Amaranthus cruentus; assembly: GCA_019425755.1. NCBI lineage: Eukaryota > Viridiplantae > Streptophyta > Magnoliopsida > Caryophyllales > Amaranthaceae > Amaranthus > Amaranthus cruentus. The sequence continues at coordinate 24,821,465 of CM033454.1, forward strand.
AGTTTCGTCTGCAGAATTTTGGGTACAACTAACAACTGTATGATGATTATTATTTTTTTTTGCTTCAAGAAAAAGGATAAATGAGTATGCATTATGTTGTACATCTTTCTTTATTTTGAGTAGATTTTTTTTAAAAATAAGCATACACTTGATTATTACTAACCTCTTAATTTAATGTTGTCGTCATTATCATATCCAATATATTTCGCTATATTTCGCTGGGGAGTGTACGAAGACGACAACCCATATCAATAAAAAAAGATATGCGGTCAAAAGGTCTCCTAGCTAACGATTAATCCTTAATCCTCATAAAAGATCTTTCTACGACTACTCGCAAGCCTGAATCTTACACTATAAATTTGAACTTTTATAATAGTTAACAATAAAATATAATTTAGAAAAACAATACACAGAAAAGTCAAATAAAACCGAATCAAAGGGACTTATATGAAGGCAAGAAACAAAAACAACTACAGATGAGAAAAAATTAATATTAATAATCTAAAACATAAATAAAACGCCTTTAACTATCCCTATCTTAATTAATTGTTTGCATGCATATATGAGCCTTGAGCAAAGAGGTGGTCGTAGCACAATTAGAATTATAATAAAAAATGCATGCAAGTATACAACTAGATACAACGGTGCAACACAGCTGCAAAGGTATAGACAGAAAAGCCAAGTTGATCATCATGCTTTATCATTGAAAAGGTGGGTGTTTGGACCCTTAAATAGCAAGACGAGGTGTAGAAGGTAATAGGAAAAAATAGAATATTCATCATCATTATTATCGTACCCAATATCCCGCCGAAAGCAGAGCCAGGGTGAGATAAGGTGACGGATAATCTATACATATAATCCCTTTACAAAAAGAGCTAGAGGAAAGCGGTTGATTTTATCCTAAATGGTCTTTTGGACACTTCCTTTTAAACAGGTTATATATCATTAATTGATCGTACACTAAAAAAATTTGAAGTTAACACATTTAAATGGTGCACATTCATCTAACATACGAGAACATTCTAGGACTCCAAAATTTTATTTTCTAGTCTATGTATTAGCCTTCTCTCATTATTTTAAATCTGATTTAGGGGCTATATATAGTCTCCCGAACGTTTAAAACAACCCTATAGACTATAGTCCAAAGGACAAATTTGCACACCAAGCAAAATGCAAAACGCGAAACATAAAACTCGACTTAAACCCTGCATTTGGGTGCTCAAACGAGCACCGTACTTGCGGCCAAGCATTTACTGAATCCTGCTGCTACGTGCCTCGTTTAAGGCACCTTCCAAACTCTTCTTGCCTTTTTCGAGGCATACCTAATGTGAACCTTTTTGCTTTGTTCAAGGCACTTTATATGCACCTCTATCTTCTTGCTCTTTATTCCTCCATCACCATGGCACATCAAAAATCCTTCTTCATTGCTTTCTTGAAGCCGCAACATAAATTGTGCAATATGAAGTATTTGTATGATATGAAGTATGTGTCATACAATAACAATTCCTCTTAATAACAAACTCGAAAGTACTTAAAAGTCATTAGTTAATCAACAATGGTCAATGAAGCACACAACACAATGGCATTCCTCACAACCTTGTTGTAAGAGTCATGTCTTATATATTCAAGCAATGGACGCTGCACAAGAGCAGAATTGTTTAAAATACACTCGATAATTTAATATTTATTCGTCATTATAACCGAACTCAATTTAATCTGACTTCAAAATAGTATTTATACATTTATATACAAATAAAAATAAACACAAATTTAATTTTCAACCGACTCAATAATCCGAATGAATATGTCTATTTAAAAAGTCAAAAGAGTATTACTCCTAACAAAGACATTTTGATCCCTCAAACTAAGGCATAATTGGGGACACTTTTACCAACTATGCTCCCCACTCCTTATAAATTTATACTCATAGTAAAGCTAATAATAATCCACATACCCGACCCACCTTTAAATCGACTAATACTTTGAATATAATTCAAAAGATACAATATATACTTCCTTTCCGATCTTCATACAATTGATCCGATCTAAAAAATAATAACATTTTTTTATCAGGTAGATTGATTCTCACCGTTCTCATATAAGTTTGGTTCCTGAACTTGATATATATATATATATATATATATATATATATATATATATATATATATATATATATATATATATATATATATATATATATATATATATATATATATATATATATCGGTGGGCTGAGCCTGATAAATAGGTAGACTTTAGAAGTGTTAAAAACATAATTTATAAAATTTGCTTCCTTATGTGCAATAAAACAAGGTGTGGAGCGTGGCATTATTATAATAAGTATTTTAAGTATGATATCGGTGGGCTGAGCCTGATAAATAGGTAGACTTTAGAAGTGTTAAAAACATAATTTATAAATAAGTTTTAATCGAATTTGATTTAATCTGACTTTAATGTATTTATAATTAGGTAAAAATCAATCAAATAAGTTTCAATTTTAAACTGATCTGAAATTATATTGAATATAACTTGAATAGACACCTCTATAAGGTGAGCAAGTAAAATACTTTTAGAAAATATTAATATTGACTCGGAGTATAACTAGATAGTGCCATAGAGGTTAGAGATAAATACATGTATAGTTATCCTACTTCCTACATCACATGTTTTACATTTTAAGATTAAGGCTCTGACATTATTATTGTTGTATCCTACCCGCTAATGATGCTACAATGAATATTGAATGTATAATTCATTGATGCATTGCATGTATCTCTATTTTGGAAAAACCTTGCAAATTGCACGAATATGGTAGCTGCCTAATAAATCACTAGGCCTTTTAAAAAGCCTGAAATGGAATGGTAATCTTCACATTTTTATAATTATTATTATTTGTATGGAGTATGGACCCTTTTTCTTTCTGGATTTAGTCAAGTTGGTTCTTAAGTTTACCATTGTTGTGTATGTCCAAAAAGACCAATTTATTCATAAGGAACACTTGGAAGATTAGTAGGTACAAAATAGCCAAGAGGTTAGAGGCTAGGACTCCTAGACCTTTTTACCTTGAAAATTGAACTTTTCAATGTATATAAAATCTTTATTTTTTTAATGATATTATTATACTTCCATATTAATTTATTGAATTATTATTTTTCACAAATTCTTGTGATCTTTGAGAGACCATCTCTAATTGAGTTGGTTTATTAGGGAAAATGTAGAGCAAATATAGACAATAAACTTTAATGGATTGGGTCTAAGAGACGTCTCTCAGAAAGACGGTCTCTCGGGAGACTAACTGATATTTTTTTATATTATTATACTCATCTCTAATAGTATATATAAATGTATAATTATTATTTATCCTTTTTATTATTTGTTATTCTTGTTTTTTTTTTCTGTAAATAGTCCAACTTTTCCTTCTCTTTAAATTCTCTAAATTTTTCACTCGAACTTTCATTTCTTGCAATTGAAGCTTTGGAATACAAAATTTAACATACGTAAACTATATTTACATGTATTTTCTAACCAAATCTATCACTTTTTTCGTATTTAAAAAATTCGAAAGAAAACAAGTGGCACAAAATGTGTAACTTTTACTTGGCCTCATATGATTAATAAATTTTCACTTTAATCTATTTTTTTATCACTACATTATTAATAATTGATCACAATTTCTTATTTTTATATACTGCATCGATAATTATTCCACATTTCCATCTATTTCCAACAATACACCACTGACCACACACGTGAAATCAAAGCATGTATTGCTTAATTTTTGTTGCGCAAAAGTAATCTTGTTTTTACAAAACTTGACTGAAGTAATAAAATCCATCACAATTTTCTCTTCAGAACAATATTGAAATAGGACCTTAAGTCTTAAAATACATCATCATCCTACCCAGTTTATTCCGCTCATTAAAAACTATGGACAGTGTTTGGAGAGGAAAAGACGGCGACAACTCATACCCATAAAGGAGAGCACGGCCAAAAAAAATCCCCCAACTCGAGAAAAACTAAAAAAAGTTCCTGCATCGTGGGAGAAAGCTTAATGCTTAAAGTACAGTTAACAATATTCTAAACATACGTGCTCTCATTAAAATACAAAATAGTTGGAAGAAATCAAAAAAATAAATGAAAATAAAAAAAACATCATATGTTGAACAGCACAAAGTGCTTTTCCATGTCCAATTATATTATTAAAAATTGAACACCACCAAAACTTTGGATGATTATGTTACAAAGGTCTTGAACACTAAGCAATTTTCATGTACAACATTTATGCATATAAATATATACTCGATCAAATCAACATACATATGTAGAGCTGTTCAAAAGTGATCCGATCCGAAAATCCGACCTGAAACCGAAAGTAAACCGACCCGAAAATGTGTTCCTTTTTAAGGTTTATCGAACCGACAATACCCGAATCAAAGTTGTACCCGAACCGATTGACAACCGAAAATGAGAAAGCTGAACCCGAACTGTAACCGATTTTTGTAACAGACACATAACCGTTAACCGAGATTACCCGAACCAAAAATGACCGACCCGAGTCATATCCGGCCCGAATCATGCTCGATCCGGCAAAAACCGACTAAACCCGAATAAATTTTAGATTGAATTGTTTTAAACCTGAACCAATTTTTAACATAGAAGTATGATAGACTCATATTCAATCATCTTATTATTTAATCTAATAAAGTGATAGATATTTTAATAAATTAAATTTTATAAATACATGGTTTCATATATTTAGAGTTAATAATCAATGGTCAATGTATATAACCGTATTAGATGAAAATTGATAGAACTTTATAATTCTAATTTCCGGTTAAACAAGTAAAAGTAACAAAGTAATAATGATCACTAGTTGATTTACATTTTAACTATTTTTGCTTTAAGTAAAGGAAATCTTGTCATCAATTAAAAAATGACTAACAACTTAATTTAATATTGACTCGATCGATAGTAATTAGTAGTACGTAGCTGATAGTAATTAAAACCCGAACCCGATCTGTACTCGACAAAACCGAACCAATTATTAACCGATGACAACCCGACACCGATTAACACTCGACACGAACTTCAACAGACACTGAACCGATGTTAACCCGATAGCTCGAATAACCGATCTTCAACCGAACCGCGATTAACCGACCCGACCCGGCGTACGCAACCGAAAATAACCGATCTGGAATACAACCGAACCGAAAGACACTCGTCCGAAACCGACCCGATCACCCGAATGAACACCTCTATACATATGTAATATGTTCTTTCTTCAATATCTCCAAGTTCTTATAACAATAAACTTTTATTTCATGAGTTTCATGCACTAAAAAACAGAACTATATCACTTTAAATTATTCAGCATCTGGATAAGTTGACCCATAATTTACAGATGCAGATGCTAATCTGCACACCTATAAAATCAGAAACGATGATGCGGATATGATCATCTGAAACCGTAAGATCGTTTGAGAGATATCAAGTACAGCCTAAGAAAAAGGGAGATATTCAAGCATATCATAATTTACGGTTGCATTATATACGGTTCTCACTGAAGATATCCATGAATAGATCAGGTCCCAAGTCGAGGAAACGAAGACCTTCATCTCGTGCCAGTCGAATTCGAATGAGGTGCGGTATTTGGCTTTGACAAGCAACAAAATCAATCCCTATACATTCAATAAAAGGGGAAGCTGAGGCTCTCGCCAACTTCAAACTTTTTCCGATTCCGAAAACTATTTGCAAAGTGTCATTCAACAATTCTCTCTATGGCCTATGCAGACTGTAAAGTGACCTCTTCAGTCATCTGCTCGGAAATTGCGGAAGCCTCCGGGGTGTCTTCTTCACTAGGTGGAACCAACTGCCAAAAGAGTGGCAGATACTTTTCCCATTCCTTTAAAATAGCCGCACCTTTGGAACTCCCCGTTTTTTCCTACATAATCAGAAGTTTATAATGGAGATCAGTTGTATGTTTAAAAAAGTGGATGCTACATTCGTTATTTTGTTACTACTTCAGATGTCAAACGTCGATTGTTTTTCTATGGGAAAAAGAAAAGCCCAACATTCAAGAGAAATGTCAAATGTCATTCCTAGCATATGCATTAGGCTTTATGTAGTCTATAACTAGGTGTGTATTTTTTGGATAACAAAGTCCAATGCACAGATACGTCAGCTTACGTTCTTTCAAGGAGGTGGTTAAGCAATGTTCAGATCTTAAACTCGGACAACTTTCTAACTTTCGCATAATTATGATAATATAAATAAGAGGATTATGGGAAGATGACAATATTTTGGTTGATGAAAAAAAGCAATTTTTGTGAATACATGATGATTATGCAGTTGAAGTGAAATACTTACAACATGAGCTTCAATCAGGTTCTTCAGTTGCAACTTCCCAGCAGGAGCTGTCACTCTTTGGATTTTAACAATTTCCTTGTTTACCTATTTTTTTTTATATTCATGCAGCAATTAGAATATATTATTCACAAATAATTATTTAAAGAGAAAAAAAACAGAGTGCATCAAACAGTGTTAATCAAAGATGAAGAAAAGCAAGCATTAGGTTTCTTTTCAGATTAAACTTTGAATAACAGAGGGTTTAACTATAAAGAATAGGCTAACATGCAAATATCTGTATTATCCTGTAATTAGCCTTCATTTGCTCAAATGAACACACAAGACAAGTCATCAATAACAACAACAATGCCAAGGCCTTAATCTTAAAAGATTGGAATCGGCTACATGAACCAATATATCAGTTCCAATGGTCGTCTACATAGAATATAACACAAGTTGACAAAATTTCAAAAATGTAATTTAACCTTGGGAATGAGAGTATCGTCTTCATCAAGTATATATGCCAGACCTCCAGTCATACCAGCAGCAACATTTCTACCAACTCTGTTTAAGTAAAAGGAAAATTAGACCATAAGAAAAACCTTTTATTATCTGTGTTACGACATATAGTATTGGTCAAATAGATTATACTCACTTTCCAAGTATGACAACACAACCACCAGTCATATATTCACAACAATGATCACCAGTACCCTCAACAACGGCCTCAGCAAGTGAATTCCTTACAGCAAAACGTTCCCCAGCTTTGCCTCTTACGAAAATATGGCCTCCAGTTGCTCCATAAAGACATGTATTCCCGACAATTGTGGCATCTTCAGGGCAAAATCCAGGATTTTCTGCAGGAGTAACTACCAACTCACCTCCAGCCATTCCCTGCAAATACTCAATTGTGAATATATTGATTTGAAATCCAAACAGTTGAACAAAATTGGCATTAAAACTTTGGACTGTTTTTATAATCATTGTCCCATTCAACACGAGAAGGATGCAGGATAAATGATCAATAAAATTCAAAGATATGTTTACTCGTGTTCATTGTTTACTCGATTGCAAATTTGTTCATTATAGTCAAAACTGTTTTAAAGGCATATATAAGGCAAAATAACCTAATATAGTTGATTTTAAAAGCTATTGCAATTTTCTAAATATTTCAATTTTCAGGCTTATATGCAGGTACTGCATGACCATGTGTAGCAGTAGCACCCACTTCATCTTCTAAAATTGTTGGTTGATAGTAGCATACTAGTCTTGGTAGATCTAAACTTGAGTTGATCGCAAAACTACATTCCATTACCAGAATGCCACTAACTACTAAGTGACTCCTGCCTAAGCGAGGTCAAGGGGATCAGTTAGTGAACAATGAAAAAGAATGTATCTTAATTAAAGTCGATGAGAATGTCAAAACTTTATGCAGATTTTCCTTCTATAATGAATCTAAATTCAAGAATGATAAATAAATTAAAAAAACATACCTTTCCTACATAGTCATTAGCTTCCCCGACAAGGCGAATATTCATTCCAGGTGTCAAAAAGACAGCAAAAGATTGGCCTGCACTTCCTGTAAAGCTGCAAGTGAAGAAGGTTTTTTGCTCAATTCGCCCGAAATTTTCTAGACAACTCTTCAAACTAAAGACTTTTATTACAAAGGGGTATCTTACGTTATATTCAGCTTCCCAGCAAAACCAGAGTCACCATATTTCTTTGCGACAACACCAGCTATACGGCCACAAACAGCACGGTCCACATTGAATATCTGAACTGTTTTATTGACAATCTTTTCATTCTCAATAGCATCAATAATCTGCACGAATATCAAAGAAAAGAAAACTTAAAAGTTTGCTCAAAAAACAATATCAATAGAACGTTCAAAAAAACAATTTTTTCAAAAGCCAACTTCTCTAACCGACTCATACAACAGACAAATCAAGAAGGAAATTGATATATTAATCCGAAACCATTTAACAAAATTGTAAAGTGAGCTATCCCCTCAGGCCTCAGGAACGAAATTTAATAGTGTATTCCCCATTATGGAGAAGTTGACCTCTCAATTAATACACGTTCAACGTTGGAAAACCTTTATTCTTCAAGATATTTTTATACATAGAAGACTGTTAAGCAGAACATGCCTTCTAACATTTACTTTAAGGCGATCTAAAGTATCCCCTATACTAAATGTCCAAACACTCCCTTTGTTTCACTGAATGTGTCATTCTTCCTTTTTACAATCTTTTAACGTAATCAAGTTACTTTTGTCTCTTCATCTTAATGCAGTTATAATACACTGCTCCGCCAAACTTACTGTCCTCAAACAAGTATCTTTATAGATAAATGAGTTTTAAACTAATAGCATGTCAGTATAGTGAGAATATAGAAAGTCATTAAAAAAAAGGACAACAAATTAAATTAACCAATAATAAGGTGGTGAAATATCATGGAAGCATTTATTTTTCACTTTGTTAATAATCAACATACATATCATAGTCAAATGGAGCAATATCAGCGTCAAGACTATCAACACAAAATTGAACCTTGAAAGAACTGTATGTTGCAAACCCAAACATAAACGGACATTCTGGTAAATTAGCTACAGGACATTTTTGCCACAAGTACAAACTTGTTCATAAAGAATGTGTAGAAAGTCTCCATCCTAGAGATGGATATGAATGATAAAGCACCAATTGTAGCTTCAATGAATAATTCAACAAAAAAGAATAATACATGACAAAGTAATCAAACCAAAAGCAGACTAGAAAAACCTCATCGACAAGTGCATTCTTTTTTCATTATTTTGATGTGTTTATTTCTTTGGTTAAAACTTACCTCAGGATCTGAAAGTATTCTATCATCCAGCACAGGCCCATTGGTATGAACTCCCTGGTTCCTGATGGTAGTGCTGCTCAAACTTGGTGAACCAACACTCTGAAAATAATAGGGAGAATTCCAATCCAGTAAGAAGATAAGAACGACTTACTATAACGGATGCAAAAGTTAATAACCAAATACACAAAACAGATAAGTATAGAACATACAGAGAGTATATAACTGAGATCAAGATGTTGAGTTTTCATCAAAGAGATGTCTCTTGGTTTCAAAATATCTGTTCTTCCAATTATATCATCCAACTTTTCAAAGCCCAACTGTGCCAAGATACCTCTTACCTGGAAAACATCAATAAAAAAGGTGATTGCATAAGGACTATATTCAGGTAACTTTCAAAAGTTTGATCAAAATCCAGCTACTTCTAACTACACTATAACAGTAAAACCACATGCCAGTCCCACCAAATACAGAACATGCACAGAAGCCAGAGAATCAGGCAAAAGCTTAATTACCTCTTCAGCAACATATAAAAAGTAGTTCACAAGATCACCAGGCACGCCAGGAAACCGGGCACGTAGTTCTTCCCTCTGAATTATTTTATGCAAGGATAAAGGTGTAAGAAATAAAACAACGGATGAAAAGGAAAAGTGATATAAATGGTACATCAGAACTCTAAATACCTGGCTAGCAACACCAACAGGGCAGTTGTTAGTGTGACATATGCGAGCCATAACACAACCAGTAGCTATCATTGCCAAAGAACCAAAACCATACTCATCAGCACCCATTGCCGCAGCCATCATAACATCAACCCCACTTTTTAATCCTCCATCAACTCTGAGAATGACCCTTTCTCTCAGCCCATTTGCAATAAGGGTCTGAAACATAATCAACAATATGTCAAATTGTCGATAACCAACAAGATACTCTTTGAGACAATAAACAATTATGCCACACAAACCTGGTGGGTTTCCGTGAGTCCAAGTTCCCAAGGACCACCGGCATGCTTAATAGAGCTTATAGGGCTGGCTCCAGTTCCACCATCATGTCCTGATACCTGTCAATCAATCCGCATTGAGCTGAGTCTATAGCTAAACCGGATCAAAGATAAGCATGTTGTGCAATGCAGAATTTTCATAAACACAATAGTTCCATTTCTCATGTCAAACTAACAGTTTTCCATATAGCGAGGAATCCAAAAGATGCCATGGAAAAGGAACAGTTGTAAATCTACTAACCAAATGAACATTTTAGTTGGATATCTAATAACGTATAATAGTCGTAAAAAGCCATGCTTGGATGTACATAGAAACATAACACCATATTAACAAAGTAAAAAGTGTTCATTCGTGAGAACACTTTGCAAAGTTAAAGAGAAATGGAAAACAGACCATTTCAAAGCTGACATGCAAGTAGACCTGTCAAAACAAAATTAGGCGGGTTTTGGGTAAGGTTATTTTTAGTTGGGTTAATTTTGGGTTGGATCATTTTCAGGCATAGTGTAAAAACAAGGCCGCATCGCATAATATCAACCGCTTTGTTAAAACAAATGAACCCTGCATAGTAAAGGTGTAAAAAAACACGTTTTGTGCCGTATTAAGGGATATCTTATGATTCGACTGATATTTAAACGTAACAATAACCGCACTAATCCCTTTAATGCATCACCATTACGTTACTGCGATTGCGACAATTACCGCATTTTTACACTGTTTATAGATCAGAGACAGTTCAAGGGTTGGATCGTGACAGATTTAGGTCGGGTTCGATTCAAAGTAGTTCTTATGTCCAAAATGCGGATAAAGGAGGAGGGTAAGCAATAAGTTAGTCACAACCAGCTCAGTATAACTTAGTCATGTCTCATTGTAAGTAATCCTTACGTAGTTGGGCAAGGCTCTAACTCTAGTATGTGAAGTCAAAGGATCAAATCTTGTAAAAAATATTTTATCTTTTGGGTTAAGGTTCTGACATTGTATTGTTGTTGGTGGTGGTGTTGATGCAGAAAAGCTGCAGTCACCATAACTACATACCAAAGCCTTGATTCCATTTAAGCATGACTAAATGAATTATTAAGAAAACAAAATTCCATCTTTGATCTTCAATGTGGTTCAATTAGATGTTCTTAGATCAAGTAGATGTTACAAAAACTATCTAACAGAAAAATAATTCATAATATGCAGAACCCAAGTACAACAGGCAGCAGAAAAGGAATGGAGTTGAAGAAGAAATTGGTTAATAATCACCATTCAGTAAAAGAAGCGCAACTATTTTACATAAAAGAACAGGAAAGGGCTGAAATACCTGGATAATGTCAGCATTACCCTTAGCAACACCTGAAGCTACTGTGCCAATACCAGCTTCTGCTACAAGTTTTACTGACACCTTGGCTTTTGGGTTAATCTGTTTAATTTCCACATTCAGCTAAAGTACATATAATTTGTTAAAAGATTCTCTTCACCCATAGGCTTTTTACCTGATGAAGATCATAGATTAACTGCGCAAGATCTTCAATGGAATAAATGTCATGATGTGGTGGTGGAGATATTAAGGGAACACCAGGTTTGGAATTCCTCAGTCGGGCAATATATGCACTAACTTTCTTTCCGGGTAATTGCCCCCCTTCACCAGGCTTAGCACCCTGTGCAATTTTAATTTCCAATTGATCGGCATTAACCAAGAATGTTGGAGTGACACCAAAACGTCCAGAAGCAACCTGAAAAAATCAAAAAATTCCCATTGTTCAAGAATTGAATTAACTAATATAATATTATGTTTAACAAATTGAGACACCACAGATGCTAATCTGAAGCCATTAGCAAGAGCTATGACAACTTAAGGAAACTAGCTAAATAGCATAATATCAAGTTACCTGCTTGATGGCACTGGTTGCCGTATCCCCATTTTGAAGACCTTTCAGATGAGGAAGTGTAGGAGAATACCCATCAACCACATCTGAGAGTGGACGCCATCTGATTGGATCCTGAAAAACAGAAATCCCATCAATAACCAAGGCCCGCAAATTGTAGAAATGGTATGTAAAAAAGGATAGCAATCACTTAAAGGAGAAAAATTTTAGAAGAATTTGAATACCTCACCACCTTCTCCTGAATTAGATTTCCCACCCAACCTGTTCATTGCAATGGCAATTGCTTCATGAGTTTCCCTAGAGATAGCTCCAAGAGACATCCCGCCAGTACAAAAACGTTCGACAATAGATGTAGCAGGTTCCACTCTACCAACAGGAATTGGAGCACGGTCACTTGTGAACTCCAGAAGATCACGAAGCACCTAAACAAGGTCAATTAATATTATTTTAACAAAACTTCACCCAGCAATATTTGCCAAAAATTGTAACGACATCGTCACAAAACAAAACAGCCATAGAATATTCCTGGTGATTGAATGGTGTTCATGGAATACGGTAGCAAGCAACAAAAGCAGGGATATACCATAAACTGCCTGGAAGCGAAAATCAGTTATGTTGCCTTGGAAACTTACCCAATAGGACTAAATTCTTAAGGCTAAGTCAAGAAAAATTGAGAAATGGGATATAGTTAGTCTAACACCAGGATATAACTCATTACTCATTAGTCAAATTAACTCCATTCTCACTTCACAAGATTTGCATAAAAGCTTTCAAATCCCTCCAATTGTATTCTAACAGCGATGCACCACACTAATTGAAGCTCAAGCGAGTGAATAGAATGCAAAAGAACAGCCTGGGCTCTACCAACAATAACCAAGAATTACCAGCAGGAACAACCGGAAAACCAAGAGCTTATTTATAGACTGAAAACCTAGCAAGCTAAGCTAAGGCACCAGTAAGAAAAAGGAGAAATACTATAAGAAGAGCACTCCTGTACTGTGCTCTGGGAAGAATAGTAGTTACAGAAGTATTAGCAAAATTACTTCCATGGCAATACATGCTAAATAAAAAAGGATAGATAAAAACTCACGCTGACAGGCCTGTTAGCCAAGTGCTGCTGATAAACTGCATAAGCGCTTTCACTTTTGTTGCGGATAGCTTTGTGCAACAACTTTGACATCTCAGGGTTGTTTAAATGATATTCCCCTTTTAAAAAGGAAACAAAGATCAGAAATCACACAATGCTCCTCAGTTTCCAAGTTAATGAAATGATAACTTTAATAAAGTCAGGGGTTTTCCAGAAAAATCATAATTAAGTCCTGCCTTGCAGCATAATATTATAAAACAAGTAACATTGCAAAAGAATCAAACATGCATTTACATTAGCATGAGATGCTCATACTTAGAAGGGCAGGTAAGAAGTATATTAAAAATTCTAGCAAAATAAATATTATTACGAAGTAATGTCTTTGTCATAATAATCTCTTACGTTAATTTGTGATGGTTAATGTCTACAAATCACGTTAACACCTTTCCTCATGCAAATGACTCAAGAAAAATAAAGAATTGTTAACAATATAAATAATCATAAGAATTATCAAGGCTTTGGAATTTTGGAAAGTTAAAAATTCAGGATTTATAACACAAGACCTCAACTGTATAATCATGCTTTAACCTTTTTCATGCAAATTATGCAAGCGCAAAGATCACATTGTAAATAGCAAGTAAACAACCAACTTTCACTTCAAAAGTCTTGTCAAGGCAAAAAATGAAGAAAACAACAGATATATGAGATAAATTCTCCAAAAACCGGTAATCTCTTTAAGAGGCTTAGAAACAGACATAAATCCCTGACCCTCACAAAACAGAACTGCAGGGTGTAGTCTGTAAGGCAGTAGAACAAGTTTTCCAAAGCTATAATGTTACAAAGGAAACATGACATGGACCTTCCTGCTGCAACCCTATTCAGGAAAAAAAAGACCAAGGGAAGGAGAGTTTTCTGAGCAAATTCAGAGGAATCAATACCAAAAATTGCAGAAGTTCATATATAATTAAAGGTTTTTCCTTTTACGAAACAATCCATGTTATTGTGAAGTTCTTCAAGCTGCAAATACTTCCAGAATTTTGAATACACAAAAATTACCAAGAGCCAACTCAGAGTTTTCATTTTAGCTCATACTCCCACAATCACCCATACACTATGTAAAGACATGTATGAAAAAAATTGTATAGAAAGAAGAGAACTAATGGAGCATAAGCATGTAAGTGTACATAAAATCGAATTTCAATATGAATAACAAGTCAAAGTGGAATGTGTATATTTTAGTTAAACAGATCATGCAAATTTTTTCTAAAATCCGGAATATATTTCAACAAATTAGTTTCTGACACCCACGTCCCACTATATGTCAATGTCCAAGCTCCCCTGATTAAAAATTTTAAACCCTAACATGTCTGGCCTAGGATATGCACTCAGGCCTCCTACTGACGCCCATCTGAGTAACACAATCTTAAGAAACTTGAGTTAGACAAATGTTGGCAACATACAGTAATACACAAAAGGAGCTATTTGTTACTAAATTGATCACACCACTGCAAAAAAATCAAAACTACAGTCTGTAATATTTTGTAGCTGGAACATTGAAAAGTGCTAAACAGATTGATTTCATTATTGTGTCAAACTTTACGACAGGCACAACTAAACAACAGTGACCAAGCAATACCTCCAGGCCTGAATTGTATAAATCCGAAATTTTCCAGTCTTTTGGCTGTATCCTCAGAGAACGCCTTCACCCAAAAGGACAATGTCTCTCGTGCAAGCTACAGATAAAGAAACACCAGAAAATTCAAAATACACCAGGACTATGATCACCATAACGATTTAATCATTTTCATTAGCAATTATCACTTATAAATATTATACAATCTAAGTAGTGTATTCAAAATGAAGATACTTTTTAGTACTATAAAACTCAGTTTCCAAAAGTAACCCCAGATCCAAAGTCCCCAACAAATCACAAATATACCTTCAGCACTTTTTTTCAAATATGAAAAGGGGAAACAATACTAAGACTGAACCTAACATTGGCACAAGAGCCATTAACTTCTAAGCTTGTCGATGATATTACTCTATTAGTGATTGATACAAAGATTAAATTTTTTGTATGCAAAATGTTTTCCAATATACTTCCTCCCTTTTTCTTTTTCTTTAGTCTCACCTTGTCTCCTTTATATGTGAGATCTTTTGGGAAGAAATTGTACGATTAAAAAAACAAATAAAATGATTGATTGACGAACTGTGATCATTTATGTGAAAGCAGCTTCAGGTGCCTAGTTCGCACATAATTAAATAAAATCATTTAGTTGGGTTAAAGTAAATCAAATTCTTCTCAATGGGTGTAGAGTAGACTAAGGCTGTGTAATAATTGGACGATATAAGTATAGGTGTAGACTTTATAGAATATGTAGTCTACTGCAGACTTCAAATGATACATTTACAGCTTTAGCATTATTGTTTTACACACCAATCATGGGCATAAATTGAAGCATAAATAATTTTAAAGCAAATAAGTGACTACCAGCACTTGGATACAATTTTCAAATGCAAATCCCAAAAAAATTTTGAACGCTATCAATAAAAAAGATTCTCTGTAACCAAGTCAATGACAAACTCAGTAATCTTGCAAATTTTCATCGGTAGAGCACATCTCCAAGGAAAAATAACTAGTCCAATGCAAATAAGTTGTTACAATAAAAGAAGTGAACATATTATACACTATAAAGTTTTATGTATACTACCGATCTGATATTTCGCTTACCTCATCAAGAGTCAATCCACCAATGCTAGAGATACTACCTCTGAAAGCTATATCAACAACATCTTTTCCCAATCCATATATCTCAAATATTTGAGCTCCACAGTAACTAAAGAATGAAGGAGGAATAAGATTATCAATTTATTTCACATAGCAAAAGTAAGTAAAAAATTAAAAGGGGCACCAAAAGGAAAAGGAAGGGGAACAGACCACAAGAAATCCACCAAACTGTAGAAATTTGCAGAAAACTCGATTGAAGTTAAGAAGCACATACCTAGAGAGCAGTGAGATACCCATTTTCGAAAGAATCTTCAGCAAACCAGATTTAACAGCCTATAGTCCATACAAAACAAAAAACACTTAGAAAAATAAACAATGACAGTCAATCCAGCAATTTTGTTTGGCTGTGGATTAGTCTGATCAGCTTTAGCACACTAACAGAATATGTACTCTGGCAGAATGTATTCTTAACTCTTTCATAATCTCGTTTCCATATCTTGAAGAAACTATGAACTTAAGTATCATCGTATCAATTCTCTACCTTTTTAATTTCTTTATCAATTAATGTAAACCCAGACACTTTCAAAGATAAAAATTTCTCGTCAATCCAAAATTAGATAAGTATAGTTATAGACGCATGGTAGTAAGGGGAGTTAAATATCTCTCACATGATTCATATAATTCATTTTATAATTGCTAAGTCTTATATTCTAGGAAATGGACTAAGGGATACCTACAGGCGTATCCGCATATGATTACCTTATGACAACTATACTACAAATGGACAAGTAAAGTAACATTTTAGATGTCATCAGCATACAATGATATCATAATATTTAATTTGAACAAACAAATGACATCAAACATGAAGTTTATTGTTCCACAAAATGTCTCAATTCTAGATACACACAGCATGACATTCCAAAGTCAATGCCTTATAATAGTTGCTTTTTCCTCTGAGTAAAGATATCAAGAAAACTCAACAAATGATCAGATTTAAGTTCTACATTTAGGGCAGGGCCGGAGAAGGATCTAATCTCATAATACTAACAGGAGAACACAGAACAAGGGGAGGGGAATACGGAGTTAAACCAAGATGGGAAGGGTGGAAGGAAAAAGGCTTAGTCACAGAAAGTTCAAAAACAATTAACAAAGAAGAATATGAAAAGACAAAAAGCATGTATAGCTCAGGACTCAGGTATCTCATTCAGGGTTGAGTGCAGTGGCTAATTATAAGAAATTCACAAACCTTGCAAAAGTTCTTTTGTGCTTGCTCGATTGTAACTGTGGGCATTTTCCCTGTTCGCATCAAATTTACGGTTTTGTTGCTTAACCGCCATTGCCTACATGTCTCCAATGCTAAGTACGGACAAATGGCACTGCAAGATAATTCATATATTAAAATTTTATGTCTGCCAACCATCTAAATTCTAAGCTAAGGGGATCCAAAAGGTTGAGAGCTAAAAAACAAAGGAGGTGATCAAGAAATGGATTAGCACTTTTCACATTAAAATGGCTGAAGCCAAAGAGGTTCCCATTGAGTTATTGTAGTATAAAAAAAGTAACATAAGTCATTCCCTGTATTATCAAATGTACTTGGTGAAAAATACAAGATCATGAAATTATTATTAGTTTATCACCATAATTATTATTAACTTTGTTTAATAATTTAGTAAAGAGTAACATACTAATCTGAATGAATTCAAGCTTTTATGAAACGCCACATCCACCATCCTTGTTTCTTTTACTTTTATGAAAGCTAAGGTTGGAATGTGGGTAGAAACACCATAAGGACACAATACTTGAGATGATCAGCCAGTGCAGAAACAGGGTTGGTTAACCACCTCATATGTACACTATATCACTCCGTCGCTTTCTCATGGAATCAAACTTGGCCGTGTCGTTACAGATGGTAGTTCTGTAATGAAAATTAGAGTTTTCATTCCATGAAATTCTGGATACATTAATACAAACAATCAGACATGCCCTCAGTTATCTAATAATGTCGTACTGGGTTGGACCTTTTTCCCATTACATTCGTACTCGATTCAAAACTGGCTAAAAGAACTTGCCCACTTAACAATGCAGTTGATAGAAAAGGTTTGTTAAACTCCTTTTCATCATTAAACAAGAACAGGGCCCACTTATGCAGTCATGTTATGAAAGATTAAGGAAATTTCGGAATTTAAAAACTGTAAATGAGCATAAAACTCATTATTGTGCTTTTATATTTCAGCCTCCATTGGCTACAATCTACGCCATAGTAATAATGCAGGTAGATTCCACAACAACATGACAGATATCTCTCTAACGCGCTTGTCACACCCCGATGTATCCATGAAATAGGTTAGTAGATTTGGTAAGCTGATATACCCCTTTCATTTTTGGGTTCATCCAAGATACTATGTGAAGTTCTTAAGGCAAATGAAGCAAAACATTATTTTTTTTTTGCAGGTTACTTTTGTTCGCCTTAAAGTAGGTATCGTGGATTGGAACGAAAGGCTATGATTTTCGGTGGTATAGCATTCCTTCACAACTTTATGAAAGTGAATGATAATCAGCTTCTCTTTAGGCCTATATTTGTGACAAATTTCCTAAGGTTGTGTTTGGGAACAAGTAATTCATTTCAAATTATAGACTTCAATTATGAAATCATAAATGAAGAATTTGAGAATGACAAAGGTTGGAAAGTCATTCTCTATTTTATCTACTTTTAAAACAATGGTGGAATTGACTCAAATCCAAATTTGAATTTTTTGATTAATCAAACACTAAATTTGAGTCAATTCTAAATTTTCAAATGAAATCATCATTTCCAGACATAATCAGTTAAAATATACATCTTAAATTCAGATGTGTGAAAGGTTCCAAAGCTTTAAAGTGACTAAAATATACTCCTGAGAATAGGAGCTCAAAAGTAGATCTTCTGTGAGGGTTCAATCCATGTTGCCCCTTGTTTCTTAGTTGGAGCATAAAGATGGTTGTTACTTCTAGGCACAGTCTAATCAAAATGGCTGAAGGTTTCTTGTAGAGGGAAATCCTCTCAATTTCAAGATTGTGCCTTTGGGTCTCTACATTTTCAAAAGGAAAAAATATATATAGAAGTACATACAGAATTCTTATTCAACAATTCAATTACATCTAAATGCTTAATTTAGTTGCAAACAGATCGCAAAAGTTGAACAACGAAAAACAATGATTTAAGCAGGTGTTAAAAATGCAATATTGCAATTTAGTAACAAGTTCAAAATGTATTAAAGTCTAAAACAAAGCAGAATATCCTAGATGTAGCTCAACTCCAAGGAAAAGAAAACTAAACCAAGTTTCAAAAACAAAAAGGAAAAACAGACCTTGCACCATATCCAATCAAACAAGCAAACTGATGGGTACTAAAACACTGAGCAGTTTCAGCCACAATTGAAGTATACATCCTCAGACCATTTTGAATTAAATGTTGGTGAACAGCACCAACAGCAAGGAGTATTGGAATGGCAGGTCGAGTTGCTTCCTGGAGATCAGATTGGTAAAAAGATTTTTTAAAATATAAATAAAATTAAAAAAAAACATGAAGACATTAATGCCTATTCTTATACCCATACATACATGTACACATCTCAAAGCGGTAATTCGGCTCATGCTATATTTATGAGAATTAGGTGCTGAAACGGTGGCTACAGCATCGTCTCCCAGTGCTTTTTCCTGGGTGCAATTCTCATGGGGAGCATTTTTGTGTGTGTGTGTGTGTGGAGGGGGGGGGGGGGGAGTGGAGTGCAAATAAAAATTAAATGCAACTTGACAGTTAGATGGTTAAAAAGTGAAGGCTATAATTGAGTGCGTACTCTGCATGTATTATCCCAATTCCCAACTTCTATAATTTATCATAATTGCCTGACAGCTGCCAGGCTGTCCGGCTATCGTTTACTATCTTCATCTACATAAATTCTTTCTTTATTTTTTCATTTTAACCTTCGCCCCATAGAACATAGTTACATGCATTGATTGAGTTCACTTCCATCACTTCATGAGAAACAGAAAAGAATGCAACTGTCCATCAAATTCTCAAGTCACTTTATGCACCGGTGCAGACAAATAAAGAGCTCACACTAAGGCCATTGACTATCATTACGCAAACCTCTAGTCTAGACCTGTCATCCAGTATTTGGCAGGAGAGGACTGGAACCTCTAGGCTTCACAAGTATTGATAAAGCATTATTGGGTTTGCAGAAGCCAAGCTGAAGGGGTCCCAATAATATTGACGACACATTTGGCCATCGGAAATATCTTAACAAGGACAAGAGTTGTTCTTACATCAAAAGTATGCACAAAGGTGGTGTTCTCACTTTTATGTACACCTCTTTCCTAAATATTTTTGATCAATGGAATGAAGTTAAAAAAATTACAAAAGGAGGTAAGAGCAAAGCAGCACACCAACTCATCAGAACGGTCAGAGAGAATAAGTAGCTGGGAACCGTTTCTAACAGCTTCATCAGCAGCCTCACATAATCGATCTAGTTTTTTCTCTAAAGAGCGTTCAACTCCTTTCCTTATGTCAAAAAAGGTTGGCAGTACTTGGGCCTTCAGCAAGGGATCACTTTTCAAAGCTTCAAGCTCCCCTTCATTTAGTACAGGACTGGCCAAATTAACCTAAACCGCAGTGAAATATATCAAATGTTAAACCTAAAAAACATAAACGACATCATTGATCCAAACTCATGAATCATAATACGCGGCAATAAACCAGAGCATTCAATTAAGCAGTGAGGGTAATGTCATTGACTAACCTGTGATGCATTTTCAGGCCCAACCTCCAATATATTCCCACGTTTACCAATATTAACCTCAAGAGACATTACTAATCCTTCCCTTAGCGGATCAATAGCTGGATTTGTAACCTAAAGAAAAGAAAAGTGAGCTGCATAATGAGTTTACATTTTTAATAACCAAAAGAAAATTCCATTTAGAGAACCTAATTATTTATAGTACAATTCTAGTTAGAGCACCAATTTCTCAAATCAACACGAAGTCACAAACAGTTGCAAGCTAAAAAGTTTTACAAAATAACAATTTAAACTTTCTGTCCCTTACTGGTTACAACATTTTATATTTTTATTTTTGGGATTTCCCAAAAATGAATTACACGATTCGAGTTTAATCAAACTTTCACTTTCCTGTCCAACGCATTAACCCTTATTTTACTTGTTACCATCCAAACAATTACTTTAAGTGGAAAGTTTAGGGATAGGTCATAGGCCAGCCTAATCCATGGCACATTAAATCATCTGTAAAAGTATTAGTTATAAACGACATAATTAATGATATATATTGGATTACATCTATTACTCTATTTTTATCCTTGACATTGAATATCAAATAATTCGACCAGCTGTTTGGTCTTTTGGCACACTATACACTACAAAATAAAAGATATATCCTCCATCCACATTGTTTAGTCTACCCTTTTTTTTCTCTTTATCCACTAATTCCTCAATCATTTTTTTAATTACAACATTTTGACTTTATACTCTCCTTTGTCAAACTTTAACCATTAATATACTAACTCTGGTTCAAAATAGTTGCTACACTTGTATTCTATAGTTAATAGACTCAGCAACTGATATTGTCTTGCATTTTATACTTTATGAAAAAGAAAAAACGTAGTCAAGTGGAATCTTGTTTGATTCATATCAATGCATATTTTTAGGGTATCAACTTTGTAGAATTTTTAATTATACGCTACTAAATATATCAAGGATCAAATAATGCATTGGATAGCATCAAAACAAGCGTAGCAACTAATTTGAACCAGATAAAGTATCTAATATCTCTTGTTTGAAGTTATAAACAAAAGTTGATAAGAAAAATATACGGAGAAAAAACCAAAATTATCCCATTTAATAGCATTGAATTTATATATTTATAAAAGAAATTACGGCTAAACACTGTAAATTAGTGCAAAAGGATAATATGTTGCATCTAAAAAGTGAAAAAGGAAATATTATTCACAATTTTATTATTTTGGATGCCTCAAACCAAAATCCGTCAATTTTAAGTAAAAATGTTCCCTTCTCTAAGTCAAACACGTTAAACCTTCAGTGTTTTCATGCAAAAACTTAAGATGAATCCCTAGCAAGGTCATATTGATAATCTTGCAAGCATAACAGCCAATACAAGGTAATGTTTGCATTGAGGTAGAATAAATCCCAAGATGCCTAAGGTTGAGTTTTGTTTTGTAAAAGCTCATGTCAAGACTAGGTAGCATACACTCACGTGTCTCACTCGACAAAACTTTTAGAGGCTTTTCTTTTTGCCTTGTGTCAAAAACATATATTGGAGTCTTGACCGAGTCTAAGGAATAAAATGTGAGCGTATCAAGGCAATTCCTGTCAACAATATATTGATGAACATTGGTGGAAATATGATGTCTAGACCTTTCGTAAATCTTGAATGGGTCCAGGAATAAGCACACACTTATCCTTAACTTTTTTGCTCTATTTCCATTATCACTATCCTTGATATGTGCCATATTAAGAGATGAAAAGTCTGATTAAATAAAATTCCAAAACTATTTTGATTCCTTCAAAGCAAACCTGGGCAAATCGTTGCTTGAAGTAATCATAAAGCAAGTGTGGCTTCTGAGACATGACAGCCAGAGGAATATCATCACCCATGCAAAATGTAGGTTCTTTTCCTTGGGAAGCCATAGTTTCGATAACCATTTGGACATCCTCACTCGAATAACCAAATGCCCTGTCAAAAACATTAAAAATCATGCTAAATAGTATAATTACACAGATGAAGTCCAACAAAAAACCTACAATCATCACAATTTCCCAGGCGTTCAGACTTGATTATAGATTGTTATGTGAGCCAATGGACATGGACATAGGCTGAAAATCATGGCTTATATGTCTTTTATCTCTTTCAAAATATTCTCATAAACTTTGTTCTCAACACATGTTCATATAGAAGCAATGATATGAAATATCTCAGGCCACTGACTTGCACAACTAACCCTTGAACTACCAACAACAAACTTCAAGTACGCAAAAGAAAGTATAGAAGCAATGATATGAAATATCTCAGGCCACTGACTTGCACAACTAACCTTTGAACTATTAACAACAAACTTCAATTATGCAAAAGAAAGAGGTCATTGTAATCCCATTAGACAGCAAACTACAAGGAAGCACTGAAATCTCAGTACAGGTAGGGCCAAATTTGAGTATTCGCCAGGGATGCAGCTCAAGTATCACTGGAACATTTAAATTTGTTCAGATGACAGACTCTGGCTGGATTTGACCACATAAGGGGGCCATAATGCCATGTCGACAAAGGTCTGACAGTCCATAGGCTTCTGGACCCTTTCTTACTAACAATAAAATGAACATTCATAAAATGCTAACAAACTTTACCAATTTCCTCTCATTAACCAACTATATTGCCAAAATCAGAAATTTTTACTAGTTCTGCACAAATTCGCAGTTCAAGTTTAATCAAGAATCATTATTTTAAAACCTTCATTGTTCATACCCCTACCTGGGATGAGTGGAAAAGCTGTTTCACGAAACCTTTCAGCATTTCAGCACATTTCGATGAAGTGTTACCACTTTAAAAATGCAATATAACAGGAATGGATGGTTTAAATCTCATAAACCGGTCGAGGAAGGGACAATGGTAGTGGTCGGAAATGGACATGGTTTGCAACTGTTGTGGCATAGTGTCATGCAGCAATAAGCAGAAGAACCTTAACACCACCAAGATTTAATGTCATGCTAAATAAGCCCATAATTAACTCTAATGATCTTCTACTTTGGCATGAATTGCAGCCAATATCTGGTTACTGATAGTGCAAGCTTCTCCTACCACACATATAGCAAACTAGACAAGTTCAAATAAAAAAATCTTGATGATAAGGATAAGCATAAAACAGAAAAGAAATTGGATCAATAAGCTAAGTGCTACAGATTCTGGTTTTTCTGACACTAGCCACTGCCATCAGGATTCAGGAGCATTAAATTTAGTGTTCCAAGTCTAGAACCATATTAATGACAATAGACAGTAAGGAGTTACCAAAGTATGAATGCATCAGATAATCTACCGACTAATAATTAATCATCAGAATATAAGCACTTGTACACTAACAAGTAAGCACTATACATAAACCAAAAAAAGCTATTCCTTACTCTAACAGGAGCATGAACACCCAAGGCAAAAGATTGAGTTACCATCTAGGACACATCTATGGTCTACCACTCATGTATTATGCTTAGCCATAGTGCAAAACATCGTCCACATCATTGCATCACAACTGCATGGTGCATTGTATAAGTTTTGAGGGAACCACGACCGCAATATATCACATGACAACCACAACCATCCTCCACATCGAACTGCAACCACAATCGCAGCCGAGATTTCGCACTACATTCCCAGTCCACAAAGGCAATTTTAACAGCAAATGGAAATCTTACTGTTGGTATCTTAGGATCACATCGTTTTCCAAATCTGCCCCTGAACGGAAGTTTGCGGCCTTCAATGAACGCATATGTTCCTTTATCCACTTTCCATATGGATTTGATGATGCTACTCGTTTCTTGACCTCAGTATTCTCGTAAACCTGCAGTTTCAATCCACAATCATGATAGGCAAAGAACATAAAGTTAACAAAAAAGCCCAAAATGGAACAAAATTTAGTGGAACGCAATGAAAGGTTGTAAAATACAGCCACAAAAGAAATTTCATTAAAGGTAGTTAGCGATTCTAAAAAACAATCAAAAAGTATATTTGGCAAAGTCTAGCAATAAAAAGAAAGTAACAATAAACTCCAACTGAGAAGACGGAATCTCTAGCTTCAAATAATATGAAGCACGTCATGGAAATGTTATTTTTCAAGAACAAACGAATTGCAACAATACATGAATCTTCACCATACAGGAAACATGTGAATATCATTATCAAACAAATCCAAAACAGTAAAATGTACAAACCTGACCACTAAGCAGATCAACTGATATCATCATCCCTGGACCCAAACGGCCTTTCATTGTAACTTTTGATTCATCCATTGGTAGAACTCCCACCTATATGAGGATAAGACCTGGAAGAATTAATTCCTCTGTTGGATATACTCAAGAAAATATCTTTAAGCACCCCATGACATAGAACTTAAAAATGCATTGAGAATTCCTACAACGCTCTAATAAGTATAGGAATGTGACTTTTTGAGTATTATAACCGGCTAGGAAAGAAACGTAGCTAATCAGTAGTCCATGTGTATAAATGACATTTGTTACAAAACGACATAATTTATGTCAAGGATTGGCTATTTCAATATGAATTTGACAACAGGAAGTTCCTCTATACAGCACAGGAAAAATTCAGTATACTTGCGAACTGTATGATAGCCACACTTTACACTACAAAAAAATTAAAAAATCAGAGCAAGCCCCAAAAAGCACCAATATTGTGAATTAGAGAAGCACCAAAACCACCACACCGCATGAATCTGCTCACAAGATAGCCCACTTGCTTATTGCTCTCCAACATGACACACTAATAACTATACAATATTTTCCCCATTTCCAAAGCACTCCACCTTCAGCCATCCCATACCTCACATCTAAAAAATGGCATATCTACGTAATGGAAATTTAGTTGTTAAATTGAAAGAAATTTAGATGTGTAGATTGTAGAAAATGTGCGTGAGAGCTTCTCATTAGTATCCTCCCCAAGCATACACCTAGACCTTTTGTTACACAAAGTGCACATGCAAAAGCTTGAATGATAAAATACAAAATGGATTGTCACCAAAAGCTTTCTCTTGGAATAATCTAGAAACAACCAAGAATCCAATCATCACAAAAGGAGAGCCTTTCTTGATAGTCATGGGTTTATTTTCTAAAAAGGGAACTGTTATGACCTGGCTACTTGAATTAAACAGTAATTTTGAGAATGAAATATTAAAAGGACAAAGGTAAAATGATATTATGATATTGATGAACAAAGAAAGATTACAACCCTAGAAATGGTAAAAGAAAGATAAATCAAGCACTTCGAGAAGCTTAAGGTCTCCTAAAACGAGTATTAACTCACCCAAAATGTGTTTACTAGTTTCTTCATGATTATGGGTCTCTAATTCCCCTTATTTATAATAAACTAGTAACTTTTTCCCCACGTCTTCTCTAATGTGACAATTACTATTTTGCCCTTTCGTAAACCCAAATATCAAGTCATAGCAATACCGGCCCCCTAATGTTCCACCTTGCCCTCAAGGTGGATAAAAATTTGCTTGGCCTTCCATTGTATATAAGAAAAATTCCTTCTGAAAATCAGTATGTGAACTTGAACTTGAAAATTATAGTCAAATATAAAAGATGGAGTAAATGTGTTTTGGAATGGGCTTGAATCCTTAAAGTTTCTTGGGCTCCATTTGAAAAAAACCGAAAATTCCCACACCATATTTGCATCTGCCCTGCTGACTTCATAATGGATGACGTCATCAGTGACGTCACCTTCTGAAAACCCACTTCTCACCTCTCCCTTCTTATTTCCTTCCCACTCTCCTTCAATACCAAAAACCCGCAAGTCTATTTCAACTCTTCCACAGTAAACCCCTAACAATACAGCTTCCCTTAGCTTCTGCATTTTAACTCCGGCCAGATTTTCAGACTCCCACCTGACGCCGGCGACCCTACACCAATTTCCAGCAGCCTTTCTCGCCGCCCTGTTGCTTCCTTTCTTCTCTATTCTCTTCAATTCTTCCTTTCCTTTAAACCCTAAAAATCTTTTTCCCAAATCTGAACTTCTCAGGGCTTCGCCGATCAAGATCCTTTTCTTTGCTGCCTTCTTTCTGTCTCCGGCCGGCCAGACAGACTTTCCGGTGTTGACTACCGCCGCCCCAATGCCGCCACTGCCTTCCTTCTTCCCCTTTCTCCTCATTTCTTCTTCCTCTGATTTCTCTTCCATTCCTCCTCTTTTTCTCGCAATTACGGGTGTCGTTCCTCTCCACCTTCGACAACCTGGACCTCCTCCACTTCCTTCGCCATCATTCCCCAAGTAACCATGCTTTGTTTTCTTCCCGCTTCGTCGTGGTTGTCCCCAAGGCCACCATTTCGCCGTCTTGCTTCTTCTAAACCCCCTAACCTTACTCCATGTGCTCCTTGCGCCATCACACGGGCCACCACTAGTGGATTTCCTTCCTCTGCGCCTTTTTTTTGAAACTTCTTGCTCTTTTTCTTTTTCTCTTTTTTTCCATTTTTCTTATTTCTCAAGTTTCCTCTATAGTACATAACCTTCTGAACTATTTCTCCTTTTTTCTTCTGTTTTGCTTTATTTTCTGGTCTTCTCTTTCTCGTGACTCTTTTTATTTTTCCGGTTCTTTCTTTATACTCTATTTTCTCACCAAGAGTAGTTAGTGTATCTTCACGTTTTTCCAGATCTCCAACCTCCTCTTCATCTGCTTCATATTCTGGGTGGTGTTCTGCTTCTTTGTTTTCTTCCATTTCAGTGGTTTCATGGTATACAATTACCACGAGTTCATCCTTCAATCCTTGATGGAGGATGAGAAGTGAAAACCCTTTACACTTACATTCATGCTCTGACCGTTCTGCATCGAAATGTTCATCACAAACTTCACACACTCCTGTCTCCCATTTTTCATAAATCTCCCTTGTAGAAGTTGGTTTGAAGGAGTGAATGACATGTTCTTGGACAGCCTTCTTGCACATCTCTAATGGTGAAATCTCAGTCCCAAAACCCCCAAAGAATGTATCAAGAACAGCTTCTGCAATGTTTTCCGTACTTACCCATCTCCGACGGTTTTCCGATCACCGGAATCGTACCGCTCTGATACCATGTTTGTTATGACCTGGCTACTTGAATTAAACAGTAATTTTGAGAATGAAATATTAAAAGGACAAAAGTAAAATGATATTATGATATTGATGAACAAAGAAAGATTACAACCCTAGAAATGGTAAAAGAAAGATAAATCAAGCACTTCGAGAAGCTTGAGGTCTCCTAAAATGAGTATTAACTCACCCAAAATGTGTTTACTAGTTTCTTCATGATTATGGGTCTCTAATTCCCCTTATTTATAATAAACTAGTAACTTTTTCCCCACGTCTTCTCTAATGTGACAATTACTATTTTGCCCTTTCGTAAACCCAAATATCAAGTCATAGCAGGAACTTGGAGATATTATTTTAAAAGCGAAATAGGATACCGAAAGAAAATCAACATACAAAGAAGAAATTAATAAATTGAAGAACATAATGGATACATTTTGAGGGTCAGCATCAAGGATGCAAAAGTCAACTATTTATGGCTAACATCAGGAAATCCCCCAAGTGCTTTAGTGCAAACGGAGGCGGTAAAACACTGTCTACGATTACAACTCGGTGAATGTTTCAAATATTTAAATACAACACTTATGAAAAACGCATTTTGAGCAAGGGATAAATTATAGGACTCAATATGGTTGGCTCAAGAAGAGAACTTGGAAATTTATGTGAATGGGAAGTTCCTCTAAAGCTAAAGGGATTGTTTAATCTCAGATCAGATCAAATAGACACGGCATTGTAATATAGGTCGAAATATTAGGCGTTTATATAGGAACACCTGGAAGATAGGACCATAGGGGTAGCTTATGATGGATGAGCGCACATACATAGGAATTTGGAAGATACAAAAATAAAATGAGGACATAGAGGAGTAAAAGTTGCAAACATCAATAATAAGAAGGAAAATCTTCTTCATTGGTTATATCATGTTCCATAAAGGCCAAAACAACCTAGTAAAAATGGTGAAAGGTTGGAGCTAGGGAGTTTTCAAAGGATGTAGAAGGTAGCCAAAAATGACCTGGATTGCAAAATAGAGAAGTATGTCAGAAAGATAGACCTAGATATCCTTTTATAGAATTGAGGCTTTGGCATAGTTCTTGTCGCTAAAGATTGAGCCTTGTATCGCTAGTACATTTCGGTATGTGAAATGCATAAGAGCTTGGAATACTTGTAATTTTAGGCTCAAATCTCATCTTCTATAACCCTATCCCACTCGCCCACCCATCAAAGTTCCTTTTCATATGATTATTTATTACTGTTCAAAAAATACAAAAAACAACAAATTATGAACAATACGATCAACAACTAAAAGTCCAACCTTTTAGACAGCAGACATATGCATATGCAGGTAGCTCCAATTTATTGTTTCTTCATACATAACTATGAAGCAAACTACTAGTAGCTCTCTCAACTACCAATGCCTATCGCTCTAGAAGGCCAAGAAAAAAAGTAGTATAGAGAATTGACAAGCACACCTCAGATGCGACATATACGACATTGTCCACTGTGCGCCAGTATCTAGCTGGACGAAGGCCATTACGATCAAGACAAGCACCAACAGTTTTTCCATCACTATGAGAAGTTGACAAGAATAAAAAGAAAAGAAAGTTTAGTAACCTGAAAAGTTAATCACTTAACTGTAACTCTTATCAGGTTTACTAGAAAGAAAAGTCAAAGCCTCTCACATGCCACGTGGTCAAAACGAATCAAATCTTAGTTTCAATAGTCAATACATTAGTGTTGTCAATAGGGAATCAACGTATAAGGCAAGGTTTTCGTACAAATACCCCTAATCCAATTAGTGAAAAGCCTAATGGTTAATAGAATACAGATGCAAGTACATGCCAGTTTCTTTTGCCATTTTTACATGCATGAAGGCCACAAAATATACGTGTGAACAAAGGTATACGACTCATGTACTTGAGTCAGACACAGGTATGTGTCAAAAATAACTATTCTATATAACCCTTTACAACACAATCAAAAATGAATCAAAATTTGCCTCCAATTGACCTGAATAAAAGCAAGGCAGGCCCATCCCAAGCTTCCATCTGCCCCTTGTAATAATCATAGAAGTCCGCAACCTAAAACACAGAGAAATACAATAAGCTAATATACACACAGTACGTACCATATTGAACTTGTGTAATACACATTCAAGACTTATGATTAATTGTATATCCAAATCGATCAAAGTTCATAAGTTGAGATAAACTCTGTATGCCCGAGAGTTCTTGTTTCTAGAACCACTTCACATGCATTCATGAAAATGAAATATATAACGAAATTTAAAAGAATCACCTCGGAGTATTTTATCGACAAAGTTGGATGATTCTTATATGCCTCTGGGACAAGAATCATTAATGCTTCCTCTGGAGCACGGCCACTTCTTATCAGCAACTGCAAAGGAAAAAGAGACCATAGATAACGAAGAGGAAATCATAGCAGAGTTAGAGTATGACCAAGCAAGTTGAATTCAATGTAATGGGCAGAGCACCACTAAAGAGGGTAGCGTTTTTCTCAACTACAACATTTTTTCCAAATTTTTCTAAAATTATAAAAAATAATTTCATGAAAAATTTATTTTCCCCAAAATAGAAACTTTGGGGTGGGGGGGGGAACCGACAAATGTGTCAAAAAAGTGTTACTTTTTACAAAAAAAAGTGTTACTTTTTGAACTTTTGGGGGGGAAACCAACAAATGTGTCAATAAATTGTTACTTTTTTACACAAAAAGTGTTACTTTTTGGCAAAAAAAAAATATTATTTTCCACACAAAAGAATTTTTTCCCAAAATAATCCAGGAAAATTTATATATATAGGGGTATCATTTGATTCGTAAAAGTCAAAAATATTTTAATAAAAAGGTTTTTAACTCCATGCATACTACTTTTATCAAAAGAAAAAAATGCAAAGTTGCAAACTTGCCTCTGCTGCACTATCAAGATTAGCAGAATCAGATGCCTTGGGATTTCCATAAGGACGAATTTCATTTTCACGGCCACGCCAAACAGGTGACTGTAATGATGTCTCTCGAGATCGCATCCAGTTCAAGTTGCCCTGTAAAAGAATCTCACACTTCATTATTGATGAAAAGAAATGAGATCAGAACACAACTAGACCCAAATGAAGCCTCAAAAACCAACCTGTATGGTATTGATCTCCCCATTATGACCAAGAAACCTCATTGGTTGGGCAAGTGGCCACCTAGGATTAGTGTTTGTGCTGTACCTCCGATGGTAAATGGCAAATGGTGAAGAGTAACGTTCATTCTGAAGATCATAGTAAAACATTCCAAGAACCTCTGAGCGCAACATTCCCTTGTAAATAATAGTCTGATTAGATAAGGAGCAAAAGTAAAGGTCGGTTGCCCAGGGTTCAGAACTTGCAGCTCTTTCGATCAATTTTCGACAAATGTAGAGCTCTCTTTCAATATCATCAACACTTTCTTCTTTTATAACTCTAACAAAGACTTGTTGTATCTTAGGCATGGTTTCTTTAGCATTCCGACCAACAACAGGAACATTTATGGGGACAGATCTCCAGCCAATCACCTCAAGACCCTCTTGAGCAAAAGTATCTAGAACAACTGCAAAATATATTGGGATCTTAGAAACGCTTTAGCCTTCCTATCTTTAAGCAAGAAAAGAGATATAATGTTGCTAATTGGATAGGAAAAAACTTTGAACACTTGAACAGTGCAATATATTAACCACAGGACAAGATCCCAACCGCATTTTAAAGTGTTTTAAGATTACGGCTTATCGTTACTGTAGAATAGGCCATGATACCCGCAAAAACATCCTCAATGATCGGAAAAAGTGATTTCACGACCATTATCGCAACCGTATCCAATATTTTTCACTATTCACTATGGCATACACTTAGTTTTCTTATAATGCAAGAACCAACGAAAGCTCCATACATAACTTTTATATTCAATGTACAATTTCCTCTATTGATCATTAAATGATCCATGTCCAACCTACTTTCTCTCACGAGGTGCTCTATATATAGATAAATAAAGTAAAGAGCGTTTATGAAACTCAAATTTTTCCTCCATCAACTTAGGGAAAACAAGTTTACCACTATGATCACCTAAACAGGTGATATCCACTTATCCTGATTCAGTGTGCACATTGGTTTGGTATGCTGAGTGGGAGGCTATGAGCAGCCATTCTACAATTCACTGCTTAATTTTTTATCAATGAGTTCATGTATTCCATTGTACCTATTCATAACCACTTAAATTTTTGGATCTGGGGGAATTGGCGTAGTACAAGGTTAATACAAGTCACAACCACAAAGGCACCAACACACAAAAGTTGTTTTGCAAAAAACTTGAGTAATTACTTGGAACTAGCTTTAGATTATCCTTGGTGCTTACTAATTACTATAGTGCAGGTAGGTAAGTAAAATCAGTGGCATCTTGTCTCTAACAATACAAAAATAAATTAATTAATTAAATAAATAGAAATAAAGAGCACACTACTAGGAACAACTTGTTCAAAAATAGTTGATTCATAACATCAAGTAGTTTCAACCAACCAATTTACCAAACACTAGCATACCATCCAATTATATGTTTCCACTAAAATAAACTAAAAATCCAAATGAGGGATTTTTCAAAGACCGCCATTGATTTAAAACTACTTCACTCTTTCATAGTGTTATTTATATGTGTATCTCAACTATTTGTGAAAGTTATTCTATTGCGGTGTATGCAATTCACAACGATATGGTATAAGTTTGACAAACAAGATCCATGACTCGTGCTAAGTTAAAGATATGGACAAAATTTAAGCGAGCTATGCAGAGAAGATTAAAAATACTAATGTAGTCAGATAGTTAAACTTTCTAGGAATCTCTCATCCATGTACCACTGAGGTTTCTTCATTAATTTAAAAAAAATTCTTAATCAAAATATATATATATATATATATATATATATATATATATATATATATATATATATGGAACAAATTTATATTCCAGAGGTTTAAGATGAAGTGAGGACTTCTAAAACTAAGGACATGGAATGGCGATTCAGTTTTAAGAGAAGGAACTAATCAAGGTTGTATTGACATTAAAAGGACAAACAGTTACCCACAACTCACAAGTGTGTGTCAAGTATTTTGCGAAATTCTAAAGAAAAACAGAACATTGACCAAGATTTAGCTTAGCAGATCAAGACTGAAAAGCAGCCCAGTATCTCGTGGACTCTAGCATACTGCATTCCTCTAAGGTAAAAAGAATAATTATATCAAACAATGTTGAACCTTTAAGAAGAATCATATTAAAGAAAAGATCGTATGTGGAAAAGATAGATATGTTGAAATGAAAGAGTGGGAACACTCTTTTCAATTCAGCAGCTTTTAGAATATGAAGTCCATCACACTCTTTTTCATTTTGGATAACATCAACCTCTTAATCTAAGGAAAAAGAATATGATGATTGAACTTGTTTCCTTGCTATTATGTATCAATTATGCTATTTTGTATACCCAAAACAAGTAACAAGTGTATTTCAAGAAAAATAAAATGACATCTATTGTTAGGCTTTTACCTTTTTTGGCTTCTTCTGCAAGGAGATCATCTTTAGGAAGGAAAACCATTCCAACACCGGTGTGCGACCGATCAAAGGGTTCAAAACCTTGGTCTTTGGCCCAATCATCAAAGAGATCCCAGGGAATTGCAGTCATTACTCCTGAACCATCACCTGAATCATTATCAGACCCACATCCCCCTCGGTGCTCCATGCAGCCGAGCGCAGTAAGAGCATCTCTAACTATCTGGTGTGAGCACTTATTATTATCTAGATTGGCAATAAATCCAACACCACAAGCTCCTCTCTCAGCAAGTATATCCTCCAATTTTACAACCTGCAAAATAGGAAAGTCAAATGTTGAGATTTAAGAAGCAGAATCACAAAATAATCGTTACTCCCACACCCCATATAAAGTTGTCAAGAATTATAAAAAAACATGCTATTTCGGTCTCAGCATTATACCAACGCAATCTTATGACACAAAAGTGTAAAGCTAAATGTAGCCCTAAAGGCTACTCCTCTGTCTGCATGAGTTAAAGTCACTCCATAATGCTCACAAGAGGAGAGACAGCTTGAGGAGAAAACTCACATGGATAAAGGAGTAACTCTCATAGCTAAAACGTAATATTATTAGTTATCAAATGAACATAATAACACTAATCAAGGCATGCTTTTATCATAAACTCTGAATTCATTAATATTTGGAATATATATTTAATGCTGATACATATTAGCACAAAACAGTTACCAAAAACTTCATACCAGTAT
The DNA here is from genome assembly GCA_019425755.1 of Amaranthus cruentus. Taxonomy (NCBI): domain Eukaryota; kingdom Viridiplantae; phylum Streptophyta; class Magnoliopsida; order Caryophyllales; family Amaranthaceae; genus Amaranthus; species Amaranthus cruentus. The sequence goes on from CM033454.1 coordinate 24,855,489, forward strand.
TGTTAAGTATTTAAGATAGTCTATTTCAAAAGACTCTAGTAAACGACACACATTGTTGTGCATTACTAATATGGTGATGTTATTATTGCTAATTCGCTATGCACCACTGATTAAGTGAATGTCATCTATCACTATGTGCCACTAATTTGACATCTAAAAGCATAGATATTCAATGCACAACCATATGCAAAAAAAATGTTCAATCATAACCATATGTTTATTACATTAATTATTTTTCAGAAGATTTTTAAATACATTTCGGAACTCTGAATTGATTAAACTTACTTGACCTCCCCTCACCCTTCATCTCTCTCATCCCAAAGAGTATTTTGCAATTTCAATTTTCATCAATGTGGATGATGGGGAGATTGAGAAAAGAGACAATCAGCTTCATCATCAAAACTACAACACATTCATATATAAAACCCATAGAAGAATAGTAGTTCCAATTGTTGATAATCTCTCCATGTAAATGATAGGTAGAACACCCTCCTATCAAGGAGAGTTCCATTCTGCTCTCCAAGACCTTTTCCTCACATCATCATCCACCGTTTATATCTATGTCCATCGCGGAGCAGCTAGTAATTCTTACTATTTACTCTTCCTGGACCTCTCAATGATATTATAATTCTAATTCAACTCTTCAAGTATCAAATTATTTGTAATCCTTTTCCAGATTATTTTTCAAAAATATAGCTAATTTTGGATTACTAAGTTCCAATTCTGAATCTTCCATCCTCACATGCATGGAAAGCATAACAAGCAACTTGGATTAAAAACTAAATAAAAATCCAAAGGCTTGAAGATGGAAGGCAAAGGTGGTCAATCAATTCAAAAAATCATAATCTACAACTACAATCAGTGTAAGTGGTTTATAGTGATGAGTGTCATTTACTCTAGACTTATCTACCTTTTGGATATATTTAAAGCTAAAAAGAATTCAATTGACAATCTCTAACAAATAGATGCAAATTACCAGCAACATTTCAATAATCAGCAACAGTTCCACTAAAAGTTTTTTTTTTCAAAGAATAAGTTATTCAATAAGAGAAAATTAATCCAAAAAAGTCAGGTATATTACAGCAAATTGATGCTGATAACCAAACAAAGAGCAAACAAATTTCAAACACGAAAACAAAGAAAGCATAATGACATAATGAAATCCAACAAAAAACAACTAACCAGAATTATTTTTCTAAAAAATAGTGACATCATCAGTTCCAAGTCAAAGAATTCCAAATTTCATTACATCACCAAAAAAATCACATTTTGATTCGAAGCATTCGCAACTACAGAAAAAAAAATCGCTAAAGGACTGGCAACTTTCGCAAAAAAGTTGATCAAACTTGATAATACTGTAATATTCACTTAAAAATTTCAGCTCAAAAGAAACTAGTAAACAAACCTTTATCTCACTCACAAAGTGTAATCCAACGAAAGAAAAAACAACAAAAAAAGCAGAAATTCCGATTAAAAAAGGAAGTAGAATTTCAACTGATACTTTTAAAAACCAAAAAAAACGATCGAACTTCATGATCCTGTAATAGTCATTTACGAAACTCAACTCAAAGGACCTCAACTATTTAATAAGTAAATAAAACTTCATCCGATTAACATTTCTCAATATCAGAAAGCGTAATCCAGCGAAAGAATATAAACTTCAAATAGCAAACTCCGAGAATAGGTAGTAGAATTTCAACTGATCAATACTGAGAACAAAAAATGATCAAATTTCACAATATTTTAATCGCTTTAGAATTTCAACTCAAAGCAACTTAACTAATACCTCAGCCGATTACAATATCAAGAGTTCCAAAAAAATAAGAAGTAAAACTATTAACCTGCTGGTCAAAGTTCCGCGAAGAAGTGGACTCTCTAGGAATAGCAGAATCATTACAACTAACACGATCAAAATCAATCACAGCTTTAACACTCGAAGAAATGGCAGAAAAAGCGGAAAAGTTTCTGGAACCACCAGAGATTCTCCGACGACGATATCGCTTTTTAGAAATACCGACGAAATCAGCAAAAACAAGGCGTTCATTAGCAGAGAAAACCGAAGTCGAATGGTAGAGAAGTTTGGGCGCCGATTGTAGCGCCATTAATGAATAATGATCAATGAATGAAACCTCAAAACAAGAGAGAAAAGGGGTGTGGAAGAGAGAGAAAGTAAAGAAGAGGATGATGAAAAAAGAAGAAAGAAAATGTTAAGAACCACTCGAAGAGAAGAATGTTAAAGTGGTAGAAGTAAGATTTTCTCTCTCCTTTGGGAGTTTGAGAGTGATGAATGATGAGAAGTTTTCAGTTGAATTTGGCCTCTCTTATTGGGTTTTATTATTTATACGAGGGAAAGGAAAAAACCAAAAAGTGAGTCAAAGGACGAAATCATGGAGAAAGGAAACAAGTTGGTACTTGTTTTAGTTATCTGTTTCACTGCATTTGCTACATTTGACTTTTTACGTAATTTAATGTGATATTTTAATCTAAAAATTATAAAAAATTATTATGAAATCATTCGACTATATTTTTCTTACACATTTACCACAATATATAAGATAAGTTTGAACGATGAATATTATCAATATATAACAATTACAAAGAAGTGTATAAGTGTTCTTCTGACTTATATTTTGATTTGAATTAGAGATGTTTCAAGTCGATTTAAATTGGATTCGAATTTGTATTGGTTTTCATAGAATTGTAAATTCAAGTTTGAAATTGGGTTAAATTTTGATTTGATTATATCGGGTCATTGTGTTTTTTTGAAAACCTTCGTAATTACTCATTCTGAAATACTGTGCGGAAATATTATTATCAATTGCAAGTTTAATAAAAATAGAAGTTTAATAAAAATAGAAGTATTATTGGTTGTTATTTATATATCGAGCTCGTTCAATTATTAATACTTATTAGCTTAGTTGACCTCAATTATTTGGATTTAAGATTGAAACGACATAAATTATTATTTGTCATTCAATAAGTAGTATTTTAAGTAGTGTTTAAAGGCGCTCAAGTTATTTTCAAAGCATTATAATTTGATGTGTTGTATAATAACATTAATGGTTTAAAATTTTTTTATATTCCTATAATTTTCTCTACAAATTACTCTGTGTTACAACAGCTACCAATGATAATAAAAATGATATAATGGACACAAAAGTCATATATAATATGGTAGACCCAAAATATGAAAGTCGTAAATAATTTTAAAAAACAATTTTTTTGTAATACACTAATCAAATTAATTGAAAATAAATAATTATCATAGTGCCATTTTAGGGGGAGAATTATAAGGAAAAGCATGGAGGATGACGGAATCTTGATGTAATCAGAGAGGAGTGATAGTTATGGGTGAACAATTCAATCTAATGCATGAAGATGTAGATGTAAGAATAGGTTAGTGGTTTTAAATATTATTAAGGAAAAGATGAAATATAAGAGTACTAGGTATTTACCCGTGCTATGCACATGTTGTGTAAATTTTTTTATATTACATGAAAGTTTAATGGTAGTATTTTCTATGTTGATGAATGTTTTTTGCCTTTGCAAAGCGAAGAACAATAAAAACAAACTCATTGGTATTTTGTTGTGATATATATAATTTCAAATATTTTCTCGACATATGTATTCCGAAGTTTGCATGGAATTCTATTATCCCTGTTGCAAAAACTATTATCATAGGTTTGGATTTCTTTTTAACAATAATAATTATCTTAAATCTGTCTAAAAATTAAAAAATATATAATGATAAACATACTTTGTATCACACAACTCCAAAGTTATGCATTTTTTAAGTGTAGTCATATGGACATCACTAAACGACACCAATATATAACTTATTAAACTATAAGAATAAAGAGATATTATACATACCGCATAAATAAGACATATCATAAGTTTGTGATAGAAGATCAGAAAATGAGACAAATTTCATCACATACGGTGGAATCTCCACATCCTCAAAAATTTTGACATTAGTAAATCTTGTAAAAACGATTCTTTTTTTTGGAATATTGCTTTATAGTCTCCGTTGTTTTCATAAAGCTTAAAACGTCCAAGTGTATAAATTTTTCCCAATGACAGCTTTGATGAATAAACACTATAACTATTTTTAAATATAGAAGCTTTGATAGTACTTTTATTATTATTATCATTGTTATCTTTAATTTGTGTGTCCTTTAAACTTATAATAATAAAGGGTGGGGAATGGGGATATAGGGAGTTGAAATATGTAGTAATGTAGTATTGTAGTGATAAAGTAGCAAAATTCATTACTATACTTTAAGAATGACTTTCATAGGATGACATGTGGTATAGAAGTTCCTGAATTATAATATGTATATGATTATACAATTGTTTAAGATAGTTTGGGCACACTGCACGTAGAAAGTTCAAGATTATAAAAGATTTACCCCGAAATAGTAAAAAAAAATAAAATAATTAGAAAAAAATTTATATAGACGAACATTGAAATCGATAAACGGGTTACATTAATTTTTGGAGGGCTTTTCCAAATTCCAAGTATTTAAAGGTCAACGCAATGACTAATGACATGGTGGGACCTCTTTTCATCTATTATTTCCTTTTCCTATCAACTAGGACTAACAGCCCGTTTGGTAGGTAGTAATAAACGATCGTAATGAGAATGAACAATTAGTGTAATTTAGTTGAAAAATCTTTTGGCTACCTTGATGTTCATGCTTATCCAACTCTAATCATCTCATTTTCTTCATAAAATACATTCTAATGCATTACCATTGGGAGAGGTAGTAGTAGATGGTAATGGAAATTAGTATAGAAAAATAATTTTTTGTGATCAAAGTTTCATTACCATGAGAATGATATGGAACTTTTTATGAAATTTTACACTATAAATCATTCTCATTATTATCATTTAATACCACTAACCAAACGAACCGTAAAAGTTTGTGGGCATGTCTTCATTGCTCACCTTTAATGGCAAAAGATGTAGTGATGTACCAAAAATTCTTAATCAATAACCGTGATTTGTAAATCACCACAAAAAGACAAAAAGAATAATATTAAAATAAACAAAATTAAAAAAGATAAATTAAAATAACAAAACACTCACCCTATCACATCCTACCACATAAGGGTGATTTATGAACCTCACAAATAACCGTTATTTACTAAGACCTTGTCAGTGATGTACTGATCACAACCACATCAAGTTGAACTTATGATTATAGAATCCGATCAATATAAGAGTTATTCGGAACTATTCTCTAGTTTGTTCGGTTGAAAGTATTTGTTGATCAGTCAATTGTTTAAGATAGGAGTAGTTATTTAAGCCAACCGTTAAGTAAGCCAAAAACCAAAAGCCAATAAAAAAAGTTGATTTGAATAAATTTTGATTTTGCTCTAAAAGCTAGCTTTTCTATTAGCTTAAAAGTCATTTACAAAAAAAAATTTATTGGTTGTTTGACAATCCCACATCCAATAGCAAAAAAAAACCAATAAAAAAGCTAATTATCAAACACCACGTTATTTTCTCATTGAAACATATTACATTCGCTCAATTTAACATTTTTATTTTAACATATATATATATATATATATATATATATATATATATATATATATATATATAAAACATGTTACTTTATGGTCAGTTCCGTGAAAACCAAACTTATATAAAAATCGTGAGAACCAATCTTCTTGATAAAAATGTGTTACTTTTGGACTAAAAAATGTTATTTTTTGTTTTAAAAAAAGCTATTACTTTTTAGCAAAAAACATGTTACTTTCAGAAAAAAATATTTTTCCAAAAAAAAAATAATATTACAAAGTAACACGTTTTTCCGAAAAGTAACACCTTTTTATGTAAAAAGTAACACCATTTATGAGTGTTTTTCAGTATTTTTTTCTTAAGGTAACACTTTTTTGCCTAATAGTATCATAAAAAACAGTATCACCTTTTTAGTAAAAAGTAACACTTTTTTGTAAGTAGATTGGTTCTCACGGTTCTCATATAATAGTGGTTCTCACTAGAACTTCTTCCTCTATATATATACTAGATAGTGCCCGTGCGATGCACGACTTTACCAAATTTTTTGACATATTTGTTTAAATTAATAAATTAAAATTTTTAAAAATAAATTGTATATTATAGTTATATTTTGTTTCACTATGAACAGTTTTATACATTACATACATTATATCATAATTGTGCGCAAGTATATAATTATATTTATATTTTTTTTATATTTTGAATAAAAGAACAAATGGTTCATACCCTGAGTACAATATAAAATTATGATTTCTTAATAAAAACAACATACAAATTTTTATGACAAAAATAACAATTACATCAACTTATAGAAGTATTAAATATTTAGACTATTAATAGAACAGTTTAAAATCAAATATAAATACATAGAAAACATTTTATAAATAATTGAAATAAATGAAATATAATATATAGTTTTCTAATACATTAAATGCCATTTGACCTAAAAACTAAAATAACAATTAATAAGAATAATAATATAGTCAAAATATGAAAATAGTAAGTGAAAGTTAATCATAATAACAATGACATCATCATTAAAATTTAGAGGGAAAATTTTTAATGAGGAAATGACGCGTAAGCAAATTTAAAAGTTAATGATGTCAGCTGTGTTATATTTTAGTAATAGTTATATATATATATAGGAAGAAGTTCCAGTGAGAACCATCCTTATATGAGAACCGTGAGAACCAATCTGCCTGACAAAAATGTGTTACTTTTTTACTAAAAACATGTTACTATTAGGCAAAAATGTGTTATTTTTTTAATAAAAAAGATGATACTTTTAGGCAAAAATGTGTTACTTTAAGAAAAAAATTCTGAAAAAAAACTCACAAAAAGGTGTTACTTTTAACATAAAAAGGTGTTACTTTTCGACAAAAATGTGTTACTTTGTATTCATATTTTTTTCTGAAAGTAACACTTTTTTGCTTATAAGTAACAGTTTTTTTAAAAACAAAAGTAACATATTTTTGTCCAAAAGTAACATCTTTTCTGTGAAAAAGTAACACATTTTTATCGGAGAGATTGGTTCTCACGGTTCTCATATCAGCTTGGTTCTCACTGGAACTTGACCCTATATATATATATATATAATTTTAAATGGTTAAATAAAGAAAGTGTAGCAAGTATAATAGAACCGAATAAGTAGATATTTTACAAAAAAATAAGTTGTATGCATCCGACCGACCGACCCCTTTAACCTCGCTTTAAAGGGAGTCATTAGGCACACTCCATTGGAGTAACGTCATGTACTACTTGCACAACCGCGGTGAAAACAATTTGCAAAACTAGGTTTCCCACCATCTTATATACAAAACACACCACCCCGGTTAAGAAAAGGAATCAAGCCCGCTCCGTTGTCCCCACACTCCTCATGGTGTATGCTTTCTAAGCATGTTGTACAATTTCAAACACGGCAGCACAATCCAAACATGGAAATCATCTGGTGATGTTCCGAGTGCTGCACTTGCAGGAAATACCTCCGGGCAAACTCGCACACAAAATGGCCTTAAGTATCACATGTTTCTGAAAGGCATGACTCAACGTAGTAGCAATCTCGACAAAAATGGGGACATCAGCCTGAATCCTGACGAAGGTTCTCTAGAACCATAGGTCATTTTAAGAGAAGTAACAGACGGCCTCTTACTTGGCAGCATACCAGTTTTGCGCGCATTTAGCGTCAACAGCAAGCTCGACGGAAAGAATGTTTTTCCCGTTGAAGGGTTTGGACATGCACTCAACTACTATAGCTTTTGCTGCTTCAGCCGATTCTGAAGGTCCCTCTAATATCACTTCATCGTGAACCTGTTTTCACAAAACATAATAATCCTCAACATACTTAAAACCCGTTACTAGTAGCCAATAGAAACCGGAAATCATGGTAACCTAATGGGACAAGCAATTTGCTGTTTTCAACAATCCTAGAGAGATGGCAATAGTAAGGCAAACCATAGCGCAAAAATGCGGTAACAGAATCGATCTCGGTTACAGATATGGTGATGTGGTTATCGTAACACCAAATATCAGCCGAAAGCACTGTCGCATGATTCACTAATCTCCTTGCGAATCGCGAATCAAAAAAAGCGAATCATGGTCGGTTTTGGGCTGATTTAGAGAATTTTAAGCGAATCGCGAATTCAAAAAGTGAATTTACTGGCAAATCATGTTACACTGGCCGAAGGCATGAGATATCCCTCGAAACGGCTTTACACCTTTACGATGCAGCCGATACGATGCATAGCCTTGCTTTTGCGCAATCAGCCAAATGCAGTCCAATAGGGAAAAACTTGAGGGGAGAGAGAAAGAGAAACAAGTAAAGAAATCAACAAAACCTGCAATAGCAACTTCCAACCAAGCTCTTTCAACCGATTGTTTCTGTCTATTTCTAGCATAGCACACATGGCAACATCAGCAGCACTTCCCTACATGGAATCATGGATAGATCGAGAAGTCTCCCAACATTAAGTCCAAGAATAAAAATACACAAGAAATGCAAGCCCTGCAGAGAGACTGGGATCTCAACGTAAAATAAAATTTTAAAAGAGAGCACGGAAAAGTACAAACCTGTACTGGCGTATTGATAGCAGCACGCTCAATGTGACTCTTTTGTGGCTTAGAAGCTCGGGCCATTGAAGGGAAGCGACGAGCTCTCCCCAACAAGGTGTGAACACAACCAAATGATGCAGCTTCTTTTTTCCGTGCTTCTTGCCATCGGAGAACCTCCTGGCGTTCTTTATACCATAAATCAACAGTTTCCTTTGCTTCGTTAACGGAAACCTAGAGCATACAAGCACACATTACTTAACAGAAACATAGCAATTTAAATATCAGTTACATATTCCAACCCAATTTACTTATGTGTCACGGAAAAAAATAAACAGATTCACTAAGGTGAATATATGTTTTTCAAGGACTTTCCGACAATCTAAAGTAAAATGCAAGTGAAGAGAAGCTATTACCTTCCAGTCTTTAGCAAGTCCCATTGGAGTTTTCCCATATGCAATGGAAAAATTAAGCATTTTTGCTTTCCTTCTTTCTGAACCAAAAGCGTCCTGCAAAAGCATTTGCATTATAACATATAGAAGTATATAAATGTGGAATAAAATTAGAAGGAAATTCACTTTCACTCGGATGACAAATGTAGGTTAACCTAAAAACATTACTTATTGAAAATTGAAACTGAAGAAATACATAAATCAAGTACAAAGGATTCGTAAAATGGAGAGCTCAAGTTCCTATAAACAAAAAATGTTCAATATGGTAGTAATTTTCCTTATTTTGGACTGCTAAGACTTTCGTTTTTATCATGTATCATGTGATGCATTTGATTGGTTTAGCCCGAGTTTTTATTTGGACGTTGGTTTACATAAGTAACCCCTATAATTGTGTTGGTAAAATTGAGCTTCCGCTTGATTATTACTAAATTTAAACTAGTCTTTGACTCTTTGCCTTCATAATTTAGGATTGTTACAAAAAATGTGATGATTTACAAAAGAAAACACAACAAAGTTTCCTAAAAGCAAATCAACATGAAAGTAACTTGTATAACAAAATGAACATCCGACTTAATCCTCGTGTCTCATAGCTCCGTACATGGTTCATTGATAGTTTGTCCACAGCACAAATTAGAGCTTCTATTACATTATAAAATGAGAGTCAACATTCCATGTACCTTGAGAAGAGGAACAGGAGGCTTTTCTTGACCAGGTTCAGAATGCCATTCAAGAAGTACTTCTTTTTGTTCAACTGCTTCCCGAATATAGTCATACATATTCATTGCTGTTCTCGAATGGAAATCTCCACCAGCTTCAAATGCTTCTTTCATACTCTTACAGTCCGCAAGGTGTGCAAGAATCCTAAGTTCAAGCTATGATAAGGGCAGAAAAACTAAGCCTATAGCACAACTTGGAAATTTCAATAGTATAAAACTCAGTGAAGAATTAGAGGACAATAGACCAACCTGTCCATAATCAGCAACGATAAGTGAATTTCCTGGGGCAGCAACAAAAGCTTGCCGAATCTTGTACCGATCTTTCTCTAAGGCAGGTTGATTCTGATGGAAGGCAAAGAAACTCATCAGTATGGCGTAACACGTAAAACGCAACGACTTCCTCCACTTTGCTTTGGTTCATGTAGTGGGCCCCACATTGTTGGAATAAAGACTTTGGCAGTGTCATTTTGTGTTGTATGATTTTGTGATTTGTACGGTATTAAAACTTTAAAATGAGCCCATATATTTCTAAAGAACCAAAGATAAACTCCAAGCAGTTATCATCAGAAGAATAGCAGGTACCTGTAAATTTGGTCTCCTAGCAGACAAGCGACCAGTTTCTGTATTTATATTCAACGAGCAATGGATGCGCCCATTCTTGCCAGACACATGATTTCCCTGAGATGCAGAGCACAGATGTTCAAACTTAACTCCAGATCTTGATTTAGAAGTTGATAAGAATTTGTCAAGGGAAATAACTCAAACTCATATACTGAAAGCATTTGATTTACACAACTTTGCCTAGATAAACTGGTAAAAGTCACAAGTCTGCTCAATGATATTGAGAATAACCGAATAACTTGAAAGTTAAAATCTAAATAATCTGAAAACTTGGTGTTATTTAGCCTCCTTGAAGACATAATTTTTACTAATCATTACAGCTCTAATCGTCGAAGGAAAACAATAAGTTGACTAACTAATCTAATTTGGACATATACTCCAACTAAATAGGACTTGTTAAAGTTAGAGTTAGACTCCCTTTATCTAATGGATCCAGTTCTAGAAGAGTAGCTCCAGTTTAGAAGAGCATCCATCTACAATTCCTTTTGTTAAAGATTTACAGCCTCATCTTAGTTTCTTCCTTGCGGCTCAAGTAGAACGTGTTCCTCCCAACCCTTTCCCCGAATACCATATATATGCGTCAAGTCTGTGTGTATGCATCAGCTTGTAATTAGTACACACACACACAGACACAAAGACTAATGAATAGTGCAAAAAAACGGTTTCGGTCACAATTGTGGTAATGGTCGTGAAACGGACTTCACAGTTAATGTGAATAAATTTGTGGTCTTTCGGTCGCGGTTTACTCATAAAGCTTTTATGATACGGTCACGATGCGGTGATGCAGCCTTGTTTTTGGACTATGTTCTAATCATATACTCGCTTTGTCACTAAGAAATTGCCACAGTCTACTGCACAAAAAATCAAAATGGTTGGACCATTTGAATTGTATGAATGATATTAAAGGAGAGTTAAATTGTGTGGATGAGAATAAAAGAAAGTAGTGTGGACATTTACATAAAAGGAAATTGTCACAAAGTATAAGGGACAAACTAAAAAGGAAAGTTTGACAATCTCTTAAAGACAGAGGAGTGAGTAAGCACTAACGCCAAGTAAAAAGAGAAGAAAATGGTACAAATTGGGCAAGAAACAAGCAGGACAAATCCATAAATCTAAAGGTAGAACATTAAGTCTTGTAAGCTCCCTATGATCTACTAAGCTTCATGCACAGTGTAATGGAATTTCCAGCTATATCCAGCCTTGTAAACAAGCAAAGATGTAATATCTAATACTATACTTTGTTTCCTAGACTTGGCATGTCCTATCTCAGTGGAAGGTTTCTCGAATCAGGCAAAACATTACAGCTTTCCTTGATTTCACTTAAGTATATTACCACTCATACATGCACAACCCCGTCTCCTCACACATCCATTCAAAAAAACACATGCATTAAAAGTTTGAAAGGGGAAGTATCTACCTGCAAAGGAAGAATGAAGTTGGATATTAATGAATCAATAGAACAAACTTCACACAAAGCAGCAATAGCATGACAGGCCTCCATTCCTTCCTGTCCTCCATTAAAAGCAGTATAAGCTGTTCCGTAAGCAGAAACATCGATGTATTTTTTCCCGGGGTTATGTGGATCATCAACCCATCGACATTCAAAGGCATCGCTTGAAAAATCATATTCCGCAGATACCTTCCCAGCAATAGCTTTTAAGGCATCTCCACTGACAGACGGCCAACCACTTGGAGTATAAAAGTCAGTTTGTAGGTTATAGCCAATTTTATGTAATGTAATGTCACGAAACTTTTTTGCAGTTTTCTTTCCTTCTTCTATAACATTTTCAGTGTTTGGGATTTTAAACTTTCTTTTAGTAGGGAGAAACTCGTTATGGTCCTTCCTGTAACAATTGAGAGAAAGTAAGCTGCTGCAGCCAAAAAAATACCGGAAAATGTCCAAAAAAAAAACCAAAACAGATATATTTTTTCCCTGGGTTTTGTAGATCATCAACCCATTGACTTTCGAATTGAATTAGTAAGTCAAAAGAAGTCAGGTTGCAAAATATTTCAAACATGTAACAAATGTATATGAATCAACAGAATGGATAAGATATAAATTCATGGGTAAAGGGTTGAAATTAATTCTGCAAAATGTTAAACAGATACCTGTTGCATATACCACCAAAAAGGAGTTGTCTCAATTGTGCGTCACTTCCTACATTCATATACTTAGCATCAGGGCAGTATTTTGAAGCCCAGTTTCGAAAGTGATCAGCAGCAACTCGTTGTTGAGCAATAGCCACCTTCTCCACCTCTGAAAGATATGCTCGGTCAACTAACATTCCTTCTGTTTCCATTTGCGCGAGAAGTTGGCCAAATGGCAGCCAATAGTTTCTATAGAAATCAAGCATACTGCCCATATGTTTACCATCTATTATCCATCGCATTTTCGATAACTTTGATTTCAAGCTCTCATACAGCTTCAACGTACTAATGGAATCTAAAGAAGAATAACATATCCATGGTTTCCTTTCTTCTCTTTGCAGATCCTCAACTGAAGGAAGAATGATGGTCTTCCCTAAAGAGCCGTCCTTTTTCATCTTTCTCTTGCCAAATATGGTTTTCATAGAAGTCTTTCCCATCAGATCTTCATCTTCACACATTTTATTCTCAGACATTACATTTGGGTTGGTTGTTAGAGCTTCAAGGGAGTACCCACCATCTGTTCGTCTGGAAGAATCCCACAAACGAGCCATGTGCATCGTATCAGCATAGAAACCAGATGGTTTGATCCCATAGTTCTCTATAACATGGCAATCAAAGCTGTAATTGTGCCAAACCTACACCGTATAACCAAAGTCCAAAAGTCAATCAAAGATGACAAAAAAACCCGAATAAACAGGAATCATAGCTGTATCATAATCTGATGTTCTGAAATTTTTAAAGCTAGCTCACCTTTTTTATTGATGAGTCTTCAAAGAATGGAGCAAATTCGGCCAAAATATCATTGCCGCCACCATCTAGCACGTCTACCCATATACAAGTTTTCCCATTTCCATAATCCGCATCTTCTCCTGAATAAATACTGAAGCAAATTATCTCCCCATGATCTACAGGTGTCTCCTGCTTCACATCGATCTTGGACACCTATCATGATACACATTTATCTATAAATGATAAACCAGCATTGAAACATACTGCATAAGTGGTTATAGACATCAAAAGTGATTGAAATACTGTATGATAATACCATGATTCTACAATTCTTAAGTCGTCCCAATAACTATAGCCCTAGACACAGTAAAGACTAATATGGTGTAAAGTCGTACTATAATTCTTACATTCCACAAACTTCCCTTTCCCAACAAGCACAGGCAAATAGTTTTAAAAAATTACGATAGGAGATGCAGAAATTTTGTTAGAAATTTTTTTTTCAAAATAAAGATTTACATTTCCATTCAAAAGGAAAAACAAGTATTTCTTTGATCCCCTCTAAATTTCTAAAAAATCCCGATCATCTGACCAATAGCTAATTTGTTGTTCTACCCTGTCAACAAAGCACACCAATCACAACAATGAAGTATAATAAGAGTACAAGAAAAAACTAAATAGGAATCCTATAGCAACATCCCAACCAATGTTACATGATTCGCTAATCTCCTCACAGATCGCAAATCGGAAAAAGCGAATTATGGTCGATTTTGGGCTATTCTTGGGCAAATTTCAGCAAATCGAGAATTCAAAAAGCAATTTATGTTGCACTGATCCCAACCACAAGAAAAGGCAAATATAGATGCTGTAGCAGCAAGCATGCCTCGGTATCACATGCATGAACACGATGCCTGTACTTTTGTGTAAGCAAATGCACAACTTCCCTAGCCATGATGACATCATCAACTACAAGAATTTTGTCAAAGATGTTGCACAGCCTCTCCTGAAGTGCTTGCTGTTCATCCAGTTGTGCATCATCAAGTGTATCAAGCTGCTCAATCTTCTCATCAACACCATCTGTTTCTTGAAATAACGAGTACTCATCCAATTCTCTCAATGATAGGCCATTGGTAGACAAGGTCATGGTCGACTCACTGGTCATGGTCGACTCACTGAGAACTGCAGACTTCATGGACACGTCACTCCTTTTATCAGACAAGCTTTTATTGCCTACATAGTTTCTTGATGATAAGCCATTAGTGCAAAGTGCTTTTCTAGAGCCATCTGTCCAGGATAAATAAGTGTTATCTAAATCAATTGTGAATTTTTTCATTCTATTTGTGAAAAATAACAAAACCGAGGAGAAACACAAATAATGTAAAACAGAAAAATACGACTATCAGATTCATGTAGCTCACCGATTTTCTCAGTTTGATTAAAATTTGCTTCTACATCAACAGCAGTGGCGGCAAAACTGTGGATAGCAGTAGCAGTAGAGATGTCTGCAAACCCAGAATTTCCATTAATGTTCTCACTAACAAAGTTACGACCTGTTGCTTCCATGGATGGAGATACTTCTAGCCCTTTCACACTTTTTCTAAAGCTCATTTTACTATTTTCTTCATTCAAAGTCTGTTGTTTCCGAAAATAGATGTCAGGGTGTCTAACCACCGCTGGTCTGAAAGATTCTCTGGATCTCCTTGGCCTCAACATCGTCCCTAGATAACGAGTAGCAGGAGGTGAGAAAAAAGAAAAGTGTGGGTTTGTTGTACCTCATTGAGATTCAGGAATGTCACTTTATCAAGCCAAGCAGAAATTAGGAAGATTCTTTGTGTACTTAAAAACACTTCGTTTTAATTTTTTACTTATCATTCAGACATGACTTGGAATCAAGGAGGATGATTTCACAAAGAGAATCACAACTAAAAAATATCCTCCAATCAAAGTTTACAAACTTTAGCCATCTATATCTTAAAATGATAATGAATGATGTATGAAACTATGAAAGTATAGTCATTCATTTGATTTTTCATGTATGTTTGAAAAAGTATATATTTTTGCAATTTTTACTCGGCTATTATAATAATACACCTCTACCTCTTTGGAATTTCCCTTGATATTGACATTTCTCCTCAATATGGGCAAAGTGAATACAGGGAATAGTAGAAGTAGCATTGTAGTATTAGCATTAGTATTAGTAATAGAGTAATTAGATCAAATGGGATAAATTTGGCTAAGCACAACCAAAATTACCATAATACTGCCTTTGATCGCAGGTCTGAAGTTCAAGAAAAATCTTCACCTAATAGCCAAAGATGGGTCCTTTTATATTGCCATAGAGCCCTCAAAGCAAAATATCCCAGCAGCTTGACGTACAAAGATAATAAAAAAAACGGAAACAGCTTAAGCTAGTGAAACTTGCGTTCTCTTTGGGCATACAAAGTATACAAAAAGATAAAGAATGCACACCATTAGATTTAGTAGATTCATCATATTGTTCAGTTGACAACATTGATTCAGGTTGTTTGAACTCGATGACGGTAAACAATTCATCATTATGGCACCCATATTGTCTGTGATGATTTTGATCCTCCCTGTAAATCAACGAAGAATATCTAAGTAACATGTGTTTTATAAATGAGAACTAGGCTAAACAAAGTCCAAAATCATTTCTCCCGTCAACCGTCGTGGCTAACTCCAAGCATAATGTATGAACAAGAAAGTGATAGATTGTATTGATGATAGGAGTACCTACAAACGTAAGAGTATTTCGAGCATACTCCAAGCTCCCATTGTGTAAAATACAAAACTTGTAATTCGAAGTATGAATACAACTCCTTCCCCTTGGGCTAATCTACTATTCTTAATCCATTCCATTTTGCCCCAGTAAATGCTAACAAAAAGTATCCCTTGTAATAACAAACTATAACATAACATATTCCCTAATATGTTAAGACCATTATTTCTAAATTGTGTTTATCATCTTAAAAACTTTGATGCCAATAATATCAACATAAAAGGTAAAGGTAAAGAATCTTTCCGGTATCCCGCACAAGGCAGGGTCCGAGTGAGGGTTTTTCTTTTTCTTGAAAAATGCGGACAAATTATACCCAAACACATGTTTATCCAAACACATGTTTATCCATGAAGCTTCTTCTGAAGGAAGGAGCTATATCACAGATGAAAAGTGAAAACATTTGCACAGTTAAACGAAGTATGATCCTAGATTCCTTTCCATATAACAATAACAGCCGGTCTTGGCCGAGACCGTCTCAAGGTGAGACGGCCAAGCCCAAACCAGCAGACGCGCACAATAGGAAGGAAATAACACTGCAATATATAAACTTCCCTCTTTTAAACCAAAAACTTCCATATTCAAAATTAGGAAACTTCCCATAATCAAAGCGTGAAAATAGGAAAGAATATTCCTGCAATTTCTCTCAATTTCATCACAATCTCTGTAATTTTCTTCATTCTTTTCAAGAAACTGCTCAAGAATGTCTACAATGGAGGATTTAATGAATTAATTTGACATTGAAATGAGGTTACAAGCGTCGAGAACACAACTTGAACAATTTGAAGGTAAATTTGACCAGAACCTTGTGTTTTAATGATGAACAATCTATATGTGAAATTCATATTCTAAAAATTTTACAGATTTGATGCTTGATGGAGATGATAATTGAGTACTTTAGTACATGAATTGATTATTTTAAGAGAACAATTGAGTATTTAAACATAACAATTTAAGAAGTTAACATTATAACATTACATCAAGTTAAACAAATATGGATTGTATAGCATATCAATTGAGTATTTTAAGAGGACAATTGACTATCTTAAGAGGACAATTGAGTACTTTAAGAGGACAATTGACTATGTTAAGATGAAAACTGAATACTTTAAGAGGACAATTGACTATCTTAAGATGAAAATTGAGTACTTTAGTATATGAACTGATTATTTTAAGAGGACAATTTAGTATATGAAAATTGAGTACTTTAGTATATGAACTGAGTATTTTAAGAGGACAATTGACTATCTTAAGAGGACAATTGAGTACTTTAAGAGGACCATTGACTATCTTAAGATGAAAACTGAATACTTTAAGAGGACAATTGACTATCTTAAGATGAAAATTGAGTACTTTAGTATATGAATTGATTATTTTAAGAGGACAATTGAGTATTTAAACATAACAATTTAAGAAGTTAACATTATAACATTACATCAAGTTAAACAAATATGGATTGTATAGCATATCAATTGAGTATTTTAAGAGGACAATTGACTATCTTAAGAGGACAATTGAGTACTTTAAGAGGAGAATTGACTATGTTAAGATGAAAACTGAATACTTTAAGAGGACAATTGACTATCTTAAGATGAAAATTGAGTACTTTAGTATATGAACTGAATAAAAAAAAAAACAAAATCGATACCAGTAAAGTTTGAGAAAAGACGAACTAAGTGCAGCAACAAGAAGGACAATGGAGGAAGAACGAAAATGGAGGAAGAAGAAGCAAGAAGGACAATGGAGGAGGAAGAATCAAGAAGGAAAGTAAATTTGATTTGAAATAAAACTGAAATGGCAGTTTTCAAATCAGGAAGTTTAAGAGATGCCAAAAAAAAAAAAAAACGGAAAGTTGGAGGGAACCCGCGCGCGTGCAGGCCACGTGCCTTATATTGGGCCGTGACATTGGGCCGTCTCACCTTGAGACGGTCTCGGCCAAGTTTTTGTGTAACAATAATGCAAACAATGCCAATGCCAAAGTATGGGCCTTCCATGAATTCCATAAATCTAGAACTAATTTAAGCTTGTTACAATGATTGTAGAAAATCATAATGCGGAATTTGGTTAGGGTTTAGTCTGGTGAATATTGGATTTGTATCAATTTAGATATGATTAGGACTAAAATAAGCAAACAAAATATTAACCTAAACCTAAATAATAGGAAACAAAATAACCTTAATATCCTAATCCTAAATATTAAAAATGATCTTAACATCCTAAAATATAATAGTTTGAAATATTATCTTTATTTTATTCTACTTCCTATTTTCCTACACTCCCCTCAAGTTAGTTCTTGGGATCATAGAGACCGAACTTGCACAATATAATTTTCCATTCTTCGAATCCAATCGCTTCAAACAAAAAATCCACTAGTTGATCTTTGTGACTTTACAAAGGACATTTTGATAATCTCTTCCATCTTTTGGGTTTAGATAGTGAAAAATTATTTTAATGGTCAATGCCTCAACGGTCATGCTTGTAAATAGGGTCGTCTCATTCAATTTTGGCCCATAGCAAAAGATAAACCTCTAAAATCAATTAAAAAAATATTTTTATGATCAAAGTTAATCACTATGAGAATAACGCGATACATTTCATAAAAACTTACATTGCAAAGCATTTTCATCACCACCATTTACCATTTAATACGGACAAACAGACGGGTGGTTAGTGTTGTCATTGCCCATATACAAGCTAGTGGGAGTAGGTGTGCAAATAAACTAACAGTTCTTTTTGAAGCATTTGACAGCAAATTCCGCCAAAAACACATAATTGAAGCTTGAATCCAACACCCTCCTACTCAATTCATTAATGTAAGCAAACATGTAGTTTACTTGCTCATTCATAAATTGAACTCCATATATTCTATAGCTACTCCGTCAAACTAGACTCGATTACAGACGGGTGAAAATCGAGAAAAATGGATAAAACCGGTAAAACTATATTTCTTGGGAATTCAAAGAAATGGGCGGATGAGATGAAATGTAGGTTAAAGAAAAAATAGAATTTGTGCAAATTCAATGGAACAGGCAAATAGGGCAAATTCATTGGTACAGAGAATATACATAGTGGGTGAATACTAGTACTACATTGCAAAGTAAAAACAAAGATGCGAACAGAACTGACCTTTTAGTACTTGAGCAGAAGAAACGAGAAGCAGCAAAGGAAGAAGAACAATGGCGAGGACAAACCCAGAAAAGGGAGTGAAAATAAGAAGATTTAAAAGAGAAGGTATTAGCAGAAAAAGCCATAGCAATGGCGTCAGAAGCTCTGCCAAGCTTATGGCTATGGCTTTTGATGATAATAACACTACCCGCCGTTTTGAGATTTTTTTGAGGTGGCGGGTTTTTGGAAGGTTCTGGAGAGGTGGGATTTTATCAGTTCATGGAAGAGGAAGCCAAAAGGGTAAAGGAGAGGATGTGTACTGTGTAGGATAGAGAAAACTTGTGAGTTGTGAGGGAGAGGAAGCCAAAAGGGTAAGGGAAAGACTAAAGCTAAAAAAAAATATAAAAAATAAAATAAAAAAAAAAACCTTTTTAAGTTCTAATGTTTGAAAAAACAAGCTTATTTTATATTTAATAACTCTAGAATTATACTCTCTCCAACACAATTTAATTGTCTCATTTGAGTTGGACATGAATATTAGAGTGGGATGAGGTCTACCAAAAAGGTGGTAGTTGGGTATTTTAATTGATTAAATAAATTGTAAAGGTAGTTGTTGGGTATTGGGAATTGGAAAAGTGGGGGTATTTAGGTAAAAAAAATAGATAAAAAAGGAAATGAGACAATTGAAGTGAATTGCCCAATAAGGAAATGGGACAATTGAATTGTGTTGGAGAGAGTATATAATTACCTTATGTTATGTTTGGAAACAATGATTTCAATTGAAAATTTGAAATTGACTCAAATTTATTGTTTGACAAATCAACAATTTTCAAATTTAAATTTGGATCAATCCCACACCATTGTTTTTAAAGTACTTAAAGTTGAAAATTTGAGAATGACTACCCAAACATTGTCATTCTCAAAATCAATAATTTGAAATTAAATACTTATTCACAAACACTACAAAGCTATTAGTGATCACTTTAAAATTATAAAAAATAATTATTTTAAAATTAGATATAATAATTTTAAGGTTATAAGTAATCACTTTAAAATCATAAATGTTTATTGGGACGATCTAATAATAATGATCTCACCATAAGCATTTGGTAAAAAATTTAAGAGTATAAGAGTTAAAAGATAAAATCTTTATTATCAAATTTTTAATAAAAAATAATAATTTAATGGGTCATTAGTTTTAAATGAAAATTAATGTTTATGAAAACACAAATACTCAAATGACCATCTTTATTCGGTTGGCTCTAACCCCTAAGTACACTAATTATTAGTGTTTTTAATTGATCATTTATAACGTTACTTAGAGCTTTGAAGTGATTTCCATTATTATTTTAGAGTGGTTACTAATAAGCTTAAAATAATTACTTACAATATTAAAATAATCAATTAAAAAAATATGCTAATTATTCTCGTCATATGATGAAATGGTATCATACAAAACTTATTTTGATAAATCTATCTATCTATATCTATAATAACTATTACTAAAACAAAACACTACTGACATCATCACCTTTTAAAATCGCTTACGTGTCACTCTCTCATTGAAAATTTTCCCTCCAAAATGCAATGATGATGTCATAACTATTATGATTATCTTTGACTTTACTATTTTCAAATTTTGAGTATAATAATTCATATTGATTATATTTGTATTTTTTTAGGTCCAATCATTTATTGTATTAGAAAAATATACTTCCTCCATTCCATTTTAGTTGCACCATTGGGTTTAGCACGTTTTTTAAGGGTCGTCAAATCAGTATGGTAAAAGTAGGGATGATGTATGATTGATGGTAATATGTAGGGTGGAAATAAAAAAAATTATTATAAATAGATAGTGGTTGTGACTTGTGGGTATATTAAATAATTAATAGGATGATGTATGATTGATGGGGGATAGTGGGGTAGAAATAAAGTAAGGATAAAATAAGTAGATTATTTTGCCAAAAATAGTAATGTTGCAAGTAATATGAAACTTCCAAAATTGGTAAGTGTTGCAAGTAAAATGGAACGGAGGTAGTATATTATATTCAATTATAAAATCTTTCAATTTTATTATTCAAGTATTATTTAGTGTATTGGATATTTAGAGATGATTAAAGCCTAATATACTTTTATTAGGATTTGTTTTTTTATATATACCCAATTGGTTACTTAAATGGGATGTTTAATTCTAATATGATTTATGTTGTGACTATCTTCATATACACTTATATTTTTTATGAAAAAATATCTTTTTCGTTTGAACTATTATAAAATAATTTTACATATTTCTTTGTTATAATATTTGAGTTTAAAATGTCTTATTAATAGTAGTAATATTTAATATAAATTAATGTAATTATTTTTGTTAGCAAAAATTAGTATGTTATTTTTAATTAAAAAACTTATAATTTCGTATTTTATACTCCATGTATAAACTATTTGCTCTTTAATTCAAAATAAAAATAGAAAAGTATAAATATAATTATATTAAATGTATAATTAATTTTTTTTATCTTTTTTTGTGATCTTTTTTGTCGTGAATTAAATTTTCACAACCACCTGGGCGCATTATGCAAAATATAATACAATGTACGTAACGTATACAATTGTTTAGAGTAAAATGAGATAGGAGTATAAGTATAATATAAAATTTATTTTTTAAAATTTTAATTTTTTAATTTATAAAAAATATATTAGAAAATTTGATAAAGCGATGCACGGGAATTATCTAGTATTAGTATGATTCAATACTTCTATAGTTCTATTAGACATGACCATGGGTTGACAACCCGCTCATGCCAACGAAAAGTGAAGATAATAATAATGTAATTTAATTAAATGTATGATTTGATCATAAGCTACAAATTTAGTAACACAAATTTTTACTTGAGACCGTTGTTATAAGAGACGCATTTTAAATGGGCTGGCCTATTAATCTATTATTTCTTAGAAGAAAAACTTAAAAAGATGCGCGTTGTGTAATCCTATTTAGTGTTGGTGTTATAACATGTGTTATTTAGAGTTGGTATTATAACATATTAAAGTTGGTATCTCCAAATAGGTATAATACCAACTGTAATGGGTTATTGTAACACCCCGCGAATTTTAATGAATTAATATTCGAGATTTAAATCACATGATAATCAAGTTCGAGTGAATTAATAATTGTCGCGTAACGAGTTATCGTTATTTATCTGATTTAATGTTTTTCATGAGTATTAAAATTAAAATTAAGCAATTAATTTTATTTGGAGTAATTAATTATATAAAAAAAAAAATAATATAAAAGGGCATTAAAGTGGCCGGCCATACTAGAGATTTTGAGGGGTTTTGTAACTCCCTTCTTAAGTGTGGTTCATGGCAATTTATGGTAGGAGTTAAGGTAGATTAAAGGTTTTGAATTATTTTTAAATGGTGATGCTCTTCATTTGCCTTTGTGCTCACAAGAAAATCAAACAAAAAAGAAAAAAATTCTTCCTTTCCTCCTATTCTCATTCGGCACTATTAGAAAAAAAAAAAAAGGGATTTTGTCTTCATTCAATTTTTTTAATTCAAAGGGTAGGTGAAAATTCAATTGATAATATGAGATTTTTATTTTCTTTGAAGAAATTATGTATTCTTTATAAAATATGGTGATATCCTATGACTTTTTAGGAGGATTGAGTATTTCTATGTAATTTTATTTATATAATTCTTTAACAAAATTAATTTGTTAAAAGGGTTAATACAAATTGTGTTAAGTTTCTCATTTGATTTATATTCTTTAACAAATTAAAATTTTGTTATGAGAATAGAACCTTTTAATATTTAAATTTATTTTATGGGCTTAAAAATCTCTAGCAAAATTTCAATTTGTTAGGAGGTGTTGAGTTGTGTGAATTAAAGGAAATAAACATTCATGTTTTATAATTTTGTGTATAAATTCCTTAGCAAAAATTTGATTTGTTTAAGGGATTGAATTTATTTATATATGTGATTAAAATCATATGGGCGTTTGGCTTATGATTTCTACAAAAGAAAAAAAAAAAAATAATATGTAATAGATCGATTTATGCAATGATCAAGTATTAAATTCTATTATTTGAATTGGTTATTTTAATATGTGTGTGAATGGTTTCGTGTTCGATGATGGATGAATTTACATGTGAAATAGTAATTATTTTTGTGGTTGAAATTATTAATAGATTGTGTATTAGGAAATTGAATTTATGTTGTTTTACGATTCGGTTTTTGGTATTTTCTTAGTTATGAATTGTTAGGTGGATCTTTCCTTTCATATGAAAGAGATAAGCGAAATTCGATGTTATGTTACATGGCACCAATTTCCGGGCAGCCATAGCTGTCCCGGAAGTGACGCCTCACATTCCTTTAAGTAGGATGTGTTTTTCGTGTTGTTTTGATTAATCGGTATATTAAAAAGTTGTTTAAACGCTTAAAATAATTAAAAATAGTAAACGAATTTTAGAAATTCTGAAAATTGGTGTCCAAGGTAATTGATGCGTTCCGGACGCAGTGGTGAAGTCGGATTTTTCATTTGGATTTTCTAAACTGTCCGAATTGACAGTTTAAGTTTCTGGTTTAAAATGGAATTTTGAGTTATTTGGAATTTGATGAAATCAATTAAAATTATTAAGTTTTATTGATATATTAGTGGTATAGAATGAGCTAGAGGTGAAAACACGTTCTAATACGTGTTCGTTTTGTGTGTTTGTTTGTTTAGGACCTCTATTCATAAGAGGGTGAAATTCCTGTAGCGTTTGAATTATCGCTATTTGCTGTTGCTTAAAGGTACACGCTTAGACCATACTTTATATGTGGTTGTGCAAGTAATGTTGTTTCATTCTTGATTATTGCATTGTGACTCACATAAGGATTAAACACCTCAAATAATTTGAAAGAAGTTAAACTTGGAAATTGAGGATGGATGTGTTGGGTAGCCCAACGGGTTAAAATTTTGGAATGGATTATATAAATTTTGTTCCCATGGCAGTTTTGGATCATTACGGTCACCATGGGGGTATGCATACTTTAACCTTTGACGACCCGAATAGGACGGGCAACGTCTTAGGTCGGTGGTTGCCTTGGGATTAGCTCTCCTAAGTGTATTCCTCCAAATGAATTGGATTATTACTTGGACGACCCGAATAGGACGGGAAACGTTTCAAGTTGGGGATTTTGAATAAATATATTAGAGCCTTTGCATGCTAGGATGAACGCGTTGCTTGTTTTCCACTTATTGTTATTTTGTATGCTGTCTCTGACGTGTATTGGATTGTTCTTTGAACTTGCTTCCGTTGTCAACCGACGACTAGCAGGTTGATTGCAGGTGGGAATTAGAGTGAGGTTGAAGTTAGGATCACGTCACCCAAGACCGCATTTTATGTAATAATAAATATAATAGAAATAATTTACTCTTGTGTAATGGATTTTAGACTAGTTCGTTTTGTCGTTTCGTTAGTAGAGGCCGTTGGGTTCTCAAGTTGTATTATGAACTTTTCAAACCTGTCGCTACCATATGTTTTAATTTTCGCCTAGTTAGGTTTCCTTATCGTTGGAACGTTAACGATCTGGGATGGGATTTTCCCTCTAAGTGTCCAGTTGTGAACCGGATTCATATTTTCATATGATTATCCGGCTCACGCGAACCGGACCGTTACAGTTATAATGCCAATAGGTTATAATACTAACTTTAATAGGTTATAACACCAACTTAAATAGGTTATAATTACACCAACTCAAAATAGGCTCAACCGCGCGCGTCAGTTTTTAGATTATTTTTTCTTTTTTTTTAATTACTGTGAATGTGGGCTGGGCTCTTTTGAGAGACGTCTATACTAAAGACGGTCTCTCAAGAGAGGGTCTGCGGTATTCATCGTACTCTTTTCACTTAAGTTTTAACGTTTTATCTTCCTAATTGGTCCACTAATAGTTTAATACAAGCTCTTTACACATGCGCAAATCATCTTAAATGATTGTATTGCACTTCACTTCTAATCAATATTTGTAACTCATAAACCCTTCTTTATTTGCTTTAACTATATATCTCGTACTGTGTTTACTAATCTATGTAAATCTCTGCATTTTCGCTACTTCTATCTTCTTACGATGATCTTATTTCAAAGTCCAACATTTTAAAGCATATATTATCGCTTATCTAATGTATGCATGGATGTTAAAGCTTACTCTTTAAATTTTTGGACACGCCTTAATCATATAATAGCCCTGTGGTTTGGTCGCTCTCCCATTATACCACCCACACTTATTATAATCACATCTTGATAGATATCCACATTACTCTAATATATGGACCTAAATTATTTGAAGCATCCACTTTGAGTTATTTATTTAACTTTAAATTGTAGTGTGTCTATACATATCTCATTTATGTTAAACTCGCGTGACCCTACTCATGTATCATGGAATAACCTTATATAGTTTAAGTAATTAAATATTTTTTATATCCTTTGTGTGAAAAAAGTAATTGATTTGAATTACGTTACCTTTGTTTATAAAGTCACCTGATTGTTTATCTCTTCTTTACCATGTGATATCAGCAACAAATTAGATCGTATGAAATGGATTATTTGATGCATTCTTAACTTATAAAGTCACCCGATTGTTTATCTCTTCTTAACCATGTGTTATCAGCAACAAATTAGATCATATGAAATGGATTGTTCAATGCATTCTTACGTGCACAATGAAACTTCGATGGACACTTTCGCAGCCATTAACATATCCCTATACATGCCCATTTACATATCCCTATACATGCCCATTTAAATATACACGATCTACAAGTTATTTGTTTATGGCATGTTATGTACTATATCATTTGTATCCTCCAAAATGTTCCTTTTTTATTTTCTTCTTCAGTTTTAACATGCGTTATATGGATATTTATGATAATCGTAGTCTTGTAACCATATATAATTTCACTTTTATGATGAGACTGTTATTCCTGCACACCTCTACTACTTCCTTAGCTGTTCGTTCATTCACAATAATACCAATTCCTTTCTAGTTGTCCCAACCAGTACCACAATTTATATTCATGCCTTTCTCGAGCCATTTCTCTAAATAATGTGAATGAGATAAATATTTCTTATTATGGTAACATTTAATTTTGATTTATGTTATTAATTATTATTGACTATTTACATTGACAATCCTTGACCTCAACTGACCTTGACCCTTGGTCAAGGGGACTTCTTGATAATCAACCTAACACATTCAACTCCCAAGTATATAACCACCTCATAACTGCCATATAACTTCTCACTTCATGCAATAACCAACTCCAACCTACCACTACTATCTTCTCCAGAAATAACTGCCATCTATCACTTCAAAATTCAAATAGGGGGAACCAGCATCATTGACACCCTAAGCATTCAATACCATACCAATACCCTGCCAAAATTACAATTCAACTCTCAGCCGTTATCTCCCTCTTTACCACCTTAAACGGTTGTTCACCGCCACTACCTTACCTTCATCATCGTCATTAATCTCATTTTCCAATTATCACTTCTCTGATTCTCCGATCTGACTTAAGCATCGGAGTGCGGTGTAATCCGGGAGATAACCCCCCGGACAAGCTAATGTGTTGTGGTCCAGGACTTCAGGTCACTTACAAAAGGCTTTCCACTTCTCTGTTGACCGTTGACTGATGTATCACTTCCACTTCAGGTATCTCACGTGCCTTGGACACTTTCTCGTTTCATTACCGAAACATTTCTCATTCTGCATTAGAGGGAAACTTAATTCCCTAGGTACTGTCCACATAGAACCAACCAAAATATTTTTTTTCCTTTTTTTAAGTAACCGTTATTTTAAAACACGGTTTTAGGTAAAATATACTAGTAAAACGCTAAATGAATTGGCGGTTTTTAATTTAAGCAAAAAAAAAGTAAGTGAAATAAAACCGCCATATGCAATGACGGTTTATTTAGGATACGTAAAAAAATATATCATAAATGAACCGCCCTTCATATGGCGGTTTTATACTGATATAAAACGCAGCAGCCAGCAGCACACCATCAGTTCAACACTCCTCTCCTCCTCTTGTGCGATTAACCCTAAAAAAAGCACAAATTTTACCCTAATTACTCATATACTCATTCATTTCAAATTATCTACATTCAATTCTTTCTTATTGAATTTTGATTACATCTTTATTATTTCATCTACAATTGAAGGTAAATAATGAACCCTAATTCATCCTTTTTTGTCAATTTTATAATTTGATGATTAATCTTCAACTCATTATGTCTCTTGTAAGTATTCAATGTTAATCTTCCTCATTTTTGTATTGTCTAATAACTAAAAATATCTACCCCACAAGTGATAAATGTATCAAGATCCCTATCTTAAGTTTGTACCCCAATTTTTTTGACCTCCTATGTTCAAAACCTATGTGCTTTTCCTCATTTGACACCACACTCTGACTCAAATTATATAGCGCTTCGCTTTCGGACGACGACCTAACAAGTAGCAACCTTTACGTACTTTCTACTACACCTCGTAAAGTACAACGTGCAACTGAGTAAGGGACACTTCACGAGTATTGATTAAGTATAACCGACTTGTTGTCGCAAACACGTCACTCACCATTCTCCTTAATTTTATCTCAAGACCGACAATAAACGACAATTACTCACAAACAAAGTTAATATAATGAACGTACATGTAATTCAAAAACACTAATTATTTGTTGAAATCGTCTCTATGTCAGTCCAAACTATTTAAAAAAAACTACTGTTTGTTCAAGTGCAAAATTAATTTTCATTATTTTTTTAAGTTTTTTACTAATAGACCTTTTATGTGAACCCA
Organism: Amaranthus cruentus; assembly: GCA_019425755.1. Lineage (NCBI taxonomy): Eukaryota > Viridiplantae > Streptophyta > Magnoliopsida > Caryophyllales > Amaranthaceae > Amaranthus > Amaranthus cruentus. Next base: position 24,883,464 of record CM033454.1, read on the forward strand.
TCTCATATTAAAAATAAAAATGAACCAACAATATTGAAACATTACGAGGAGAAATGTAACTATAAATACAATTTTTTAGGAAAAAATAATAAATATTAATATTTATAATCAAACCTAAAATTGATTTAGAAACATATGCACAAGTCACAGCACACAACAAACGTGGTACGCCTTCTATTTCTCGCTCTCCTCTATTTTCTGTGCGAACTCTTCGGTTTGTTCGTTTTCTCCCTTTTCTCCTTTTAACCCCAATTCCTCACCCGTTTCTTTCTATCTCTCAACCTACGTACGCCAGAATTCTCTCTTTCCACGATGACATTCTTCTCCATATTCTTGATCCCTCATCAAAATCCCTAATTATTTAGGTTATTCTCTAATTTTTCGATTTCATGAGTATAATTTCATCTCCAATTAACATAGATCTAGGTTTTCTTTTTTTTTTTTGTATCTGTTTGTCACCTAGATCTGCATGTAATTTTGTATTTATTGAATTTCGTTAATTTGATCGTTTTATTAATTGATTGTTTGTGTTTCGGGTGTAGTTAGTTGACGATTAAATGTTCTGGATTTTTGGTGATGAAATAGTGCTATTTTGTTGTTTGCAATTGATGGATGATGGCTGTTCATATGGATAAACCTTCTGAGATTTCTCCCGGGGAGCGTGCTCAGCGTCTTTATAAAAAGGTGCGTTTCTTTTTTAGTAGTTTTTGCAATATTTCATTTTTGCTTTGATTTCTTGAATTGGATTTCTGAATTTTGCCTCATATGATATTTTCTTGAATTTTATGTTTTGCATTTTATCCTCGAAAGATTTGTTTGTGCTTTTGTTTTGTAATTAAATGAGGTTTTTACGTTTCGTGGAATATATTCACGAGTTGAGAATGATTAGTGTTGATGGATTAGGATTATAGAATTCTATTGGAATAATCTATTTGAAAGGCGGTTTAGATTTTCTTCAGAATATAACTGTGATTCGAGAATGGATAAAGGTGGTTAATTAGGGTTCTAATGGTTGGTAATTTTAGTTGTAAGGTTGTGTATTTCATGTGTATGTATGCCTTTGCTCAATATTATATTTAGCACAAGCTTTGTTTGAGGTGTTGGTATGGGTTAATGTTAGTTGAGTTAATTTACATGGTTGTAATCGTGCCATGGATATTGTTTCCAGAAAGATAGTGTGCTTGCTTCATGTCATTTTTATGTGTAGTTATACTTTTTTTTTGTATCATTGTGTTGTTTTTTGTTCTCACGCATTGTGTTGGATGATATCTACTGGTGTTTTTAAAAGCAGCAATCATGGCGTTGAGGATTTCTTTTTTATTTTCCTACGCATTCTTTCTTTATGCTGATTGAGCCGAGTTTTACTCTTCAAAGAGTGCAATGTCCTCAGCTTCTCTGGCTATGAGACCTATATTTAACATAATTTTCTCAAGCTCAGTGTTGGATATGAACTTGTTTTGGGTTTTTGAGCTTGAGTCATACCTTTATGCTTTTTGTGCATCTGGATTGAGGCTACTTTTCATTTGCAAGCTGTTGTTTACTACCTCTAGCCTTTTTCTCTACGGGTTTTTCGTTTTGTTATCCTCAAAATAGTGGTTGTTTTGTGCTTCAATCCCATTGTTTCATGTTGCCTGTTCTCAGTTTTTACTGTCCTAGTGGGTGGGTAATGGTGGGGTATCGGTAGAATTTTCCGGAAGATATGATGTTGCATGTAATCAGCTTACTGCAATTTATAACAATACACATATTTGGGAAAAGTAACTAAGAAAAATAATAACTCGCTTCTTCCTGGAATAGTTCTTTATGTTCATATACGTGGTAGTTCTTTGTACTTGGTTTTTGTTTTGGGAAGAGTAACTAAGAAAAGTCTCAATGTTTATTAGGGTCATCATGGTAGTTCTTTATACGTGGTTTTTGTGTCATTTGTACTTGTGATGTCTTATCCACAAGTTCATATCCCAGATATTAATTTTATCTAACTTGGTTTCTCTGCAGAATGCTGAGCTGGAAAAAGCCTGTCGTAAGTCTGCATATGCCAGAATCCCTCCAGATCCTATTGTATGGCAACAGATGCGAGAGAACTTTGAAGAGATGATCCTTGTAGACAATGTATTCTCGGAGAAACATGATATTGAGCTTGCTTTATGGCAATTGCATCACAAGAAAATAGAAGAGCTACGTGGCTTGTACAATGCAGCGCTAAACGGAAATAGTGGTCATGCTCGTCCTGATAGACTTGCTTCCATTAGATCTCAGTTTAAAACTTTTCTTTCAGAGGCAACAGGATTCTATCATGAGCTTATGTTGAAAATTAGGGCAAAATATGGTCTGCCTCTTGATTATTTTTTGGATGATCCAGAAAGTCAAGTTTTTCTATCCAGCAATGAACAAAGATTTGCTGATATTAAGAAGGGCTTGATCTCTTGTTATCGTTGCTTGATTTACCTTGGTGATCTTGCTCGTTATAAGAGTCTCTATGGTGATGTTGATTCCAAAGCTCGAGATTTATCTGCTGCTTCTAGCTATTATATGCAAGCATCTTCATTGTGGCCGTCTGGTGGAAATCCACATCATCAGGTATTTCTTGTTCATATTGGCTGAATGCCTTTCTTAAATGATGCTTCGTAGGATGATACTTATCAGTGATATCTTGTACTTTTTATTTTTTTTGCAGCTTGCTATAGTGGCTGCATATCACGATGATGAATTCTCTGCAACATATCGTTATTTTCGTAGTTTGGCTGTTGAAAGCCCATTTGTTACGGCAAGGGACAACTTGATCATTGCATTTGAGAGGGTAAGCAATTTCACTAGACTGATAGTCATGTCATGTAATTTAAAATTACCAATTTGATCATGTGCAAAAAAAGCTGAAAATTGCATCAATCATAAGACATAAGGTTTGAACTTTGAGGAGAAGAGGGAAATATAGATCACCTACTTGAATAACACGAGTGAAGAATGACTTGAAAATGCGAGATTTGCATGAATGCTAGACAATAGATGGTCATTGATATGATTCTTTAGATTTAATTATCATCAGGTAGGATTGAGTAAATTATTACTACAATGATTCTTATTATGATTTGTTTTGTTTTACGTAATGGATGGATTAAGGCTTTTGGCATTGTTATTAGACTTGAGTAACTAAAACGTTTTGTGGATAATGGAAATCATTTGTTGTTTGGACACTTTTAAACCAGTGGAATAGGGTTCAATAAATCTTGGAATTGTGCATTAACTTTTTGCTGCTATGGAAAACATGGAGTTGTTAATAGAAGTCATGTACTTGGTCATTTGTGTACTCTCTTGTCCCCTTTGTTTCACAATGCTCTTCCTAGTTTCCATTTTTGGCATTCCGCAAAGTGTTAAAAAAATTATGCTTAAGTTGCTTTCAAGTTAAGATGAAGTGTTGAAGAATGTAAAATTGTTTTATTGTTGCACGCTCCCAACATCTCAAATATAGTTTGCGTGCTGCAATCATGTCAATGTTTTTGTTAATCATTCCTTATCTTTTTCTACAGTGTAGCATCTCAATATCTAATTTTTGGCAACTGACGCATGAAATTTCTACAAAAAACTTTCTCTTCTTGGCAGAACCGTCAGAGCTATTCACAACTGATAACAGATTCTAGAACTTCAAAAGTCAAAGCTGCAACTTCTCAGATGTCTGGGAAAGGAAAAGGAAGAGGTGAATCTAGGTTCTTGTCGAAAGAAAATCGAGGAAAAACGACTCCAAGTAAAGAGAAGACGCCCAGTATTCAAGAAACTTTAAAATCATTTTGCATAAAGTTTGTCAGAGTTAATGGCATATTGTTCACTCGCACAAGGTATTGCATTTAGGTGTTTGATACTATATTTATGTGCATTATTTGAATGCAACAGGGCATTAATCTTTTGCTGCAATGTTTACAGCCAGGAAACATTTACAGATGTGCTGGCAATGTCTCAAAGTGATTTTCTGATGCTTCTTTCATCTGGTTTGGAAGAACAATACAGTTTTGGATCAAATGCTTCTGAATGTGGACTTTTTATTGTTAGGCTTGTGGCAATTCTCATATTTACAGTGCACAATGTGAATAGAGAACCTGAGAGTCAATCATATGCTGATATCTTACAGCGACCAGTTCTTCTCCAGAGTGCGTATACTGCAATCTTTGAGTTCATGGGACATGTGGTTCGGCGATGTTTGCAGTTAAGAGATCCCTTTTCAAGTTATCTGTTGCCCAGTATTTTGGTTTTTGTGGAATGGTTAGCCTGTCATCCAGATGTTGTGGCATGCAGTGAAGAAGGGGAAAACCAAGTTAGTGCCAGATTGCTCTTTTGGAATTCCTGTATTACCTTTTTTAACAAGCTGTTGTCGAGTGGGTTTATGTCTAAGGATGAAGATGATACTTGCTTTTTTAACACGATCAAGTATGAAGAGAGTGAAACCGCCAACCTATTTGCTCTCTGGGAGGACTTTGAGTTGAGGGGTTTTCTGCCTCTTCATCCCGCACAACAAATCCTGGACTTTTCTAAGAAGCATACTTATGGGAATGGGAAGGGAACCATGGAGAAAGAAGCTCGCATACAGCGGATTATAGCTGCTGGAAAGGTCTTTGCAAATGTTGCGCGGGTCGGGAAACAGGGGATATATTATGATACTGACATGAAGAAATTTCTTCTCTGTGAGGAGGCACCACCTTACCCTGCTTCTTTAACCAAAACACGGATATCAAATGTGATTAGCCAAGAACCTTTAGTCGAGAAAATAACAAGCCCCAGAGTTCTGGAACCAGTGAAGGTGGTTGAGGTAGAGGACGAGGAAGAGGTTATTGTCTTCAAGCCTTTTGCAGCAGATAAGCAATATGATTATCCAATTTTGGATTCGTATGAGGACCTTGGGTTGGTTGCTGATGCTGGAGACTTGGGAGTTTTTGACCTTACCATTTCAGGATCACCAAAGGAAGATGTTCAGAATGGAGAACATAAGAATAGTCCTGTTGCAATTTTGAGACCTTCCATGTCTGTTGCAGATTCTGCCCCCCACCATCCGCATCCTATTCAACTCGATACTTCTGGTTGGTTGTCAGAGCAGCAACCTTCTGCGATGAATGGATTAAAGAATTTGAGCTTGATGGATAATGGGAATTTGATGAACCAAAATCTTTCTGAACCTTTTGCACGATCACGAAATGAAAACCTTCCTAGTGGTAAACATCAGAATAGTCCTTGTGCAACATTAAGACCTTCCATGTCTGTTGCTGATTATGTCTCCCACCGTCCGCAGCCTGTTCCACTCAATACTTCTGGTTGGTTGTCAGAGCAGCAAGATTCTGTGATGAATGGATTCAAAAATTTGAGCTTGATGGACAATGGGAATTTGATGAACCAGAACTCTTCTGGACATTTTGCACCCTTCCAATCGTCTGCCCTTTCATTGCCTTTCTCGCATGCTGTCAATCTCAACAACAGTAATGTGTATCCGGTGCATGTTCCTGAAACCGTCTTGCCATCAAAGACTGACTTAATTACACCTGGGAATGATTTTGCTGTTTCTCCTATCAAGGCCAAGTCAATCATCCCACCCGGTGCTCGAAAGAATCCAGTCAGTCGGCCTATTCGACATTTAGGCCCTCCACCAGGTTTTACACCTGCTACTATTGAATTCGGTGATGCTCCTGTGGATGATCAATACGTAAAGAATGAGAACGTAATAATGGATGATTATAGTTGGCTGGATGGATATCAGATGCCGTCCTCAAAAAAACAGGATAAGTTGTTCAGTGTCTGCAACAATCTAACTGGAGCTTCATTTAATCATTTTGGCAAGTGGAGTGGCACACCAGGGGCAATGAGCTTTCCTTTTCCTGGAAAACAGGCATCACTAATTCAATCCCCAATTGAGAACAACAAACTCTGGCAGGATTTTCAGTTTCCTGATCTGAATCATCCGCAGCAGAAGGTTCATCAGCAGGAAATGCCACTTGCAGAGCAGTTTCAAGGTCAATCTCTGTGGGAAGGTCGTTATCTGGTGTGATGTCTATGTTAAATGTTTTTGGAGGTTTGCTATCCTATCTCACACAATTTTTAAATAATTGGCTTTTGTGGGACTAAATATTCACTGATTTACACACTTTGGTGAAGAATCTGCAGAGGTGATTAACTAGAAGCTGATGTGCATCCTGCTTTGGTCCTGCATTGATATTAAGTTTTTATTGAAGCTTGAAGTGATCTTGGGAGTGTTGCAGGCCCCTGGTTTTGGAACAGGTATGTTATGTGTTCACGCCCTTCTCCAATCTTGTGTATTTATATGTAGGGAGGAATAGGAGTGTTCTGGCATATCAAGTAAGGTGTCAACTTTGCTATCATGATAACATTGATGAATTTTTATTTCCTAACATTAAGTTTTTCTAGCAAGCTTGAATTCTTTGACTGTGGGAAGTAATTTGGGTAACTTATTTTTTTTTTAAAATTTTTTTTTTAAAAATATTTTTGGAACATTATTTGAGACTTGATTAATCATTGGCTATTCTGCTTCCTTTTTTATTTACCACCTGCTCTCTTGGTTCCCCTTATCATCTGGCTGGCTTGATACATTCGTGTCTCTACTGAGGGAACATGTGGATTGCTCCTTAAGAATGGATTTATTGGAGTTATGGCTGATGGTAATGGTATTGTTTAGTCTAACTTATAAGGTTTATATATCCTAACCTACCCCATATTATTTTGATTAAGTTCATGATACTGTTGTGAAAACTGAAAAGAGCATCATCATTGGTTTGTTTACTATATAGACAACAAAATGATGATCAATAAAAACTTTCCTACTATTTTCCTCATCATCTCATTACTCTTTTACTTGCTAGTAGCATCATTGCCATGAGTTGCTCGTTAACCATTTTGCTATCTTTACATTACACCAAAGCTATTTTCCACTGCCAACCTTGCTATAATGAATAGCATGCATTACTATAAACTTAGTTTTGGCCAAATTTAGTTGGTGTTATGATATGGAACCTTGGTGAGCAAGTATGACCATGAGGAGACTGAAGTATTGAACTGGTTTATTCATATGCTACATAATCCGTCCTACGTAGATTTGTGGCTATGGAGGCCTACTTTTTGTGCTATTAGCTATATGGTATGAAGTTCTCATTGGATAATTTGTGCTATGTGACCTATATTTCTCTGATGACCGACCATATTGGTTTGATAAAGCATCTACAAGGTGGAGGGTTTGGGCGTGTGGAACCTGCAAAATAAATATAAGGACCAAACACTCTAAAAGAAGCTGGGAAAGGAGTAAAAAAATGAATGAGGCTGCTATATATCGAAATTAGAACTTTCTTTGCTCTCCTTGGGTCCCTTATCAAATGCCATCTTAGTTTAATGTGTGTTTTCTTCAAAAAATCGTGCCAGTATTTTTTTATTAGTTTATGAAGACTATTTTGGATACTTAAATATTCTGTCATCAACACTTCTAAGATTGGTGATATGGATTTCTACTACCATACTTTGGCTACCAAATCATTAATTTCAAGTCCTGTTTTCTTATGTTTTACATTGGTGGGTGCGAGTAGAAGATACGAATGGATATAATATGGAGATAAATAGAGAAAAGGCCAAAAGGGTTGATGTATTAAGAGTGAGGAAGTACTTTAGCTGCAGATAGAAGTTTGATTTTTGGGACATTTTAAATAGGAAAGTGAGATAAAGAAAACTGGAGTAACAATACAGTCTCTAATCCGAAAACAGTTGCAACAGTTAAGACTTGTTACTCATACGAATCTTTTGGCTATCGGTAATCAATGGTGATAGTGGTAATGAAAATCTAATATAATTTAGCTAGCAAATTTACTTGACAAGGTTTATAATCATGCTTGTCTTAAGCTAATCATTTTTTTCTTCACAAACTATATTCCCATCCATCATCACTTAGAAAGGTAGTAATGAAAAATTGTGACGAAAAAGCAATTTTTGAGGATGAGAGCTTCATCTCCATCTATCGCATTTTATGAAAACTAACAAAATCTCATTACCATTGCCACACTACAATTCTACCAACCAAATGGGTGGATACTGTGAATGCATCAAATAGTGGTATTTATAACCAAATGCACTCCATAAATCTATTAAAGTTGGGTTGGATGGGGTACTGTTGGTCACTTATCAAAAATTTTGAGTCCTTGTTATGTGGCTCATTTCAGTCAGGTTGTTCACGTAGAACTACAATTTATACTCTGGTGTATCATGTAACTCTGGTGTATCATGCTAATTAATCAGCTTCTAACATAAATTGCTGAATACAATCTATATTCTGGTTTATCATGCTTTTTAATCAGCTTCAAACATAAATTGCTGAATACAATCTATATTCTGGTTTATCATGCTTATTAATCAGCTTCTAACATAAGTTGCTGATCGTGAATGTCATTGATACAGGCTCACCATTCATGAGGGGATGAATGTTCTTGAGAGCTTGGCTGATTTGGGTTTCTTGTTCCATGTTATTTTTCGGGGTTGGGGTTTCTGATGGGTTAGTTTTTTTGGGAATAATACTTTCTTAATTGTGTATCAAAATTTTATACTCAGTTTTTTCAGCAGGTGCCAAGATACCCAGATCGGGATGAATGGAGTCGACAGACAAGTAGGGAAGACTGCATTGGAAATATGAAGGGTTAGTGCTAGTCCGATTGAATGGATGGAGCATTTCGTGATAATTGGGGTGTGGCTAGATCGGCTTTCCATATTGGATAAAAAATTAACTTACTCTATAGGCCTTGGATTGATGATATGGTATTAGTGTGCTTTGCAATAATCGCCAAAACGGTCAGTTTGAGGAAGCTGATTCATGTGGTGGTATGTAAGCAATTGTTTTTGGGGAGCCTTAAGTTTCTACATTCTATAATTTCATGTCATTTGCGAAGCAAGTTATGCACAATATACTAGTAGAAGTATTAGTAATAGAAGTTAAAATAAGCCAGTGTTTACAATTGCGTTATGGCATTTGTAGCCTATGGGGTATACTCTAAATAAGAACTATTGTATGTTTGTTTTAGACCAGACTCAGTTTCCTATTTCTCTGCCATATTTCCTGCTATGGAAAATACATATTGATTGAAGTTTTATTCCGGTTGTTGAATAGTTCTTTTTGTATTGCAATTCTTGTTCTTTGGTTGCTTTTTCCCGTCAACTTTATGGTTTGTTGGGTTTTTGATGCTACAATTAATCGTTTGTCGGCTGCACGAAACCTGTTTCTTACAGCTGGAGGAATGTTCAAGCTCTTGCTTTATTTGATGCAAATGGTTAGTCATTGTGTTTCCCATATTTTCATCTCAGGCTGTCTTGCAGCACCATATAAGATGGGATGAAAGTGTGGAAGAATGTGTATACTGTGCAGATTCAACTCAAGATTCTGTTTCCGTCTTGTTTTCTTTATATATGCTTGTCTCTTTTTATGGCCTTATCAGTCTTCATGCCAACTTCGTCTACGCGGGGGCTGGGGGGTCTATGTAAATTGGAGTTGACGTAGTGGTTGAAGGCTTCTTTCATCCTCATCCTGATATTGAATCTTTGTTGCTCGCTTGCTGTTGTTTTTGCTGCAAACACAATGCCAAAATACACCTGATTTACTTCCTTGTTGCCAGTAAGTAACTCTACACATGTTACTAACATTAAATTGTTTGGACTGACATTGTGGCCTGTTGGTTCGTCCAACAATCAAAATAAAAAGTTATAGGTATTTTTATTGGCCTAGGCTTTTAGGCTTATTTTTTCTCTAATTAGCGATCAGTAAATAAATTAAACTCGATTCGGCTAAGACTGACTTAACATCAACTGATTTTAATCGAACCGTTGTACAGTTGAACCAATTTTTTGATCCAACTTTTGTATACTTGAATTGATTTTTAATTGAAACAAACCGAAACTCGAGGAAATTTGTGATTAATTTTAGATTATCAATTGATGAATGTTTGAAAAATATTTTCTAGTATTGCAACATTGTACACAACTTCGTTTTTTTTGTTTGAGAACAACATTGTACACAACTTTATCAATAAATTAATTAAATTCCTCATGAGATTGACTAATAAACACATTTCAAAACCCTAATTTCTTAAAAACATATTAAAGGACATCAATGCAAAAACTTAAATGCTCCATAATCCTTTTGTTTTGAATTATAGGTAGATTGCATAAGACCACAATTTTATTCAAACATGAATGAATGAAAAAATGCTATGTAACAATTATATATTCCTAAGCGCAATAACTTTGTGAGAGTTATTCTACTCATTTATTCGGTTAATTCTACCCTAACCTCCATAGTTGGTTTGGGGTTATCATCAATTAAAAGGTTGATGATAAGCCTCAAAATTTGTCCGTTTTAATCTTTTTGAATATGATTAGAATAAATATTTGTCCTCTCCCTACAGGAGAGTTGTTCTACCCATTTATTGGGTTGATTCTACCCATATATTGGGTTTTGATCTCTCTCTTCGTGAGAGTTTAGAGTTATGAAATTTGGTTTGTAATTGATTTATTGGTAGAGATTAATGCGATAATGCAACAGATACCAAAATTGTAATTACTATCAACTACATCAAATTCAATTCTATCTTAAGACTACAACAGATCGAAAGACCCCTACGAAGGTGGTGTCAAACAACGATGTGAAAGAGGATATTTAGAATTGTCAGATCTCATATACAACGATCGTATTTTTGTTAATTTTGAATTATCTTTGGTTAAAGTTGTTATGTACTTGCTAATTTTTATCTCTAATATAGATGTCGTATAATTCTGTATTAATGAATCAGGTATTATTCAAAAAAATATATATTTAAAAATCATCCTTCCTTTTATTCTACTAGGTGTCTCATTTTTAGGAATATTTATTTTAATTTTAATTTGTATTTCTATTTAATCAAATAAGATTTCACCTGAATACGTTTCAACTCATAGATTGAAAACTAATCACAAAATTAAGGATGATATATAAATGAAAAGTACAATATTTCTAATATCGTAATTAATTTGGAACAGAGGAAATATTACAACTGTCCATAATCCCCTTAGAATCATGGGCAGATCAAAAATTACAAAACTTCTTTGAAGGTTCGTGCAGGGGCGGAGCAAAAATTGACAAATTTTTTGATGGCGCTGTGTAATTTCATATTATTTCAACAATTTTGTATCTTTAAACACTTAATATATACAACTTAATTTAATATTGAAGCCCTTAATTTTTCGGGGTCCTATGCAGTCGAACATGTTGGTGCTCCTCCCCTATCAATTTCAAAAGTTATTATATTTTTCTAACAATTTTGTATCACACATACATACATATACTACGTAATTTAACTTTGAGGCCGCAATTTTTCGGGTCTATGCGGTCAAACATGTTGAACATGCTCAAACCCTCCCTACTCAGAATAGAGTAGGCACATAAAACTATTATTATGGCATACATCAATCTCCTAATATGCAGGAAAACCAAGCTCTAAAAATGGCAAACACATAAATTAATGGTTTTTGTGGGCATTAACAGTTGTAGCTAATGGTTCTTCTTGTCATTATAGAATAGCAGAAACGTCCGCTATTCTTGGGTGGCATTTTTGCAGCCACATTTGTATGGGAATGTCCATTTTTCACTTGTCTAATACAATCAAAAGAAAGACAAAAATATTTTTTTTTGACAAAAATATGTATGAAATTTCTAAGAAAAAATAACAAATCAAAAATTAATAATCATTAAATTTGAATGTATGTCAAATATTTAATCAAGTTATGTTTGTCCAAATAATGTCCAAATATGATGATTTGATCATTTTTAGCATTTGGGCATTTCTCTCAAAGATCAATGGTTGATCTGCAGGTACATGTACATACATCTTGATTCTATGTTATGTTTGTCTTAGGAATTTTTAGATGATAATGTGATTTTTAAGGGTCGATCAGAAATAACCTCTTTGTTTTTACAAAGTTGATTCAGGGGCGGATCTAAAATAAAATCTAATGATGTCCGTGTATTAAGTACTGTTTTTAAAAAATATTGATTTGGGATAATGCTGTCAGACACCAATACTTTAACCTAACTGGTACGCTTATTAGCATATTTAGAGATATTACTTGTTAAATAATGATGTCAGTTGAGTTGACAACATTGAATAAGGCTACATCCGCCCCTGGTAAGGTTGCATATATCAGACCCTGTGAAACCATGTAGATGGGAAGTGTATAGTGATATTAGGGTATTCAAATGTAATAATAGTTGAAAGATTCTATCTCTAACCCAGCATGAGCAGAGATCAACAAGATTGTGGAATGGCGAAAGCATGGGAAGCTACATTGCGAAAAACACAAGCAGTTGCAAGGAAGCGAGCACAAAACATATTCGGGTCTATGTCGTTTGGGCATGTGAATGATGATATGGGTGATGAAAGCGGGTATAGCTTCCATGATGAAGGAAGTAGCCTGGGGAATGGAAGCTTTAGTGAAAACATAGAAACTTCCATGGTCGAGAAGTATCTTTCGAATGGAGATTACTATGTAGGGCAATGGGCCGAGTATTGCCCCCATGGGAATGGAAAGTACTTATGGACTGACGGTTGTATGTATATAGGAGAGTTTTTTAGAGGCCAAGCTATAGGAAAAGGTAGGTTTAGTTGGCCTTCGGGGGCTATTTATGAAGGCGAGTTTAAGAGTGGATATATGGATGGTAAAGGTACTTATGTAGGACCGAATGGGGATAAGTTCAAAGGTTTTTGGGTGATGAACATGAAGCATGGTTATGGTGTTATGACTTACGAAAACAAAGATTTGTACGATGGAGATTGGCGACATGGGATGCAAGACGGGCAAGGGAAATACCAATGGAGTAATGGGAATTTTTATTGTGGGGAGTGGAAAAATGGGATGATTTGTGGTTCCGGAGTCATGGTTTGGCCTAATGGAGATTGCTTCGAAGGATATTGGGTTGATTCATTGCCTTATGGAGACGGTATTTTCAAGATGAGTGACGGAAGTTACTATGAGGGCTATTGGAGTAGGGATCCAAACGAGATGAATGGGACTTATCATCATAATCCCGATAAATCACTCGAAGCTTCTGATGAATGGGATCCTCAAGAGTTGTATAATGATATATTGAGTGGGTGTAAAGTATGCACAACTGAAAAGATTACTCTTTTTCCATCACAGAAGAAGCTGGCGTCATGGAAATCACCAAAAGGAACCGAACCAAGGATCAGACCAGGTCGGATGTCTGTTGACTCGAGGATAAATGCTGCTGGTGTGTGGGATGTAGACACAACTTATCCTTGTGAAGGTAGTCATCGAAGGAATTCTGTTGGTGGGAGAGACGCGGATTTGGATAGTCCAAATCTCGAGAATTACACTAGCTATCGAATGGCTCCTTCTCCTGGAAGACCCCTAAGGATTCCAAAAGCTGGCAAGAAACAAGGAGAGACTATTACTAGAGGTCATAAAAACTTTGAGCTCATGCTCAATCTTCAGTTAGGAATTAGGTAATGTTACCCTTTCGGTTTTGGCCTCATTTTCTTTTAATCTCCTCGTGCCAAACATTTACGTGAAGTTATATGATGTTTGCTACCAAGCGTCAGATTGAAACAACCTCTTTGTCACTAACAAGGGTAAGGTTGCGTACATCTGATCTGACAGACCGACACCCTCAAAGTCTCAAACCTTTTATGTGGGACCCACTTAATGACATCGAGTTTACTGATTACTGCAGGCATGCTGTCGGAAGACCTGCCCCACCAACATCCCTCGACTTGAAGTCATCTGCTTTCGATCCCAAGGAGAAAGTGTGGACAAAATTTCCATCAGAAGGCTCTAAGCACACCCCTCCTCACAATTCCTGTGAATTCAAATGGAAAGATTACTGCCCTTTAGTTTTTAGGTCGGTTTTACATATCCATTTCATCGTTGTAAAAGGTCTTAATCCGAACATTTATATGAGACTCATATCTAAATCATTTGCCAGAGCGTTGAGGAAACTTTTCAAGGTGGATGCGGCTGATTATATGTTATCAATATGTGGGAACGAAGCCCTTCGAGAGCTATCCTCCCCCGGGAAAAGTGGAAGCTTCTTTTACTTAAGCAGTGATGATCGTTACATGATCAAGACGATGAAAAAATCTGAAGTGAAAGTAATTCTCCTTATCATTAACTAGTCTTGTTTAAACAGTGTTACGTAGTGTTATGCTTTTTGTGCTGTCATACCGAGTATATCTGACTCATAGAAGTTATGATCAGGGTTTGAGATCTCATACCGTCATACCCTTATCAAAAAAAGATTGATAAGGGGGTTGTGGCCAACAAAACCATCGACTCAAGAACAACCCGCAATTGCAAATGAAAACCATCAAATAAGTCAAGTAATCGCGTATTATTATGCCACGACATAGTTTCTTTACGAAGTATACTAATTTTGTTCGGGTATGTTTCAAATGCAGGTACTTATAAGGATGTTATCAGCATACTATAAACATGTTCGAGCCTTCGAGAACACACTAGTGACCAAGTTTTTCGGCCTTCATTGTGTGAAGTTAACGGGTACAATTCAGAAGAAAGTAAGATAAGAACTTTGCTAGCTAGCTACTATTGTTTTTCTTCTAGTGGAAATTGTTGTTCTTGCTAGGCTGTTAATGATGCACACGAGTCCAGGTACGCTTCATTATCATGGGTAACTTGTTTTGCACCGAGCATACCATTCATCGACGTTTTGACTTGAAAGGATCTTCACTTGGTCGTTCAACTGACAAACCGGAGGAAGAACTAGATGCAAGTACAATACTCAAAGACCTCGATCTCAACTTTATATTCCGATTGCAGAAGTCATGGTTCCAAGAATTTTGCCGGTATATACCTATTAACTTTATATTTCGATTTTGGTTGAATTGGTTTCTTGACATGGTATCAGATGCCTAGGTCATCGGCAGTATATCAACTTAAGATTTTGGTTGTAGCTCCATTAGTAACAAATAATTGATCACTAGTGCTATGTATACAGACAAGTGGATAGAGATTGTGAGTTTTTGGAACAAGAGAGAATTATGGACTATAGTTTGCTAGTAGGCCTTCATTTTAGGGAAGCGTCTAAGGCAGGCGACTTGATTCCTTCTGGTGCTCGGACTCCTACAGGTTAGTAACAATCGCACATACTCCTCTGTCTCATTGAATTTGCTACATGTAGCAAATTCAAATGCAGCAAATTCAATGTAACAAAGAGACTAACATTTTAAATACGTCAAAAAAAGTCACTTTTTTCGAGTTTCACCGGGGAGAGTGCAGTGTGACATTACACTCATGACCAAGACTCATTTCGATTTTTAGGTGATGATATCGAGAGCGATCAACCTCGACTTTCCAAAGTAGATAATATGGATCAGCTCATTGACCCTGCTTGGTAAGTGACATTACATATCAAACTTGCATCTAGATTATGATCAATGTAAAGCACTAAAACAAAGCTTAAGGGGTATTTGGCAAATTAGCTTATTGAGCAATTTTAGCTTATTGAGCAATTTTAGCTTATTTGGATATAAATAGAGGGTTGGGTGGTCAAACCAGCTAAAGATAGTGTTTGGTGATTTAGCTGGTTGAAACAGCTTATTGATACGAATAAGCTGTTTTTGAACAAGCTGCTTATAGCAGCGGGTCAAAATCAACTGGTCAAACTAGTTAATAAAATCAGCCGGTCAAATCAGCCACTATAATCAGCTATCGGTTATTTGCCAAACACCCTCTAAGTCTTAACACACATTTGTGTTTTTTCTCAGGTGGGCTAGTGTTAGGTTAGGAATAAATATGCTTGCTCAAGTTGAAAGAGCAGCAAGGAAAATGGATGGTGAGACAAGTATTTTGGAACCAATTGGGGAATTCTATGATGTTGTTATGTTCTTTGGGATTATAGATATACTTCAAGACTATGACATTAGCAAAAAACTCGAGCATGCTTATAAGGCTATGCAATACGATGCGACCTCAATTTCAGCCGTAGATCCAAAACTCTACTCCAAACGTTTTCGTGATTTCATTTTTAAAATTTTCGCGGAAGATAATTAAAAGGTACGTACAACACATTTATAGACCTGAGCACGGGCGATCAACCTTCAGTGTAGGCCGCTCTTAAGTAGCTTCTTTTGGTTATCAACACGTTTATAAACACAATTGTAATATATGCGATAAGTTTTGTAGGAGATTTCGTCGAGTTGAAACGTGTACGAATTTCTAGTCACTTTTGTAAAGAAATTCCATATAGTCCCTTGTCGAGCACGAAAACTCGAAAAAAGTAGCTTGCAACATAATTATGAATTAAAATGATAATTGACAATGTTTTTTTGGCTAGTGATAGATGCTTATGTGCATGTAAACAATGTAGTTTCACAATGGCAGATCTAGGAAAAAAACAAGTGATGTCAATTTAAGTAAAATAAATTTACTGGGTTTTGATCCCTGGTTACATATGTAGATGACAATACACTGGTTAACTCATCTAGGGCATATTTATATGTAATATTTAATTTTATTTTGTATTTAAGTGATGTCAACCGACCACAATGACATCACGTTAGATCCGCCACTGAATGTACACATCTGAGCTTCGAATCAGTACTACAACAAAGAAATGACTAGTAAAACAACATCGACATCATCGAATTTTCGTATCATCGACAAATCGTATCATATCTTGTTCAATTTAGCAAGAATATAGACAGTGGTAGAGGTAACTAAAGGGATAAAAATTTCATTAGGCATAGCTCTAGGAATTAGTCCTTGTTTGATGAGAAATGCAGTTGCAGGAACTCCAAATATGCCAAGAATAATGTCTTTTGCACCAATGCCTGTAAATCCTGTGTGTATCATTACATCTTGTAGAATTTTTTGGAACTCATCTTTCTTCAATATCTTTCCTACACCTTTGTGATGTTTCTGCATATGTCACACCCATATGAAATTCACAAATTCATGCTATAGACCGTCTATAGCATAGACGGGTAAATATGGGTCTGCCCATTTGTTAAATGAGTAACTAAATAGTCATGTCAGCCATTGAGTTGGGCTGTTAAGAGAGCGATTTTTGCCATAGACGGTCTCTCAAGAGACCTTCTGTATGAAATTAGGGCTATGCCTAGGGGTGTTCAATAGGCCGGATAATGGACGGGCCGGGATTAAGTAAATGTGGGTCGGGTCAGACTTTAAAAATAATATGGGCTTTAAAAATCATTTTAATTCCCATTGATCAATTTATAATAATTAAATTATCATTAATAATAATTAGATTGAAAAAATATTAATAATTTCATTGGCATTGTCATTTCTAATATTTAAATTATACATTAATTATACTATTTACAAAGACCCGTTTTCAGCTCTATTGACCCCTTTTATAGCCCGACTCATTTTAATTATAGTATAGCCCGTTTTCGACCCGATTCATTTTTAGCCCGACTCTTACAAAGCCCTTCTAAAAACGGGCCGGATAAGGACTCAAAATGGGGACACGATCCATTAAACACCCCTAGTATGCCTTACTATTGGGCTCGTTTAAAGGGGTCTAAGATTTGTATTCGTATAGTAGGCTGATTCGTAAAGAAAATTAGTGAGTCTAAAGGCTAATTTGGAGCTAGAATATGTACGTACATGCGGAAAACATAATGGGGAGATAAAATTTTTATAGGGTCATATTTGTATAGTAGGCTGACTTGTAAAGAAAATTAGCTTGTCTAGAGGTTTTTGATGGGTTAGTTATTTTGGAGCTAAAACATGTACACGCGAAAAAATATAATTAGGACAAAAAATAATGTCTATATTTCGTGCACCACAAATAAATTAAGTTACCTACGAATTAGATCATAGCATGTTTGATCGTTATACCAAAACTAATATACCATGTTATAATTTTGATAAAATTATAATTTTATTTATGAAAATGTAGCAAATTTATTAGAAAAATAATTTAAATATTTAAGAAAATCCAATACTCACATAGAATGCTTGTTGAAGAGCTTCTTCGGATGGTACTCTAAATTGGGTGTTGCCAAGATCTTTATTGATCTGTCTGTTCACCAAATCAATCCAAGAAATTGTACAAAAAATTAGTATTTTGGTACTAACATAGGTTTGCATCTAATCATTGTACTTTATATAGTATTAATTTATAAATAAATTAAAGTGAATAAAATTATTTTTGTTGGAATAAAAACATAAAAAGATTGACCATAGTCCATTTATAAATGAACAATTAAAAGTGCGTTCGACGTAGTAGTTTAACTAGTTAATGCAATAATATGGCTAAAATACAACTTCATAAAATTGTCACTATTTGATAAAGTATAACTTTATGTAGCTTTTAGTGATGCATATAGTAGTTGTTTTCAGAATGTTACAACTTGTAGCATTCTGATATAAAGAGTTGCAGCTAGTCTTTTGAGACACCATCTTTTAGAGAGATGTATTTTAAGCCCAACCCATTAAAGATTAATGCTACCTAATATATTTTTAATTAGGTGCTCTCTTGAGAGACCGTCTTTTGTAAAGACGACTCTCAAAGGTCCAACCCAAATCTATATTTAGAGTTGTAACAATATATTTTTAGAATTGGACTGGGCTTTTGAGAGCCGTCTTTACAAAAGACGGTCTCAAGTAAGAATTTATGCTACGCAAATCATTCTTAAAGAGACCGTCTCTCACAAGAATTTGTGAAAAAGTTGTGGTTTAAAATCTTTTCAATATTTTTCTGAACAAATTATATCCCAACAGCTACCATTAATATTATAATTAATTGATGTAGCAATTTAAAACAACAACTATAATTATACATGTTGAGCTACCTACACCACTAAAAGATAGTTTCCAATTTCAACCGTTTAGTATTTGATAAATCAGCTAGTTGAAACAATTTATTCTTATAAATCATCTTATTTATAGACAACTAGTATAGAAACTCGTGCAATGCACGAATCTATGAGTATGAAATATATAAAAAGATAACTTCAAAATTTAATGCTAGCATATATAATCAGGATAAAATTTATCGAATACATGATTTTTTAAAAGCAAAAATTAAATACTAATTTATTTAAATTATTTAATGAATACATCAATTTTTCATTCAATTAAATATATTAAATTTTAGGTGAGTTATGTAGAAATACTATAATAAATTATACTCCATACTATACCTAATTTAGCTCTAAATTTAAAAATAATTACATTCTAATTTAGGTAAATATTATCATGTTATAAACTATCATCCAAAAAAATAATAACATTTGTCATGCCTCCTTAAAGAATGACACTTGTAATTTTCCAATATTTTTATAATATTGTATGATTAATTACACTATCGTGTTTAATATTAACAATTCAAATTAATTAATAAAATCAAAATAACGAAAATTTACAACTTAGGACGTACTCGGCTACTTCACAAACAGCTCTGTAGAAATCAATGAAAACCCAATCCTTGGTCTCACAATTCACATAATATTTTTGTGCTGTTGCATCTATTGTTTTCGCCATTTTAGCCTCGCTTCCTATTTACAATAACCTATCCAAAATTAGATAACATAATGATGAAATATTTTTGCTAAAAATAGCGAATTAAATTAGTTAATCAACCTCTTTCTAATTTTATGATTATGATGTGGGGTTACATATAGCTCCGCTCATTAAAACTTAATCATATTAAAAGATAATTATGAGTTGACCAAATTAGAGATTGTCTGTAAG
This sequence comes from Amaranthus cruentus, assembly GCA_019425755.1. Taxonomy (NCBI): domain Eukaryota; kingdom Viridiplantae; phylum Streptophyta; class Magnoliopsida; order Caryophyllales; family Amaranthaceae; genus Amaranthus; species Amaranthus cruentus. The sequence continues at coordinate 24,903,210 of CM033454.1, forward strand.
AATTTGTGTTAGTGCATTTTTTTTAAGATTTGTGTCCTTTACTTTTTCTTATTCATCTAAATTATGTTGAAATAAATAGCAAATAATTTTCAATAAAATAATTTAAAATCAATACTTGATACAATAATACTCCTACTTCATTACTAATAAGTCACTCCCACCTATTTAGAGTGAGGTTTGGGAGGTCTAATTTCGTCGTCATCATAATATCTAGTGCATCCCACCCTATAAAACTATGATCAGGGTTTGGGGAGGGAAGAACGGCGACAACTCATCCCCATAAAGGAGAGCGCGATCAAAAAGTCTCTCGACTCGAGAAAGAATAAGAGAAATTTCTGCAACGGATAAGACCGAATGAGGCTTGTTAGTGATAAGTGATAATACTAACAGAGAGGTTGACTCGTATTACGATCATAATTTCCAAATTTAGCCATTTTTATTAATATATCTCGAGCCGAAAAATGAATACTTTTTAAATGATAAGTTAAATATGTATAAATTATGATTTACTAAATTAAAAATAAGAAGAGATTATAGAATACCAGGAGCAAATTTCTGCAATGATTGGCCCATTGTTGAATATGAATTTGGTTTTGTAAAATGGTTTTGAAAATAAAATGGGTTGCAAAAATGAAACCTTAAAAGATTAATATAAGAAATTTAAAAGACTTGTGGGTTGAGAATAAGTATAAATCCATTTCCTCTAAATGAAGGCACCTAAACCTAATTAATCATCTTGGTATACCCTCATTAATTCTTTGCTATACTCTTACGATTGGTCAAGAATAATGTTCAATTGTTTTTTCATTTGTGCAAGGTAGTATTTTCTTTATTTTGAATAACAACAATAATATTAAATCATTACAGACGGTTTCATTGTGATACGTGTTTTATACATGAATTAAATAATTTTTCACAGTTAAATATAATGAGAAACGAGTTTCTTATTTTAGGTCGTCTCACTAAGAGACGGTGCTAATAGCTAGGGGCTTGCCCGAGCAACCCACCCTAACAATCTATTTTATTTAAGTTTCGGCCTTACTGTTTTTTATATTATATATAGTATTATAACTATTAAAATAATGAAAATTTGGTGGTTCAATGGTAAGTAAAGCTTTAATATTGCGTACGTTAGAGTAAGTCTTTTTAGCGACTAACTTTAAATAACTAAATATTTGTTTTATATATTTTTTGTCTCATTCACTTTTACTTATCACTTCGCCTTTAATTAATAATAATATTACTATTAACTTCTTGTTGTTATTGTTACTATTATTATTTGTTGGTTCTATGTTCTTCCCATATTGTTTAATCTAATTATAGTGATGATGATGATAGGTGATCAATTTACAATGTCAAATTCTAATTTTTAATGATATAAAAATTGATATAATACTAAATTGATTGTATAAACCAAAACAAAAGTGAGATATTGTTGCTACTATGTTCTTCCCATATTGTTTAAGACTAATAAAATAATTGAAGGTGCTTTGCACATAACTGATCGGCAATAGCTGATTACAGTAACTGATTTGATTAACTAATTTTATTAATTAATTTGATCTACTGATTTTAAATATACTATTATAAACAGTTTATTTATAAACAACAATTATTTATTACAATAAGCTATTTCAATAAGTTTTTTCATCCTTTGTAATAAATTTGTTCAATATATACTTTTCGCGTTAAAAATTTATTATACAAATATACACATAACAATTAGTGCGTTATGATTATCTAGAAGAATTGTCATATTTTCCTCTAATTAATCTCATTATCAATACTAGATTGAAATATATCCTATCACAACAAACTTTTTTTTTTTATTTTTTTTTCAAATATTGAAACTTAGCCAGTACAACGTTTGAAAAATTAATTGAATGTCATCGTAATAGACGTAGATAGATAGATGCTCAATGAGATACTCAAGTAGTTAATATCTCTAATTATACATATCAAAAAATTATAAAAACTCAAAATTAATTAACTTTGAATCGATACGATTCAAACAAGATCTCATATGACTATATTTTAATTTTTCGATTACCGACAATATAAAAGTTAATTTGCTTAATGAATAGTATCGCAGTCAACTATGTTGCAAGTAAAATTTGATGATAAAAACATAAAATATTACTTTATGTGGCACTATTTGATTTTATTTTTTTTTAATAAAGTGATAATTATTTAAGTTTATAGGTGTTCTAATGAGTCATTGGAGGTTAATTTAATTTGAGTTACATAGTTTGAGTCGGTTCAAAACTGAGTGTTGTATTTTTAAAATCAAATTAAATCAAGTTCGATTATAAAATTAAATAAATATTAAATCGTCAGATCTATTTTGAATATTTGATTTTTTTTAATAAAGTGATAAATATATTTAAGCTTCTAGACATTCTTTCGAGTCATCGGATTAATTTTGGGTCAAACATTCAAATCGATTTAAAATCAAGTTTTGTGTTTACATTGATTTTTATACTATTTAAAATTTATTTGAAATCGAATCAAGTCAGATTTAGCTAAAAGATCAGATTAATATGGGGTGTTTGGCAATTGGCTGTTGGCGATTGACTTTTTTAGTTGGCTTGTTTGACCAACTGGAAATATTGGCTGTTTTTGTTGGCTTTTAAGCTAGCTGTTTGTGGAGATGTTTGGTAAATTTGAATATTGGTTGTTGGCTGTTTATTAGAGAAAAAGTGGGCCAACAAGCCAAAAGCCAGCCCAAAAAGCTAGTTGGAGCAGCTTTTTCATTTTAGCTTAAAAGCCAGCTGCTTTAAAAGTCATTTACCAAACACTTTTTTTGGCTATTTGACCAACCAACAAGCCAAAAGCCAAAAGTCAACTAAAAAGCTAAGCCAAAAGCCAATTGCCAAACACCCCATATACATCGTTTGGTCTATTTTGAACTTTTTCAGCAAAAGACACTACCTTGACTAAAAAGTTCCAAAAAAGGCCAATACAAGAAAACATTAAACATGACACCACACCACACCACTAGTAGAGTGTAGTAGAATGTTGAGTATAGTTTGAAATTTGTACTCCCAATGTATAAATACAGAGCAAAACCATGAATTTGCAATGACTTCAACCTTCCTCAAAGGTTCAATTCAAACATAAAAGTAACATTCCTTATCTAGAATCTAGATACCTCTTGAACATTGATAATTTGATATAGAACTTACAAGTATCTCTCCTTTGTCCTCCCAAATTTGTCCATTTGTCATCCTTCTCTTTCACTTGGGTGTTCTTCCTTTGTTTTTGCACAAATCTTGTCATCTTCTTCTGACACCCACCGCCTCTGTTTTCTCCTTTCTTTACCCCACGTTCTTTTCTTCTTATTAAATTATTAATACCCATCTTCTTAATTTTTCTGGGGAAGAACAAAGATTCAATCTTTTTTCTATTATTCAGGTTTTTTAGGCCCTTTTTTTGATAATTTTTTGTTGGGTAATTTTAATTTCAGTAGTTATGTCGGGAAAGGAAAAGGATGATACCCAATTTTCAATGGAAGATGAAAATGATTTAGAAGATAGTAAAGTTGATGCTAATGGGGTTCTTCTTAGTTGTAGTAGTGATGATAATGATGATAATGATGATCATGATGATGATATTGATGTTGTTGATGATGATGATGAAGATAAAAATGAAATGTTTGTTTCTCAAAATTGGCCTCAAAGTTTCAGGTTCTTTCTTAATTTTATTTTATCTTTTTAATAATTTTTTTGATGTTTTTTCCCATCGGAGTATTGTTGTATTGCTAGTAGGTATTACTGGGAAAATAATAGGGATTTCATTTTCCAGTAATGTTGGAATTTAGTGATTCTCTTACTTTTTAGTTAAGTATGAAGAGAATATACTTTTCAAAGATTTCATATGAAAAAATGGATGCTTTTTGGATGTTTTTTGTTATTTGCTTAGCCTTTTTCATAAGATGGGGTGGGCTACATAGTCATGAACCATTGGAATTTAGAAGTGTTAGTGCACTTGCAAAATCTCCTAGTGTAGGAGATGATTTTGATCATGTCATACCCCATTCCTTGTCTTACACTTTGAAGAAGAATGATGTGTGTAAAATTGGATATGATGGGTTGAGATTTGGATCACTCCATGAGGTGATCAAGGATGTACAAATGGAGTGCCTTGAACAAGGCGAGAAGGTGCAAAAGGAGGGTCCTTTTAACCTTTCATTTCAAGAAGTGTAATGGGGTTTATGCTTATTCATTTAGAGACCTCCAATCTTTTGAGATTTATGGCTTTTGCATTGTTGTTGTTAGTTGTTGTCGAATCTAGAATACTAGTTTAGGGTGGCCGAAACACTGACCTGTATTGAACCAACCCGACTATCATGGTGTACTTTCTATCAATATATATGGGCCATTGCCTAGACAGGCTTGAACCCAGACAGACTTAAACCTAGATTTTCGGCCTACATAACTCCTCCTTTGCAGCAGACTTAGGATTGACTGTGTGTGAAAAAACAATGGCCAATGTGATGAAATTGTAGGTTGGTTGTCACCCATGAACTACAATCTTCCTTTATCTAGGCTAGTGGGAGGCTTAGAGCTTAAAGAAAACTCTTTGCATGTTCAATTGATATTGAATAGAATTTGGATTAAAAAAAAGACAAGAATTAATGATCTGTTTTGGCTTAACTTCTTCCCATTGAAATTCCACTCATTTGGTGAGATAAGTGGAGATCCACATTCCTATCTTTTCCTTGTGTTTCATATATATAACGGTCAAACTATGCGCCTTTAAAATGAAATGTTGTTAAGTGTGATTTTTTGGTTTTGATGTCTTTAGCTAGTGCCATAGTGGCAAGTTGTTCATTACAGTATGTGGTTCCTATTTTCTTGTAGTTGGGTGCTAGCCTGATGTCTAGAAACTTTTTTTGCGCAGTAAGTGCTCTTGTATTCAACACGACTTTAGAAAAATATAGTGCCCATTTTGAATGGAGCCACAGATTTGTAGTTTACTAGTTTCGGATTATATTGTATTTTTGATAGAGTATATAACATGCTCCTAAGGGTTCAACCAAAGGCAATATGTTACTCGATCACTTATATAACGTGTACTAATTATTTATGTGAATTTGTAACAGTCAAATTAAACTCCTAGTTTCTTACAAGGCAAGATTGCATACATCACACCGCGCAAACCTTGCCTAGGTGGGAGCAATTAAATGCCATTGGGAAATGGAATGTGGTAGCTCAAAAAAATAAGTCAGCAGAATTTCTTGATTGATTTTTAATTGATTTGAAGCTAACCATCATTATTATATGTTTGCTTGTACTTAGTGTAACATAATTCGCTAGTTAATTCGATTTTTGAATTCGCGATTCACTCAAATTTGCCCAAAAATAGCCCAAAATCGGTCATAATTTGCTTTTCACGATTCGCGATTCGCAAGGAGATTGGCGAATCATGTAACACTGGTTGTAGTTAATGGTTGGAAGTAGTTCTTCAAAGTTGATATGGACTATTATGTTGGAGGCGTGGAGCTAGTGATGGTGATCTTCATGTGAAGTATGATATAATCACTTGCAAATCATTAGTTATTTAACTAGACTATTTTGTTGCATCTCTGAGGATTGTATAGCAATGAAGGAAATGTTAGTTACTATGTTGGTGCACATTAATCATCGAGTAAGTTTTGAGTGTTTCTTTATACATTTTATCTGAGCAGTTCATATATTATGAAAGCTACATGTCATCTTAAAACTATTATCTAGACCTCTATTTTACCTTTTTCAATTTGTTATAGAAATGTTTAAATGTTGGAGGATATTCATGAGTGCGTTTTCATATTTTTTTACAGAGAGACGACAGACTCTTATACGCTTGCTGCATCCCCAGGATTTGGATTGCTTGGTCGCACTCCAAGCATGCTTAGCATGCGCAGCAAAAGTAACTTAGATGTGGATGGAAATAGAGCTCCTTTGCTTCCAGAGTATGGGAGCAGGTACAAGAAAGAAGAATATGACAAGTTATCTAAAGGGTCATCAAGGATTTCTAACTTAAGATCATTGTACGAAGATCTTGGCGGAGAACTACCAATTGGCCAAGGATGCACCTTTACTCAAACTGTATTCAATGGTAAGAATGTCTTTCTGAAGCTTACTTCAATAGTTGGTGATTTTTGGACAAGTTTCATAACCCTTGGGTTTTGTGAAAGCCCAACACTTTATGTTACTACTTTGTACGTTCATAAGTGGAGTTGTAACATTGTCTTGGCTAGAGGTGTTCACTAGGGTCATCGGGTTGATTTCAGATTAGCTGTTTTGGGTCAGTTTGGAATCAGATTTCATACCCATATTGTTCTCTACATAATTTACAATCAATTTTGATGTCGGGTCAAATTGGGTTTGGATACAAGGTCGGGTAAATTTCGAGTCATCGAGTCTATTTTGAACACCTCTAGCGTTGACCCTCATAATTAAAAGTAGGATATGATTTCATGGAAAGATCCATTTAGATAGTTGAGCCATTTCTTTTCTCTTGTACCACATAAATTAACTAGTGGTATGTTGAGGAAACTAATCATTAAGCAAAATTATAGCAAAAAAATTGACAATTTCTCCTCAACATTCTAAATTGAATTTATATATGTCTTTTGTTCTAGAAGGAGTGTTTTATGGAACCTTCTTTCCTAAGTTGTTTCCATTATGGCGCTTTCTTTTTTGAACTTTCGCATTTGTTGCACTTAATGTCTCTCTTAAGAGACTTCCCAACCCTACGGACTAACTACAAAATTTTCCGCTCTTTTTACGTTGAAAACTCATAATCTACCAATTATGTAATTATGTAAATGATTATTTTACAAAGTTTTATCTCTCTTTCCCTTCTCTTCAAATCCCGGGGAGGAGATCACATGTTTCAAGGTTTTCTTATTGTTGAAAATATATTTACCGATGTGCATGACCATCTCTATGTGCCGAGTTTCCTAATTGAGTTTTCCTATGCTTGTTTTTCTATAGGGTTAAATGTGATGGCTGGAGTGGGGCTTCTATCGACTCCATATACTATAAAAGAAGCTGGCTGGCTGAGCCTCGTATTCTTATTCCTCTTTGCAATAGTATGTTGTTATACGGCCTCTCTTATGAGACATTGCTTTGAAAGTAGAGCCGGGATTATAACTTACCCCGACATTGGTGAAGCCGCATTTGGGAAATATGGACGTTTATTTCTATCAGTGAGTTCCTTAATCATGTTTTCCGTTAAGTTATCCTTCTTCCATCCATGTCATCATATTGTTAATTTTCTATTTTCCGTCTTGCAGATTGCCTTGTATGTGGAGCTATATGTAAGTAAAAGTCGCTAAATTTGATTAGTTATAGTATAATTTACCCTCAAACCTCACAAAATATTATATATCGTGCAGTCATATTGTGTCGAATTCATTATTTTGGAGGGAGACAATCTTTCTCGGCTATTTCCTGGGGCGGACTTACATTGGGGCGGTTTTAACCTCGACTCTACACATATGTTCGCATTGCTAACCGTCCTTATTGTTCTACCAACGGTTTGGTTGAAGGATTTACGTGTAATTTCTTACCTTTCAGGTGGTGTTTCTTGCTAAGCTCTCACTAACTAAACATTTTTTCTTTTAATTTTACTTAGAAATAATCTGCAATATTGGTGCAATTTTATTGATATTTACTGCAGCTGGTGGAGTTATTTCGACAGTGTTGATTGTGTTTTGTGTTCTGCTTCTTGGAACGGCGGATGGAATTGGTTTTCATCACACAGCAAAAGTTGTGAATTGGAACGGGATTCCATTTGCTATTGGCGTGTATGGATTCTGTTATTCAGGTCATGCTGTTTTCCCAAACATCTATCAGTCAATGGCTAACAAGAAACAATTTACGGCAGCGCTAATGATCAGGTATAGATCCTTAATTTATGATATGTAGTACTCTTATATCTATATCATGCTCGCTTCAACATCAAAAAGTGATATTTTAGTTAAATCAAAATCACTTTTAGTCCATAGCTTGATCGTGGTAACGAGACGGTGATGTGATAACATTGTTGATGTGGTTGTCAGAATGCCAAATATCGGGCAAAAGCATGGGATATACCTTGAATCGGCCTAGAGAGTTTTTTATAGACCTTTACAATGTGGGAAATTTCGTTTCATTTTTTTCTTCAATTCCTTTACAACGCGGCCGATGCCATGCTTCTTGCATTACGTTTTAGTCGGCAAATTATTTTTCATTAGTGAAGCCCAGTACCCACGAGTGTTGAAAACAGTAAAGATTTTCTAAAATAAATTTGAATCACTACGAATGAAGAAAAAATAGCTTAAAATAGTCAAATTGAGGTTCGATTAGATGACATAAAATTTGTTTTACTAAAAATCACGTTAAGAGCATTATTGTTCCCGTTTCGTTTCCCCTTTTGATGTGAACTTGTTATCCATTTTGCAGTTTTTCTCTGTGTGTTCTGATCTATGGAAGTGTTGCTGTGATGGGATATCTCATGTTTGGACAAGGCACATTATCCCAAATTACTCTAAACATGCCAAAAGATTCCGTTGCTTCTAATATTGCACTCTGGACAACTGTAAGTAATGAATTTCGATACATTTATCTCAGTTTCATCGACTTATAGTCAAGTACGATAATAGGAATTTTCTCAACTTTTTTTGTTTCCGTGCAGGTGATCAACCCATTTACAAAATATCCTTATCTATAAATTTTTGTGTCGTTTTTGGGTCAAATGCAGATACACACATACACTCATGACGTATCACGTATGTATGTAATTTACATGTATCTCCTGTTGGACTGTTCTTATTTGCTTCCTTGACATTGGACACATATGCGTTGCTGATGAACCCACTAGCTCGAGGTTTAGAAGAGTTGTTGCCTCCCCATATCGCGAACAGCAACTGGTGTTTCTTCACCCTAAGGACCATTCTTGTCGTTTCCACACTTTGTGTAGCTTTCCTTGTTCCCTTTTTCAGTAAGTGCTTTCCTTGACATTCCATTGCGTGCGCGTAGAGGTGTTCAAAACAGACCCGACGACCCGATTTTCACCCAACCTTGTAACCGAACTCGATTTGACCCATGTATTTACTAGTATGCAAAAACCAATGTGGACACAAAACATGATTTTGAACCTACTCGAAACACATGACTCCTGACCTGAAACCAACCCGATGATCCGAATGAACACCCCTATACTTCTGAGAGTTTCAACAAATCTTATGTCTTGGCTGCTTTGACTATGCACAAGAAGGTGCAAAATTGGGTCACTCATACACTATTTTCTTTTGCTGGCAGGTCTTTTGATGGCATTGATTGGTTCACTTTTGAGCATACTTGTGGTAGGCTTGCTCATTCCCTTAATAAATTAGTTACATGCTATATTTTCGAACATTGCAGCTTGGTACAATTATGGTGTTTTTAGAAACATACAAAAGATATTTGTGCAGCTAAAAATGTTAAATAAATTGGCAAACGATTTAAATTGAGAAAGACGTAAAGAGCCAAAGAAATTTTAGTTAAGCACGTGGCAATATGAGGTAAATATTGAGAGGAATGTTCGAGTAAAATACAAGAAGCCAAACTATTTGTGGAATGTAATCGACTAAGAGAAGTGCAAATAAAGCTCAAACGATATTAGCTAAATCGTGTTGAGTTGGGACGCTCAACGGTTCAAGCCACAAATACTTGCATAGATATGCGTGAGATCCTTTGAGTAACCGTGAGCTCTCGTTTTGCATTATTTTTTATCGTAAAGTCGTGAGATGTTATTTAGGTACATAGCAAATTATCCGCAGCTAAATTCTGTTATATATTCGTATTAGTTCGGTAGCTAAATCATAATGTTTTTTCTTTGTATTCGATCCTTTTATGGTGCAGGCTGTAATCGTTCCAGCAGTGAGTTTTTTAAAAATTGTGGATAAGAAGGCGACAAGGATGCAGGTTTGATAAATCATTTTGTTTCGCATACGATTGTAGATTAGTGAGTGTTATGTTACCATATTTAGATTAAATGATGTTTTACTCGATCTTTGGGTTTATTTGGCAAATGACTGTTCATTATAGTTGGCTGGTTTTTTGAAGTATTGGCTAATTAGTAGTTATGGAGATATTTGGTAAAAATTAGGTCTTATTAGCTGTTGGCTAAGTTGACTGGTTTAGTCGATCTTTAACCTATTTGTTATGGAGATGTTCGATATAAATAGTTGTTGGTTTTTGGCTATTTTTGTTGATAAAAATTGTTCAAAATGCATAAAGGCAATAAAAAAGCTACTCACTTTGATTTTGGCTTAAAGTCATTTATCAAATATCTTTTTACATTTTGACCAGCCAAAAAGCCAAAAGACAAAAGTCAACCAAAAAGCTAATGATTTTGACTAATCATATCAGTTAGGCTCCCTTGCTACAATAGCGAACAGCCGAGCACTACCCCGCTCAACACTATTATGGACTACATCATTAAACATATGCTTCGCCCTTTTGTATGTGAAAACCCTTGCTATTAATCATGTACCTCGTCCTCCAACACTTATGGATGATGTTCTTTTTGCTTTCAGATGATAATTAGCTCTGCGATTGTCGTGTTCGGTGTTATCAGCGGAATCATGGGCACTTATTCTTCGGTTAAAAGCATTATCGAGAGTTACTGATATATTGAACTGGCGAATTGATTCATTACTAGCTGCTTATGTATTCATTCATGAACTCGAACGATTTGTTCGATTGTTCGATTGATCGTATACTTATTAGGGGTAGTTAGGTTGCGTATTACAGATTGCTCCATACCCTGCGTTATCGAACTACAATCTAGATGGCTGTTGATGTTTATTTCAAAATCATATATAGAAAATAGTTCACAGTTGTTATGACACAAAACTGGCTGCATCTTTCCCTGGAGGCTGGAACACAAGTTAAGAGTTTCCGGTATTTTTGTATGCTTATGTCTTTCTTTTACTTTTTTTTTTCGTTTGAATTTGTACTATAGAATTCGAAAAGCTTTCATATATATAAATCTTATGGTGAAAACTTAAACGAACAGAAAAAATATAAAAAGAGCTAAATATTTGCTAGTCATACGAAATATTCTGTGTTAAACTGAGGATGTATCTATAAAAAATATTTTAACAATTTTTATGTTAGTGTAAATCATAAAAAAAATTAATAAGTTTTACTTTTATGTTTAAAATAAAAAACTTATAGTCAAGTATATGAATCATAAAATAGTCTTAGTGATTGTATATATTATTTTGTTTTCCCCAATATTTCATTTATGATTCAAAATGTTAATCTATACATATTCTTTTCTTGTGTTCTTCAAATCATTTTTGGTCTTTTTTCTAGTCTTTTAAATTTTAACTTTTTATCATGTTTTATTAGCTAGTCAACTCTACTTTACCACATATTCAATACACTGAAAAAATTTCTGTCAACTTTGGGTTTTTTTAAAATTTTTTTAATGTTGGCTGAATAACTATAACTGTTGGGTGTTTTGACCAACAAAAAATACTGACTCATTTGCTAAATGTTTAGCCACCTGTTTCGGTCAATTGTTATAAAAATGTTTAATAAAAATAAATTATAATGGTGTAAAAATCAGATTTTCAATTAATTTAAAAGTTATTTATCAAATACTATTTGTTTTCTTAGATTGCTTAATTAGTCAAAATAAAACATAATTAAAAGTCATTTAGAAAGAAAATCATTTGAACTTTTTATGCTGGTGATTGTTGTCAAGTTAACTTTATTAAGAAAATCAACAATGAGAACTTAGTTATATAATATTATTTCAAGTATTATTGCACCTTCATTAAAAATTCTGATTTTCTCCCTCCACCCAAAATTACCAAAAAAAAAAACAATTTGTTAGATTCAGCGTCGTTTCTGACATTGTGTGAGTCCTAGGTAAACTGAAAAAAGTGGGCCTTCTCTATGGAGGGTCGATTCTAAACTTAAACGAGTGTTTGAAAAAATAACATAGATAACTCCTATATATAATAATTAGCATTAAAATGTAGACGTGTCATATAATTCTTAAATGATAAAAGAATTAGTCATAAATTGCAAATTTTTAAGTGTCTACTTCCATTAACTAGCATTATTTTAATTTTAGGCCTTTTCTAACTCTGGACCCAAGGCAAATGTCTATCTTGCCTATAGTCAGGAACAAACGTGGTTAGATTCATCAAAACCACACAAATTTTCTCCCCAAACTTTGTTTCCCCCTCTTCTCAAGAAAAAAATTAGAACTAACTCAAGCATCGAGTCTTATCTTAAGTCTTACGATCAAATATCATCTAGCTCTCTCCTTTCGTCGACTCTACCCAAGATCGACCCTTAGATTTATGAGGCCGGAGCAAAATAAATACAGTTTGTCTTGTATGAGACCGTTTCACAATGAAACAACCTCAAAACAAAAAGTCCATAAGTTAAAAGTTTCTATTATCAAGCTATTGAACAAAATATAAAATATATCTCACGTGACATACTGAGATTGTCTTATATAAAAATAAATTTGTGAAATATCACTTGTAAATTGTTAACTACTAAATGTACTATATTATGATGGACCCTTAATTATTACTACCTCCGTTTCAAAATACTTGCAACATTTGGCTTTTTTATGCAGTTCAATGCACTAATTCAATCCTGAATATTTATAATCATGTATAATATAAAATTATAAAAATTTGATATTAATAATCTTTACGTCGAGACGAATCAAATAAGATCTCACTTGACTATGTTTTAACTTATAGATTACTTATTAATCACAAATTAAGGGAGATAAGTAAATAGTACTTATTTTTCGTATGTAGCGACTATATTGAAACGGAGGAAGTATTTATCTAATACAAGTATTTATTTTTTTTTTTTTAGTATTTTTGGATTGGTCTGGGGTACAGATCGCTCTTACACCTTATAAGTTCAAGAAAAAAAAAAAAAAAAAAACTCAATCTTGCCCTTCTCCACATTTGTAATCTGATTGTAACCGACATCACATCATCCAATTAACCATAACAAAATATACTTCTAATTTCTATAGTTCTTTTTCCTCTCTCTTTCTGCGGAAGAACCGCGAAGGGCGAATGGAATAATAATAAACTGTAGCATATCCTCCTCTTTCATCCCTTTCTGGGAAAAAAGAAAAAAAAAATAATGAAGAACAATGTTTAGTAGCATTAAAAATCAAATTTTAGTCAAGAACAATTCATGGGTATTACTGGGTTATTTCTGAAATTGGTTGACTCATTGATTGATTGATTAAAGGATTAATCTTTTTAGTTTTTGATTGATTTAAAAAGGTGGGTTTAATTATGAGATTCGTTATTATAAATGGGTTCTTTTGGAGTTTTTGAGAAAGAAAGTAAAATGTCTGAATTGGTTGCTCGAACTGGTCGCCATCAACAACGCTATGAAGATGGTTGTCGCCTTGTTGCAGGGTATCTCTCTTAATCCCATTATTTTCTCTTTGATTGGTGTATTTAATTGATCAAGTGTGGTCCTTTTTTTTATTTTTTATTTTTGTTCACGGGTTTGTGTTAAGAATTGTTAGGAAATGAATCTTAGTTTCCAAATCTAAATTTCATGCAATATTCTTTGTTGTTTTGTATTTCAAAGCTTTCCATTCTGTCTATGTATAAGTTATTGAATGTAGTGTTGAATCAAGGGCCAAATTCCTGAAGATTAGCTCCATTCAGCAACTTATGTGCTTGAATTGGCTGTAATGAGGTCAGCTTGTTGTGAGTTTTGTGGCTTCGAACACGCGTGTTCTGCTGTAATTTGAAGAGGTTTTTGTTGAAAGCCTTGAGATGAGAGGAACTAGTGTGTTGTGTGCAACCTCCAGGCTCTAACAGAGTTCCATAGAGAAAATTAGATGGGAAATGTTGGGCACAAAGGGTTGATAACAACTCCAACAACACCCATACCAAGATCAATTTAGGCAAAACAATCAACCAAACCAAAACTAAACCCTAATTCACTTCAATCACCAATAATAACCAACAATGAGCATCAAAAGACAAACAATAAATAAACAATAGCCAATAACAACACACAAGAATTTTTTACGTGGAAAACCCCTTCGGTGTGAAGGATAAAAACCACGGGACTAGTCAAGAGAGTCCACCCAAGTCACTCTTATTATGATAAAATGAGACTAGAAGCACCAATAGCAATCCAACAAAGTGCACTATCCATCATCAACCATCAACAACAAGAGAAATACATCAGAAGAAGAAAAATGAGGATTTCACCAAAAACAACAGTTCTATCCAGAATTAACTGTGACCAAACCAGAGCTCAAACTGACGATCCAACCGTTCAAAATGAAGCCCATGGTTTCAGGAACAAGCTGCCAAAATTTGAGGATGATCCAACGGTGCGATTTCCGGCAATGGACAAATTACCGAAGGCTGCCCTGTTTTCTACGGGAGATGAAGATGAAGAAGCTCTCTTTTTCTCTCTATTTTGTGTGTTGTTTTTGAAAACTCCTCTCATACTTTGTAGTTGTACAAAGACTTTAAAATGACCACTTAAAGCTTCCAAGAGAAGCTAACCCAAAGTTATAATAAGTAGGCCCAAACATTTGAAGACCAAAAATATTATAACTCCTAAAATGGGCTGGACACCCAACAATCTCCCCCTCCAGCCCCATTACGAAGGAGATAACAATGCTTCAATGATCACTTGAAGCTCAACCCAGCAAGCTTGCTACAAAGCTCAACCTTGCTTCCGGAAACAATCTTTGTCAACATATCTGCACCATTGTTGTGCGTGTGAATTTTCTTCAGCTTCATCTGATTATCCTCAATCACATCTCGTAACCAATGGTATCTAACATCAATGTGTTTGGTACGAGCATGATACATGGCATTCTTGCTCAAATCCATAACACTTTGACTATCACAAAGTACTACATACTCATCTTGGCTCATGCCCAACTCCTTGAGGAACCTTTTCAACCAAATCATCTCCTTTCCTGCTTCCACTGCTGCTATATACTCTGCCTCAGTAGTAGACAATGCTACACACTTTTGCAACTTGGATTGCCATGAGATGGCTCCCCCTGAAAATGTAAACAAGTAACCTGAGGTAGACTTTCTGCTATCAACATCCCCAGCCATATCTGCATTAGTGTAACCTTGGAGAATAGGATTACAACTCCCATAGCATAAACTCAATTTGGAGGTGCCCCGTAAGTATCTGAAGATCCACTTCACTGCTTCCCAATGAACTTTACCCGGATTGGATAAATATCGGCTTACCAATCCAACAGCATGTGCAATATCTGGCCTAGTACACACCATATCATACATCAATGAACCAACAGCAGAAGAATAAGGAATGGAAGACATACGTGCTTTCTCCTTCTCTATTGTAGGACAATCTTTCCTGCTCAACTTAAAGTGCGATGCTAGTGGAGTACTAACTGGCTTAGCTTGCTTCATATTGAACCTTTCAAGCACTCGTTCAATATATTTTTCTTGTGATAGCCACAATCTCTTAGACTTCCTGTCACGAGCAATCTCCATGCCTAAAATTTGCTTAGCAGGACCCAAATCCTTCATATCAAATGACTTGGACAATTCTTCTTTCAAACTGTGAATCATCTCAGCATCTTGCCCAACTATCAGCATATTATCAACATATAAAAGAAGAATGATGAAGTTACCATTAGGGAACCTTTTAAAGTACACACAAGGATCAGCTGAAGTTCGCCTATAGCCATTGCTTGTCATAAACGAATCAAATTTCTTATACCATTGCCTTGGTGCCTGCTTTAGCCCATAAAGACTCTTTTTCAACTTGCAAACAAGTTTTTCTTTCCCTTTAACTTCAAATCCTTCAGGCTGCTCCATGTAGATCTCCTCTTGCAAATCACCATGCAAAAAAGCAGTTTTCACATCAAGCTGCTCCAACTCAAGATCAAGACTTGCAGCCAATCCTAACACTGTTCTGATAGAAGTCATTTTAACAACCGGTGAGAAGATCTCATCAAAGTCAATGCCCTTTTTCTGGTTGCAACCTTTCACCACCAATCTGGCTTTGTGCTTCACTATCTTTTCACCATCTTTCTTATTCTTGAAAACCCATCTGTTCTTCAAGATTTTTCGACCCTTGGGAGGCTTTACCAACTCGTAGGTGTCATTCTTTTTCAAGGAATCCATTTCCTCCCTCATTGCCTCGAGCCATAAGTTTTTGTCTTTGTGAGACAATACCTCCTGGAAGTCTTGTGGCTCCCCCTCATCAGTGACTAGGATATATGTTGAGCTTGGATATCGTTTTGAAGGTATTTGTCCTCTAGTTGACCTTCGAACCTCTACATTATTTGCATTCTCAACATCATGGACCGGTGGTACAAGTTGCTCCCCCTGCTCATGAACCTCTTCATATTGTGGAGCATCATCATCATTTCCATGTTCTATCTCATCAAGTGCATCACCATCAGGATGTACCTCACCAATATTATCAAGTATAGCCTTATCAACCTCCTCATTTGCTGGACGATCAATAGGAATAGGAGTAGAACTATCATCAGTAGCAAGTGGCAAATCTGAAGTAGTAGCCTTATCAACATTCAGAAGATCCGCACCCATCTCGTGCTCATAAAACACCACATCTCTACTTCTTACAACCTTCCCTTTTTCAGGATCAAAAAGCCTGTAACCATACTCTTCATCACCATACCCAACAAATATGCAAGGAGTTGACTTTGAATCAAGCTTCAACCTCTGCTCTTTAGGAACATGCATGAAAACCTTGCACCCAAATACCCTCAAGTGTGAGTAAGAAGGATCATTGCCCTTCCACATTTTCTCTGGAATCTCAAAACCCAAAGGAATTGATGGAGCTCGATTGATCACATAAACCGCAGTATTCACAGCTTCAGCCCAAAAAGGCTTAGGAAGATTTGACATTCTTAACATACACCTCACCTTCTCCACAATGGTTCTGTTCATTCTTTCTGCAACATCATTATGTTGTGGGGTTCCTGGAACAGTTTTCTCGTGCCTAATACCATGATGAGAACAATAGCCTTCAAAATCATTTGAAGTGTATTCACCACCATTGTCAGTTCGTAGACACTTGAGCTTTCTTTCTGTCTCTCTTTCAACTATGGCATGAAATTTCTGGAATGTCTCGAATACTTGGCTTTTTGCTTTCAATATATAAACCCAAGTTTTTCGCGTAGCATCATCAATAAAAGTGACAAAGTATTTACTACTGCCAAGAGAATCCACCTCAATTGGACCACAAACATCCGAATGCACAAGATCCAATTTTTCTTTCCTCATTAGACTTCTTAGCAAAAGAAGCTCTATGTTGCTTGCCAGCCAAACAATGATCACAAGGATTAAGAGAAGTTGTAGTATTAGCAGGAATAAGAGCTTTGCTAGCCAACACTTTGATTCCTTTTTCACTCATATGGCCTAGCCTTCGATGCCACAAGTTTGGAGAAGACTTTTCCTCAACAACATACAACTCACCAGAACACACCTTTAAATGTGTTTTGTATAGAGTGCAACACAAATCACCTCGAGCAACTGTCATTGAGCCCTTAGACAGCTTCCATTTACCATCACCAAAAGTATGTTTAAAGCCTTCTCGATCAAGAGCATTTCCAGACAACAAATTAAGGCGTAGATCAGGAATATGGCGCACATCTTTCAAAGTTAGCATGCAACCGATGCTTGTCTTGACTCGAATATCACCAATACCCACAATGCTCGCCGAACTATGATTACCCATTTTCACACTACCAAAGTCACTAGCTTTGTAGCTTTGAAAATACTCCATTTTAGGGACACAATGGTAAGAGGCTCCTGTATCCACAAGCCACTCTAAGTCTGAACCATCAATGTGATGACACTCACAAGTTGCACAAATCAAAGTGACCTCATCATCACTCTTAGAAACAGTTGCTGCAGTATTTTTATCGTCTCCATCTCCATGTGATTCTTGCCTTTTCTGTTCTTTCTTGAACTTGAAACAGTACTTCTTAATATGGCCAGGTTTCTTACAATAGTGACAAGTCCTAGTCTCTTTTCCCTCTCTTGACTTGGACCTACTATGTGAGTTACCACGCCCTTTAGGACCTTTGCTCTTGCTTCTTCCCCTGTTTTCAACAACTAACGCTTGTGAATTATCGGCTCCCATCTCCTTTCTTCTCAACTCTTCATTGAACATACTCTCTTTGATGACATCCAAAGAAAGTACACCATTTGGAGCAGAGTTGCTGATAGTCACTACAAGAGTTTCCCAACTGTCCGACAAAGAACTCAACAAGAATAAAGCTTGCAACTCATCATCAAGAACAATCTTCATTGTTGTCAGCTTGTTAATGATGTCTTGAAAATCATTGAGATGTTGGGACACTGATTTTACACCTTTCAACCTTAAATTAACAAGTCTTTTGATTAATGAAGCTTTGTTGTGAGCAGTCTTTCTTTCATAAAGACCCTCCAATTTCTTCTACAACTCATAAGGGTCGGTTTCCTTGGATACATGACTGAAGATACTAATGTCAATCCACTGTCTAATGGTACCCAAAGTCTTTCGCTTTAATTTTGCCCAATCTCTTTCATCCATTTTTTCAGGTTTTGTGGGTTTAGCAATACCACCATCATCACAACAAGTGGTTACATCAATAGGATCAAACAAATCTCTACAATACAACAAGTCCTCCATCATGGGTCTCCATATGGAATAATTGGTTGATGTCAACTTAATCATGGAACCACTACTACTACTACTAGTCTCCATTAGCCTAAATAAACGTCCGCTCTGATACCAGTTGTTGGGCACAAAGGGTTGATAACAACTCCAACAACACCCACACCAAGATCAATTTAGGCAAAACAATCAACCAAACCAAGACTAAACCCTAATTCACTTCAATCACCAATAATAACCAACAATGAGCATCAAAAGAGAAACAATAAATAAATAATAGCCAATAACAACACACAAGAATTTTTTACGTGGAAAACCCCTTCGGTGTGAAGGATAAAAACCACGGGACTAGTCAAGGGAGTCCACCCAAGTCACTCTTATTATGATAAAATGAGAGTACAAGCACCAATAGCAATCCAACAAAGTGCACTACCCACCATCAACCATCAACAACAAGAGAAATACAATAGAAGAAGAAAAATGAGGATTTCACCAAAAACAGCAGTTCTATCCAGAATTAATTGCGACCAAACCAGAGCTCAAACTGACGATCCAACCGTTCAAAATGAAGCCCTTGGTGTCAGGAACAAGCTGCCAAAATTTGAGGATGATCCAACGGTGCGATTTCCGGCAACGGACAGATTACCGAAGGCTGCCCTGTTTTCTACGGGAGATGAAGATGAAGAAGCTCTCTTTTTCTCTCTATTTTGTGTGTTGTTTTTGAAAACTCCTCCCATACTTTGTAGTTGTACAAAGACTTTAAAATGACCAGTTAAAGCTTCCAAGAGAAGCTAACCCAAAGTTATAATAAGTAGGCCCAAACATTTGAAGACCAAAAATATTATAACTCCTAAAATGGGCTGGACACCCAACAGGAAAGTCTTTACTTGAGGGTATTAATTTTCAATAACTCTTGTTAGAACTAAAAGAGAGATTTCTCCATGAGCTTGTCATTGAACTTATAAAAGAGCCTTAGAGATAAGTTGGTCGTCATCATTGTGAGGAGAGAGAGCCATGTGAAGAGCAAGAGGGAGTTGAGAGTGTGATGATGAGCGAGTAACTAATAATAATATGTTGTCAATTGATAGAAAATTTAATATTTTTGATGAGCGAGTAACTAATAATAATATGTTGTCATTCTAGTTGAGGTTGTGGGTGATTGGAGGCTAAAGTTTGAATCTTTGGAGTTGTAAGAGGGAGAAATTTAGGGTTAAGAGATGATGGATGTAGTAAAAGTGTTTCTAAGCTTATTGAAGTTGAGTGGGATTTGTTGAAACCCTAAGTGTGAGGAATTTGTATGATGTATTGAAATCCAAGCGGTTGTTTATTGGATTTTAAAGGAGTTAATTGCGATCGGGAAGAGCAAAGAAAAGAGATAAGATTTTTGTTGTTGATGGATGAAAAATAGTAAGAAACTACTAGGTGTAGTAGCATTGAAGATTAGAAAATTCTATCAAAAGATGGTAAGGAATAAGGAGGTGAAAACGAGAGGAAATTGAGTAAAGAGGATGGAAATGGTTGATTATGAAGACAAAATACCTTACTATTGCTACCAACTGGCTATAGCTCTTTTGCAAGAAGTTGAGAGATACCTCCAAAAGTTGAGAATTTTGAAGAAAAAATGTTAAGATGATCCTACGAAAGAGTTTGGATGATGAGGAAGCCATATAAGGTGGTAATGTAGAAAAGCTTAATGGGAGTTTGAAAGTCCCAATTAAGATGATGATGAAGATGAGGTGGAAAATAACTCATCAGAGATAAAAAAGATGTGGATAAAGAAGATCGAGGAAAGGAAGGCAAATTGTACTTTCTTTTTGGGTGCTTTATGCGTGTTGTGTGGGAAGGAGAAACTTACAGAAAAAGGGGGAGCTTCCCAGTTCCCAATGATGATGAAGCCTAGGTGTTGATGACCAATGATGAGGACGAAGGTGAATGGGAGTTTGACTCTGGGAACTAATATCACATTTATCGAGTTAAGAAGATGCTTATGAGCATGAGGGCTTGTGGAGATGAAAGTATGACCTTGACGCGAGGTGAGCATGAGGGCTTGTGGAGATGAAAGGATGACCTTGACACGAGGTGAAGAGGTTAAGGTTGAATCCATTAGAAAGATTGCATTGAAGATGCACAATGGTATCGTGAGGAGGTTAGGGAATACAAGATATATGATAAAGAGGAATCTAATCTCATTGAGGAAATTTGAAAAGAGGGGATGCGCTATCAAGACTTATGGTGACAAAATCTTGAGGGAGGCTAAGGGGAATATGACGGTATTGGAGGATTGATGTGTAACAATGGTTATTTGTTGCAATGTCTTTCCCCCCTCCCCTCATCCTTATTTATAATGACATACCCTAATCTATAATCTATAAATGCTAAAATACACATAATACCTTCATATCCTATATATGACAGCAATCTCCAAGAGTTCTCCATAAGTTGGAGGTCACTAGTGATCGGAAAGAGAAAGTCACATATAGAACTATAGAGCTAAGTGTGTGCTATCTAATGCTAGTTTTATTGACATTTTTTTTGAGTTTATTAATAGAATAATTGTAATCGTTTAAGAGGGGGTCATTAAGTTACCCAAAAAATTTGTGCGTTGTTGTCAACACTTGGTTCCTACCATTGTTGGTTTGTTGTTTGTTCCTCTTAACCACAATATCCAATCCCCCCTAGTTATAACATGTGGGATGTTGCAAGATTATTGTTAAGTGGTCCAACTTTCTATTTTACTTCGATTATATCAGTGAAAAGGGTATTGGCAATATGGTCTAACTTTCTACTTGTTGCTAGATTTGGTCATGCTTTCGTTCTTTGCTTATACAACAATTCCTGTCGAATGGTTGTTAAATTTTCTTGTTTTAGTTGAATGAACTTGGGCATTGTGCATTGACAGAATCAAGGCTTTGATCTTGGGATTTATGTTGGGAAGTTGATAAAATATTTAATCAATGAACTTGCTTGCATTTTTTGACTTGATGGCTCAATGAAACATGTTTATAATTAAGGGGGTGTTTGGTATAGAGAGTGGAAATGGAATGGAAAGGGAACCTTTTAAGAAGGGTAAGGGTAAGGATAATGGTTGTTGTTATTTGTTGTCTGGTATGCTAATGGAAAGGGAAACACCTATTAATATTGCATTATCCCTCCATAATCAGTACAGCCGAAATATAATCTACCTTCATAGAATATGATGACAAAAGAAAAAAAAAATACTATGAAACTATAACTTTTTCTTTATATATAAATCCCAACAAATTAACCATAATTGAAGAATTTGGGATTGAAGGAGTAAGAAAAGCAAATTGAAAATTTCCAAATCTTTACCCATTATTTTATTCCTGTTGCATTCAAAAAAGAGAAAATCAAAAATAAAATTAAAAAAAAATAGTGGGAGAGAGGAAGATGATATACTTTGTTAGTTAGGAGCACTTAAAGAAGAACATATGATAGAAGAGAATCTAGCTTGAAGGTTTGAGTTTCAGAATGAAAGAAAGAAAATGTTAACATTATTTGTTTTCACTAGTACTTAAGAGGAAACAAATGAGTGGTAATGGTTTCCGCTAGGTAACGGTAATGGATAGCCAAAAACCATACCAAATACTTTCAAACGGTAACGAATAGTTGAATCCGTTTCCAATCTTAAAAATTTTAATACCAAACAACCCCTAAGAGTAGTGGTAGCTTTGGTATGGTTTTGTTTGCCGTATCATGTAAGTGGAGAATATAGAATTTTTCTGTACTCGTTGCGGGCTATTCTCGAATAGTGGTAGCTTTGATATATTGAGCAAGAACAACAATTGTGTTCAATCTCATTGTATGTAGGAATCTAGTGATGTGTATGATCACATCTTTAACTTGACAAGTTTGAAGTTTGAACAAGTGGAGGGGTTATCTCTAGTCATGGATTTTGCTAAGAAGCATCTTAATGACGAAGTTGGATATGTTATCACAAGAAATTTGTCGTATTGGAAATTTAAAAGTAGCAAAAGAAATCAGTGCTAGAAAGTAGGTTAGTTGTCTGAATTGCGCTGATTCTTGTTTGTAAGCATGTAATTGAGTCTTTTTTTTACGTGTGATGGCTACACCATGAATCGATTATTTATTTTTACCGTGAACATCTTTATTCTTGCTTTTTAGAGAATTTGTAGATTTTAACAAGAACTTTATCTGCAGGTGTATCCCTTTTAGATATAGAAGTTACGAGGGAAGTGATGGAACAGAATTTGAGAAGCTTGTGGAAGTGCTTATGATCAACTCAACTAGTGGGCCAGGTCTTCTGTTTCCAAAGGTGAATTTGTTTACATATTGCTTATCTCTGACTCAATTTTGTATCTACTTGATTTGATTTTACGGAATTTGGACGTCTCAAAACTATTGCTTCTAACTATAACGGGTAGAATATGTGTGATGGCTTACAGACACACACTCATTATATCAATAGATAGAGTATACAAAGTAGGATATGTGAGGAACGACGGAAGATTTTCCAATCACGATCTTAGATGAGATAACAAGACCTACATAGGGAGAAGTTCTACATTGCTTGTTGTTCGCCGATGACATTGTATAAGAGATGAAATTAGAGATGGGGTCAACGATAAGCTAGAGATATGGAAATATGTATTAGAATCAAAAGGGTTTAAGATAGAGTATAAAGGTTATTTTTGGCACAAACGATCATAGTAGAGGTGTTGTAAAGTTATACTCCCTCCAATTCAGCACTAACGTCCCATTTGATTTTTGGATACTGTTCATTTTTTTCTCTTAATTTATATTTTATTATTAATCTATATCTATAAGTTAAAACATAGTCAAGTGGGATCTTGTTTGATTCGTCGCAATGCAAGGATTATTCATATCAAATTTCCATAATTTTTAATGACGCGCAATTAGAGATATTAAAGATTGAATAAGTGCATTGGATAGTGTGTATAAAGCAAATGAGACATTAGTAGTGAATTGGAGGGAGTATATTAAGAAATTCTTTTTTAGTTACTATACGTGGCTCAATTTTTCATCAGGATGTAGATCATTGTAGTAAGGTTAGAGGGAAAACTCCATCGAAATGCCATTAGACAATCACTACTATACGTGCTAGAATACTGGGCATTTAGAAGAGATCATTGTAGTACGGTTAGAGGGAAAACTCCAAATTAAAACATCTCGAAGTTGCAGATGTTGAAACAAAATGAGATACTACGTCGCCTTTTGTTCAGTCATGTGCAAAGAAGATCGAAAAATTTATCGGATAAGTGGAAAGTTGGAACTTCTATAAACTTAAAAGTGGGATATGTAGGCTGAAATGACCTGAATAACCAGAGTGAAGACAACTACACAACAATAATGCCAGAGCCTTAATCCCAAAAGATTGGGATCAGCTACATGAACCTATATATAGTTCCAAGTCTTCTTCAGACTTCCCTGCCCTCATGTCAAACCTATTTCTTTGCATATGCCCAAACCATCTTAAACGATTCCCGTTCATCTTTTCCTCAATATTTCAACTCCCTTGAGTTATGATCACTCATCCATCGAAGCATTCACATTTAAGCTACTCTGATCTTCCTAATATGATCCGTTCTAAGAGCCTAACATTTTGATCCATATAGTAGTATTGTTCTAATGGTCATTCGATAAAACTTTTCCTTTTTTTAAGAGCACACCTTGATCGCATAATAATGAAATAATCCATCAGCCGTTCTCCAACAAGAGTGAAGAGTGACGTGAAAAATTGGGATTTGTAGAAACATATATGATATAACAATCTATAGCAATGAATGGAGCTGGAGAATATATATATATATAAATGATCATTGAAATTTTGATTTTATTAGTTGAAGATGTATTAGATGTTAGTAAATTTCGTTAGTGATGATTTCTACGCTAATTTGTTTTTGTTCATGTAGCAGAGGGATTATGGATTTGGCATTTTTGTGTTGTATGTGTTATTTTGTTTTTGCTTGCATTTTCACATATTTTCACCAGGAAAACTTTTCTCTGGTTATCCTTTTTTCTTATGTTTTTGCTCATTCATAAAACCCCAGGGAGGCTGGGAAAATGATGAAACTGTCGAGGAGGCAGCACGACGTGAAGCAATGGAAGAGGCTGGTGTGAAAGGCGACCTATTGGTATGTACTTCTATTTCATTCAGAACGTTATGCTGTTCTTGCCGATAACGAGAAGTGTTCTCATAAAAAACTAAGTAATGCACTTGTGAACATCGAAAAGTTCGTTTTTTCGTATTCCAGGATTGTGTTGGATACTACGACTTCAAGAGCAAAACCCTGCAAGACGATTATAGTCCAGAAGGTTTATGCAAGGCGGCTATGTTTGCGTTGCTTGTGAAGGAGGAACTTGAGTATTGGCCTGAGCAGAGCACCCGCGAGCGGAAATGGTTAACTATAACTGAAGCATTAGAATGTTGCCGACACCCATGGATGCGGGAAGCCCTTCAAGAAGGTTTCATGAAGTGGCATGCTAATAGGATCGCAATCACCGAGTAAGAAGTCGAATTTTCACGGGTTATTTCAAGATATATTTTCAGGGTTTTTGTTGGAGCTTTTTCGTTGAATTCCCTTTGCTGGGAAGGGATGACATCATCATCACGACATCACCATACCCAGTGTTTTCCGCCCATAGAAACTATGATTAGGATGGAAGGGATGTCGTCTCTTTTTTTAGTTTTCTCTCTTAGAAATCTATTTTGACTGAAAAGGAATATTGAGTTCCCCCATGGCCCCAACTGTTTTTACTTTTTAGAGTTGTACATTGTGAAAAGGACTATGGAGATTAGACACAACTAATTGCTCTTTTTTTTGGTTTCTTGGTGTGCAACTCATTTTCTCACCTTGATTAAGATTCAAGACTCAATGCTAAACCAAATTCATACTTGATTCGGTGTATTTCTCAACATACTATGGTTTCGCTTTCGACTTTGAACGAGAAGAAAAGATAAATTATATCTGTCGATAAGAATCAAAAATCGAGGGTAGGCTGTGATTTTACTATCCTTCCCTCGCTATGAATCAACTTTATTAACTACAAATTTATTTTCTTTCTTTATCTTAACAATTAATTTTTACCATTTATTTATACTTTTATCCACTATAATTTTCTTTTCTTCTAAAAATACAACAATTTCATCTAGGTGTTTGGTTGTACTTCCTTCGTTTTACTATTGTTACGGGGTCAATTATAAACCCGTAATTTATTTAGTCAAACCATAAACCGCTCACCTTAGTCTAATAACTTCCAAAAATAACTACCCACTAACCGACTATAACCTCCTATTATCATCAAATATAACCTCCAATCTCCCATAAATAACTCCCTCCTAAGTATTATAAATAGATGTTACTTACATTATTTGAAGGGGACTAAGCCTTTATATTCCTATTACTACTTACAATCGATATTTTAACCAAATATCCTTCAATTGATATGAACTCATTCTATAATCCGTTCATCTTGCTAATTATCATATATTCATCACTTTCGGTTTCCCGATCTGACTTGAGCGTCGGAGGGGTTTTCCGGGAAACCACCCCCGAGCAAGGCTAACGTTGTATTGCAGGATTTGAGGTCTCATCAGCGGAAGGATCATTATCACTTTTATCATATTGACAATCGTCCCCGATTACACCTATCTTCAAGTATTTTTAGTGTCTTTTGCACTTCCTCGTTTCATTACCGAAACAGTTTGGCGCCGTTTGTGGGGACTCGAACATTAAAGTCATATCCATCCTTAACAAAAAAAAAAAAAAAAAAAAAAAAAAAGCTAATTTTCCTATTTAATTACGTCCCAAGTTGTCCCTGATATTCATTCATAAATTAAAGATCCATGTACCTATTATTTGTTAATAAAAAAAAAGGAGTTTATTTCTTCGTGAACTGCATGGTGATGAACAAGCCGCACGAAATCCTTGGTAATTTAATTCCAACCGTTCAACCCACGTTTAGGTAGTTTGAAACCTTAAACCTGCAATCTCTAATGATCTTAACGTCTTGGATCAGTTTCAAGACAGTAATTACTGTCCTTCGATGGTTCAACAAAATAACCGTTCAACCGTTATTTTTGAGGATTCTGAAATTATTTATTAGTGATGAAGATTTCATTTCTAGTTCTGAAACCTAAGCTACTATGGCTAGTTCCAACTTTCTTGGTATGCTAAATGTATAAAATGCAACTACAAAAAGTTTGTAATCATCCAGACTTGTTTGAGGGCCGTTTGATTATTAGTTCTTATGACATGGAGGGTATAGAGATGCAATTGAGCTCCACAGTGTGTTCAATGCTTTCTCCTAGTCTATTTTTTTCGACAGATCTTGTCTTGCTTGAAAATTTTGTGGTTCTCAAATACTACAAAACGAGTGTAGAGTTTATATTACTTGAAAATGAGACAAAATATAAAAATTAGAATGCAGTGACTATTTATATTATTATATTGGGCTAAATGGAAAGCCAAATTATTCTTGGGCCAATACACTTGACGAGGATTATTATATTTAGTACTCATCAAATTGAGAATTTTTGGGTCAAATTATTCTAATGTTTGTCATTATTTGTGGATATAAAAGTCGGATCTTATTGCTTTTATTCATCCAATGCTAAAGGTCGGTTTGATGCACCTTCTAAAGGGTTATCAAATCTGTAGAACGTTTCCAAACCAAATTCAACGAACTAATAAGTTTAGTCCCAATGTTGAAGTTCGGTTTGATGCACGTTCTAAAGGATTAGATGACCCGTAGAAAGTTTCCAAACTAACTACAACTAAGTGGTTTCGGTCTAAATAATTAGTCCACATATTGCCCAATTCAATGTATTGGTTGGATTTGCATACGATCTGACAGTGGTTCACACTATTTATATCGGATCCCCGGAAAACACCTACAGTGACGACTGTATTGGCTGGATCCGGGTACGATCTGACAATGGTTCAAACTCTCTACATTGGATCCTCGGAAAACAACCTACAGTGACGACTGTATTGGTTGGATCCGGGTATGATCCGACAATGGTCCGAACCATCCACCCGTGAAAGAACAATCTGAGGTGACTTGATACATGGAGCAAAATCATCATTATCGCCTTCTAATGAACTGCTACATAAAGGATGCAAATCTTTTACTAATATTGCTAAGTGAAGAATATATTGTATCAATCTGATGATCATCATACGACTATTCTTGCTTTTATTCATCAACATATATCGGGTGTTTCGTATTTGTTATATTCATGGGTCAGTGATCAAGTATGATGTCGACACACATTGGAAGAATATTATATTATATCTACGAGGGAATTCAATACTTCAGCATTATTATTCTTATTATATTGGGTCTTACTTATACGTGGTTTTCAATGACGAATGTATAAAGTCATCCGAGCTTTCACTTAGTTTGAAAGTCATATTATTATTTAAGTCCCAAAATGATTGATTTTGGGCGATATTTTCTTAGTATTCATCTTCATTATTAAACTTTCACCTTGTTTGAAAGTGGAATCCTTGCGAGTGTTACCTAGTTTGATAACTCGGACTAACGGGGATCATTTGAAAAAGTTCTTCATTTAACAAGATATGCAAGGGGCTATTATCATCATTATTCGTACCATCACAATCCATACTCTACCATGCTTAGTCATATCATCGGTCATAGTATCAGTGTTTTCAGTATTTTCAGCATTGTCAGTACTTTCAGATTTTTCAGTACTTTCAGATTTCAGCATTTTCAGATTTTTCAATATAATGTACTACGTTTAATGTAATCCGCGTTTTCATTTAATGTAAGCATTTACAGTCCATTATTTCCGATCAGTCAGTATAAACATCATACGTACTTGATGTTTCAACACTAACAGCTTGTCAGACGTACTTGGCAACCAATGTAATCAATTTTTGCATATCTTCTTAAATTCATTTTATCTCATCATTCCGTCACATCGATAAGTCGGACCCTGAAAAAGGGTTCCCTTGTCAAAAAAAGTTAGCATGGGCGTTATTTGTCAAAGTATTCATAGCGACTAGCGAGTATCACCTAGCTTGATAACTCGATCACTTATTCAGCGGACCTATGTCCGATCAGTATTCATCAATATTCTCGAAGGATTCACCTAGTTTGATTCCTAATCTAAGTCCCGGGTGATTGACGGCTGGGCAATGCGGACTTATATCCGATCCAAATATTCCTTAAATGCGGACTTATGTTCGATACGAATATTCATTAATGCTTTCAAAGGAATCATCCAGTATGACTCCTTATCAAAGTCTCAAGTGATTGACTGTTGGGTCATATCATCATATCAGGCTCAAATGTTGATTTATCATATTAGGCTCCAAGGTCAAATCATCAAAAGTGGCCCAAAGGCTAAATATTTATTATTCATGGGGCTTCAACCAAGCATGGACTCATCAAGGCAAGAATTCAAAGTTTATTCGGACCTTATTGTATGATTTCTTCCGAACATTTAATGGGTTCGCATCTCAGGTATATTTATTTTCCGCATAAAGACTGATGCCCTCGCTACATTAAATTCCCTCCTCTATCACTCTTCATGCGTGGGGCTAATGTTACGGGGTCAATTATAAACCCGTAATTTATTTAGTCAAACCATAAACCGCCCACCTTAGTCTAATAACTTCCCAAAATAATTACCCACTAGCCGACTATAACCTCCCATTATCATCAAATATAACCTCCAATCTCCCATAAATAACTCCCTCCTAAGTATTATAAATAGATGTTACTTACATCATTTGAAGAGGACTAAGCCTTTATATTCCTATTACTACTCACAATCGATATTTTAACCAAATATCCTTCAATTGATATGAACTCATTCTATAATCCGTTCATCTTGCTTTCATTAATTATCATATATTCATCACTTTCGGTTTCTCGATCTGACTTGAGCGTCGGAGGGGTTTTCCGGGAAACCACCCCCGGGCAAGGCTATCGTTGTATTGCAGGATTTGAGGTCTCATCAGCGGAAGGATCATTATCACTTTTATCATATTGACAATCGTCCCCTATTACACCTATCTCCAGGTATTTTTAGTGTCTTTTGCACTTCCTCGTTTCATTACCGAAACAACTATATTTGCTATATTTGACTTCTTCCGCAAGTCAATGTGTTAAATTAATCATTTATATATTAAATTATACACATCTAAAAATTATAAAGATTTAATATTATGAAAGTATGCGATCAGACGATTTAAATAAGATTTCATTTGATTATATTTTTTCTAACACACAAGTCTCAATATATAAAATAAGCTTGAACGATAAATAGTATTTTATCAAAAATTGTTATATATCGAGTATTTTAGAACGGAAAAAATTTTCAATGAACCAACTCAACCAAAAGCTTAAGCTAATGGTTGAAGCCTTAGAATATGTTATATACTCTAACACGCCCCTTCACACGAGATCCCATTGGGCTAGAATTGTGGATGCAACACAGACCCTCCTCATATCTGGTGTTAAATATTCCACTTAAATAAGGGGTGGTTGAGATTCGAACTCGTGACCTCTTGTCACGTTGGCTCTAATACCATGTCAAAAAACCAACTCAACAAAAACTTTAAGCTGATGGTCGAGGCCATATATCTCTAACAAAAATAGTAAAGACAAGAGGGAGCAGTCCTATTCCTATTCCTATTCCTATTCCTATAAAACAAGGAACATGGGCTCAAAAAGTTGCAAGTGGATAGAGGTGTAGAATAGAATGATGGCATAGCCAATTACACAATAAACAAAAGATTATGAGTACTCATCAATTTCAACGTCACATGCCCTACACTTCTTTGCGTGGACGGAAAACGTAACCATCAAGTCATTAGCTGTTTTTTAAGCCCTACATTTATTGGATTTTTATTTTCAATTATTCACATCACTTAACAAACTAAACATCTAATAATTCTAAATAAATTAGGGTTTTAGAATTACATCTGCAGAATTAACACAAATTCTTATGAGAGACGGTCTTTTCAAAAGACGCATTAAATAAATGAGTTAAATAGCCCAATTACTACAAATTAAAGAGAAAATAAAAATGTATTAAATACTGATGTTTCAATTCAAACATTTCAATTTCAGTTGCTTAGCTTTTATATGGATTTGATTTGGGTTTGAAACTTTTTAACTTGTAAGGCTTGTTTAGTTGGTTTAAATTAACAAAGTTATTTTATAAGTTTGTTTAGCCTTATATTTATACTAGGTAATCCCCGTGCGATGCACGGTTTTTTTTTCATTTTGATGTAAAAAACAAATAAATTGAATAGGTCCGGCTTAATATTACATTAATTTTAATTATTTCTTAATACATTTTATTAAATTCATGAAAATTGAAATTCAAACTTTGTTTATAGTTATCATTCTAGTAATGATAAAGCAGTGGGTCATTGTAATTTGTATCTATAATATAATAAGCATTTTAGTGAAATTTTTTAAAACTATAATTAAAAATAATATAATTAATTTGTAAATGAATGAATGTTTTTTTAAAAAAATATAAATTAATGATGATTTGTAAATTAAAAATCAAAGATGATAATTTGTGCATCATACTATTTATTATATTGTTTTTCAAATTGTAATAGTATATGTTATAGTCTCAACTAAAGTTTTTAATGATGGTCAAATTAATAATCTTATAAGCATCATTAACATTTAATATTCCTATATTCATCGTTATTCAATGACATTATCAATCTCATGAGAAGATAACAACTCATCATGCTTATGTCAGCTGTGTTTTATTTTAGCATATAGTATAGATTTTAGATATAGATGTGCCAGTATCTCTTCCATTATTTGGACTCATTTTATATCTTTCTCAAAAGTATTTTGAGATGAGACCTAATTATAGATTGTCACAAGGGTAGTCGTAAATCTACCGATCGGTAACAAGTTTAAAATCTATAAATTTTATTAAATAATTAATCAAATATTAATAATACATAATCCTTTCTTTCTTTCACTCGCATTATTTTTGTTATCTAACGATTCACTATTGCTCACATTGTTTTTTTTTAGTAAAAATGTTACTTTATTACTTTCACTACTTTATTTGTGTGACGTACCTTTTAATTATTGAATAATGATATTATCTCCACTATTAAACCAAATTAATGATAGTTTACACGTGTAAACTTTAATACATGTCTTTTAATGTTTTACAATTAGCTCATTAATGTCATTATTAGTGAGAAATATTGAGTTTTTCATCATTTTCTTCCCTAACTTTTTTTTATATGCAATGGATTACACTTTTTTTGATAATTAATGATATAGACCGTGAGAAGATGAGGGCTAGAACATCATAATAGTACTCGAGATCTTATCTAAAAAAGATAAAACTTATTTTAATAAGGATAAAATCTAATTATCTTATATACAATTATACCTGCACTAGTACATGTGCATGTGCATTGTACGGATTTCTGTTAGTTTGATGTCTAATATAATTTATGCTTAAGAATATTATTATTATAAGTATTTATTTTCAAGTTTCAAAAACAATATTCCCTCCAACTTATTTTAATAGTCCCATTTTCTTATTTGGGCAATTCACTTTAATTGTTCCATTTTCATTTTTGTCAATGATTTTTTTTACCTAAATACCTCATGTTCACACAAATAATGACCAATATACCCCCATTTTTACTACTTTTAATACCATAAATCTAATTAAGCAATAAATATGTACATATTTAAATCAAATGCATTTCAATATATTATTTTGGTAAATTCATTGTTAATGAATTATACCCATTGCAAACTTCTAGTTATTTAAATTTTTATTATTTTCTATATTAATTTGTCATGTAACTAATAAGAAATCAATAAGATTATTCTATATATCAGAGCTCTAATAACTTGACACTTGAAATTTATATGTAAAATTTTTTCATTTATTTTAAAAAAAGAATATCTTTCTTATTATCTTATAATATTTTTCTAATTTTAAAAACAATATTTTAATAAAATATTTGAATGTCACATTATTACTAACCTAATTTATCATAGCTTTTAAATATGTTA
Source organism: Amaranthus cruentus (assembly GCA_019425755.1). Taxonomy (NCBI): domain Eukaryota; kingdom Viridiplantae; phylum Streptophyta; class Magnoliopsida; order Caryophyllales; family Amaranthaceae; genus Amaranthus; species Amaranthus cruentus. The sequence continues at coordinate 24,935,927 of CM033454.1, forward strand.
ATAAATTATATCCATTATAAACCTATAATTATTTAAATTTTTATTATTTTTTAAATCAGTTTGTCATGTAATCGATAAGAAAGCAATAAGATTATACCATTTGTCGGAGCTCCAATAACCTTGTACTTCCTCCGTTCCATTATACGTACTACATTTCACTTTTTTACGCATTTCAATGCGTTATTTTGTTTATTTATATGTTGAATTATACATATCTAAAAATAATAAAAAGTTCATATGATGAAAGTATGCGATTATACGATTCAAACAAGATCCCACTTGACTATATTTTATATTACATATTAGTCGCAATATATAAAATAAGCTTGAACGATAAATAGTACACAAAATCCAAATGTAGCGAGTATTTCAGAACAGAAGAAGTATGATTTAACTAAAAATGGAGAAAAAAAAGTATATTTTTGAAAAGATTTGCGAGGGAATTTAAAGGAAGTAGTTCATAAGAATTGGACGAAAAAAGGGGGAATAATGAATGACCGTGACCGTGGGTAATGATTCATATGAATATACAATATGTGCCAAAAAAAAGTGCCATAAATCAAAAGAAAACTCTTTATTCATATCGAGAGAGACAATGAGTAGCACAAAGTCCAAACCCCTAAAAGACAAGTGATGGACCTACAGTTTCCAAGTAGCTTAATCACTAATTCTGTTTGTTGTGGGCCCTTTGGCTTGTGGATAGACATTATAGTTGGACCCTTCTCGAGGCGGGGACTCTTTGATCACACTCTCCTATATGGGTATGAGTTGTCGTCGTTCTTTCCTCCCCAAACATTGATCATAGTTTTTTATGAGCGGAATACACTGGTATGGAGATGATGATGATAGACATGATGGTTGGGTGGGTCGGACTGAATGCAAGGCGGATTGAATTTGGGACATGTCGAATACGGGTCATCATCAAATGTATTTATGGGTGTGAAACGGGTCACAAACTCACAGGTCAAATGTTTTAAAGCGGATCGTTAAAATCAGCTAACAGCAGGTCAAATGTAATACGACAACAACCAACAGTCAATATTTCCAGCTGTCAAACAAGTCAATTTTAACTTTTTAATCCAATTTAATAATTCGGTCTTTTATTATAACATAATCATAAATATAAAAAATTACATTAAAAACTCAAATTGATAAATAAAAACGTTATTTGTCATATATTTTTGAACTAAGTTGCTTGATTGGCCTATTTAAAAATTTATTTTTGAACCCTAACGACCCATTATAATAAAATTAATTAACAACCCGCTCCGCTTATGACCCACTAAATATAGTTAAGTCCGCAGTCTAATTAGCCGATCCGCCCCATTAACCAGCTCTACTTGTGGAATTGTGCCTATAATAGTGGCTGACACACAGAAAAAAAACCCGAGGATCTGACATTTATTACGATTACGAAGTTGACGCCCAGTACACCAAGTTGACGCTCTTTAGATTGCTGGCTAAGGCCAAAAGAGTAGATAATTAGTACGGAGTACTTATGGATCATTGATTCTCCTCTGCTGTTTCATGTAACATGTTAAGCAACTTGAAGCACCTTTTCTGTATTGATACATGCATCTTACATTCCTACTTCTAGAGCTGAATTTATTACATCATCATCATATTCAGTGTATTCCGCTCATAGACAAACTTGGTAAGAGACTGGAGAGGAAAGATAAATGACAACTCATACCCATATAGAAGAGTGCCACTAGAACATAATTTGCTTTTAGTGGGATATATTTAGCGACATTTAATTTAAATGTCGCTATTTCAAATTTCTTATAGTGTATATAGAGGATTTAGTGACATTTATTAGACCCTTTAACAGCATATTAAAAAGTCACACTAAAGCTTTTAGCAACATAAGATCTAGTGACATTTTTCACAAATGCCACTATAGACTATAGTGACAATTACGTATGCCACTAAAGACCAAATTAAGTGTCACTAAATCACTTTATGGTGAAACTTAAAACAAAAACAATAATTATTATACTAAAAATATGAATCAGTGGCATTTTATTAATGCCACTAAATCCAATGTCGCAAAAAGCTAAATTTGTTGCAGTGTGCGGTCAGAGAGTGATCCCTCGGCTCCAAAGGGTCTTCAAAGAGATATCCGAAAGCCTGCAACTTACGCCCATGTTAGCCATGCATAGTAATCAACTAACTAAAGATACACAACATAAAGAATACGCACAAATAACTAAACAAAAGATAAGGGCGGTAAGTAAAGGCAAAGAACAATAACAAGCGGTGGTTAAGAGGTTCATGTCTAGTAGAGTGTATTCTGCTTTATAAGCTTTAAGAGTGACTTCTACTGCTATCATTTGGTTTAGTAGTGAACTTCCTTTGAATTTATAAGTGGATAAATATAACTTCTTCTCCCATCCTTCTTTATTTTTTGGTTAACAGACCACAAACAAATTAAAAAGAATAATGTAGGTTTATTTTGGTAATTGGCTTTTTGGTCATTTAGGTTTCACTTTTGGTTGTTGATTATTACTTAGACGATCAAGAATCATGTTGGACAAAAGATGATTTTAAAAATAAATATAAAAATATTTGCTTAAGGCATTTTTTTATTGGCTGGTAACTTTTTGATTTATTTTTTCCTCAAAACATTACAATCAATGATTGATTAATTAAATATATATCTTCATTAATAAATGGTTTAACAGCTAACAAAAAAAATTCAATGCTATCATCTAGTCAAATATGTCAACTAAATTAGTCAACACTCAACTGTGAAATATCAAACAATTCAATTACAAAATTCTTGAATGATATGATCTCACTGTGAGATTATTTTTAGGTTGATTCAATGTACACTTACAGTATTAAAGTAATTGTGTTTTGTAGTCTTAAAGTGATCACTTACAATCTTAAAGTAATCATTTGAGAAAGATCATTTCTTAATGAGACGGTATCATACAAGACTTTTTGATAACTTGTTGATTGACCCATTTTCTATTCGCTGTTAGATCGACAAAAAAATTTGCGAAAACACTACTTTTGAGAGGGTTTGGTGAGAATCATGGATTAATCTGGTGGTTGGGAAATTTCTCTTTTGTCCTTGTGAGAGAGTTTTGATTCTCACTAACTTCCTCTTCCGTAACTTGTAGGTACCAAAACTAACTCGACGAATTGGCACTTACCCGTATTGTAACCGAACCCATGCAACTCGATTAAAAAGAAGTTTACAATTATGTAAAAACTAACATGGACATAGGACTCAATTAACCAATTCGAGACTCGATTGCAAACCGATCGAAAAAATATGATCCAAATCAATTTAATGATCAAAATGAAAACTTTTACTTGTAGAGATTGTCCAATATATCTATTAATTAAAAAATTGTGCACTTTGTCAGAAATCAGAATTGAGTAATTGTGAATTGTTAGCTCTCTTTTAGGGTTGATAAGGACCCTACAAACTAAGAAAAAAAAGGTACGGATCAAATACAACTCATCTTTGCAAGCTGCAATCTTAGAGAGGGAAAACGTAAAGGTTATTAATTCGTAGGGATGTTTAGACAAAAAAATTCAATACTACCCTAAAACCTTGCCTTCTTGTGCGACCCCCACCACACCAACTTGAATCCATGATAACTTTTGATGCACTATATTTATTTATGTAAAGGTAAAGGACATTTTTGGTATCTCGCATAGGCAGGGTCTGAGTGGGGTTTTTTTTTCTTGAAAGATGCGGATAAATTATATCCGTACCCCCAAGGAGAGTGTAAAGAGAGATTCACGCAGTCTAGAAACCCTGATACCTGCACCAACTAGGAGTCGAATCTCAAACCTTCTGTTCCACTATATTTATTTAAGTCAACTACTACTTCCTCTGTTCCGAAATACTTGCTACATTTTGTTTTTTGGGCACTATTCATCGTTTAAGCTTATTTTATATATTGCGGTTAATATGTAAGTAATAATATAGTCAAGTGGGATTTTGTTTGAATCGTCTAATCGCATACTTTCATAATATAAACTTTTTTATAATTTTTAAATGTGTATAATTCGATATATAAATGAACAAAATAGTGCATTGGATTGCGTAAAAAGTTAAATGTAGCAAGTATTATGGAATGGAGGAAGTATATTTTCAAATTATCATTATATACATAGTAGAATTCATTTTATTACACAATCTAATGTGTTGATTTAATCATTTATATCTTAAGTTAATTATGTATAACTAAAATTATAAAAATTTAATATTATAATAATACGCAATTAGAAAATCCAAACAAAAGTTTTGACTATATCTTTTCTTATATATATTAAGTATTAAACACAATATATAAAATAAGTTTGAATAATGAACGACAACAAAAATATTTGTATAGCAAATATTTTATTATCGATCGATAATTCTCAAATTTTTAGTAAAATACTTATTATTCTACTAATAAATAATTCCTTGTAGTGTATAAATTGAAAAGATAATCAAGAAAGTTGCATATTAGGTCAATCATATAATATAAAATTAAAAATGGGGTACATATATATTTAGCTTTCAAGGATCATATTTTATTTGTTAAATAATTTATGCAACTTTAAAATGGAAATAGATATCTTTAGAGGTACATCCGTACATATTGTAAATAACATTTTCATTAAAATCTGAAAAGAATAAAGAGTATAGTCTTGTTTTTTCTTTTTTTCGATCTTTTATTTTGCATCAATTCTTCTACAACCGATACAACAAGGTTGTTACGTCGGTTGAGAAGAACCGATGCATGAAACCTTCACCCAAACTATATTTTAAAAATCCTTTTTGTTTTAATTTTTATTGACGTAAATTTTTATTTTTTCGTCTCCTACTATTTTATTGCATCGATATAAATCCAACCCAAAATGAGATAGTTAATACTTGTGTAACTAGCTCTGGGTCCTCAACACTCACATCAAAATGGTTACTTGCATGGTTGCACATGAGTGTATCAAAAAAGTAGGTGCATTAAATGAATTTTCAATATATTTTATGCTCATTTATGAATTAATTAATAAGATATAAATAAACAATTTTAATATATTCTATGCATCGCTAGCGTGGGTGTAAGTTGCGGGCTTTCGAATATTTCTTTGAATACCTTTTACTCTTTTAGAGTTTTGGGACTCTCTAACCGGACTCTCCTATATAAGTATGAGTTGTCGTCTATCTTCTCTGTTTAGCCCCTGACTATAATTTATCTATGAGCGGGATACACTAAATATGATGATGATGAAATAAATGATTTTAGTAAGACTACACAAAGTATTTAGTCTGATATATGTTTAGTAAGTTGCCTCCATAAAACAGGAGACTACCACTTGAATTTGAAAATTTTTCTATCTAATTCCAAAACAATACCTTTTATTTAATTAGAATCACATGTGAATAGTGCATTGAATTTTTAGTACTGCAATGATATATACTCTCCTGTTTTTATTTGTTTTTTCCATTTATTTTTTACGTAGATTTCAATGCAAATTTAAAGTAAAATATTTTTTATTATGATTGAGTTTTTAAAGATTTTAAATAGTTGATATTTGAAAAATTATATTGAAATGAATCTATCTAGATCCCGTATGAATATGAATTTTCATATAGATCGATGAGAAAGCATGGCAAAGTTTGACACTAAAATTCGTAAATTCTATTTGAGAAAAACATATGAAAATAGAGGGAATACAAAAATATGATTTTAAACAATGGTGTAAGTATATATTATCATTATATCAAGTTTAATTTTTTTTTCATTTAATTGTAATAGTCAAAATAATAATATAAGAATTTGATAATAGAAAATTGAATGTGACCATATGTATTTTTCAAAAAAAAAAATTAAATAAGCATTAAATTTGATTATATTAAAAATATAAAAGTAATATCAAATTACATTTTAGAGACTTTAAAACACCTCTTTATATACAACATTGTCAGTGATTTAATTACTCTTAGTTAGAAATTTGACAATTCAAAATATGGCATTTATAGTAAAGTTTAATATCAAAATTTTAACTTAATTATATAATCTTTGGATATATCTTATAATCGAATTTATCATTTTATATTCAAATAACATTTTATGTTTTCTGCATTATCTTTAATGACTCTTCAAAAAGTTATAATATTATATTGTCATAAATAATTATTAAAGAAAGAAAAATTTACTTTTGAAAATCCGACCTTTTGCTTGTTCTCTTTTAAAAAATCCACCTTTGGCTTATATTTTAAAAATTCGACCTTTTGTCTCCGTTTTCTTTCATAGAACAATTTTACCGGTGACCGAATAAATTTGAAAATCCATCATTTTTTAAAAGAGAACAAGCAAAAGGTTGAATTTTAAAAGAGAACAAGCAAAAGGTGGAATTTTTAAAAGAGAACAAGCAAAAGGTCGAATTTAATTTTTAAAAGTAAATTTTCCTATTCTCTTTTTTTTTAAATTCGAAATTAACCGGTTGTTTAGGTAAGTTAGGGAGGTATGTACTATAAAAGAAAACGGAGACAAAAGGTCGGATTTTTAAAAAATAATCGAAAGGTGAGATTTTTAAAAGAGAACAAGCAAAAGGTCGGATTTTTAAAAGTAAATTTTCGTTAAAAGAAATTCTTAAATGGAGATTTTTCATCTTGATCTACAATTTTTAGTCTTTGAATATGAAGTATTTATCCCTAGCTTTGAATTAATAATAATCACTAGCTAATAAAATAAAAGACTAGTTTGCTCGCTCCCTCCTTTTCTCATTCCCTTTTTTTCTCGCATTGTGAAAGTTTTTGTAAATTAACATGAGATTATTATATCATTTATAAACGATAATAAAATTATATTACATACAATTTCAGTTTAATAAAGATCCCTAAAACAATTTAGCTACATTATAATATAAATTGTTGAAAACCATGATGTTACTAGCGTGGCTTAGTCAATCTTTTAGAAGTATAGTATTTTTTCACTTTAAAATTTTTTACTTTTTTTATATAAATATTTACTAAAAAGATAAAAGCCACAAGAGCAAATGTTGTATGATACTCCCTCCGGTTTTTTTTATTGTCCACTTTGGGTTGGGCACGTATATTAAAAAAATGGTAGTTGGGGTATTTTAAATAATAATAATAAATGTAGAAATGAGACAATTTGGGTAAACTGACCAAATAAGGAAAGTGGACAATAAAAAAGAAACGGAAGGAGTAACATTTTATTGTAAGACATCTCCATATATGGAGCTCAAATATTAGAAAAGTAAAACTGTCTCATAGCAAAATCGCCTTAAAAGAAAATAACGATTCTGTTAGAATACATAACATATTTTAGTGCATTAATCATTAACTTAAACTTTTGATTGAGTTAGTTTTTTGACATGGTTTTAGAACCAACATGAAAAAAGTCACATGTTTATATCTCAATCACCCCCATTTCAAGTGAAATACTTAACGCCATGTATGAGAAGAGCATGTGTGGTATCCGCACTTCAACCCTAAAGGGCTCTTGCATGAAGGGGCATGTTAAAACATGTGACATATTAAAGAGCTTCAACCATCAGCTTAAACTTTTGATTGAGTTGATTTCTTAATATAGTATTAGAAGTCAACATGGTAAGAGGTGAGAGGTCCGAATTTCAATCACTCTAAGTTAAAAAGAAATATTCAACGTCGTGTATGAGATGAGTATGTGTTACATCCACACTTTTGGCCCAAAAGATTTACTTGTAATAGGGAGTTTCAAAATATATAACGTATTATGAGGTTTTAAAAATTAACTTATACTTTTGGTTGAATTTATTTTTTGATAAATTCATGACTAGATATTTAATTGGAAAATTATCGGGAATAATCCCTATTTTTTTACGTTTTTCTGTGAATAACCCCTACTTTTGATTATTCATAAATAATCCGAACTTTGCAATATATTTGCTCACAGCACCCCCTCCGCAAAGTGACCGGGTATAGCAGGTACAGGTCCCCAAAGTGAATGGATGATTTGAACTTTCTCTCTCCTAAGGTTTGGGTTAACAATGGAGAAATGGAGGTAACAAAGAGGAAGATGAAGGCAGCATCTATAAGGTAGAAAACAGGTCACAAAACGGACCTTTACCTGCTATATGCGATCACTTTGAGGAGGAGGTGTTGTGAGCAAAAATATGTAAAGTTCGAATTAATTATGAATAATCAAAAGTTGGGGTTATTCACAGAAAAACGTTTAAAGTAGGGATAATTCCCGATAATTATTCCTATTTAATTTAATTGCTACTTCAATTTCTACTAGTATATATAAAGACTTTAGTGACATTTATTAGACTCTTTAGCAGCATAATAAAAAATCACACTAAAATTTTTTGCGACATAGGATGTAATGACATTTCTCATAAATAGACTATAGTAACAATTGCATATGCTATTAAAGACCAAACAAAATGCCATTAAATCACTTTATAGTACGGAATAACTTAAAATAAAAGTCAATAATTATTACAATAAAAATATAAATCAGTAGTATTTATTTAAGGGAAATTACCAATGTTACCTCTGAGTTTTGACACTTTATTAATGGTACCTCTAAGTTTATTAAATTATCAATGGTACCCTCATACTATTGAGCGTTTTACAACCGTAACCTTTTTAAACTTTCCGTCAAAATGCTTCAAAACCGTTAACTTTTTCCTTTTTCTTTTTCTTTTATTTTTCAATTCAAAGCATTAAAAAGAGTTAGTGATTTTGAACACTTTTGGACGGAAAAAGTTAAAAAAGGCTACGGTTGTAAAACGCTCAATAATACAAGAGTACCATTAATAATAAAAAAACTTAGGAGTACCATTTAATAAAGTACAAAAAATAAGGAGTACCATTGATAATTTCTCTTTATTTAATGCCACTAAATTCACAAAAAGTTAAATGTGTTGTAGTGTATAAATACTTCCTCCGTTCAGTTTTAGTTGTTACAAATGTATGGGCACACATATTAATAAGGAAGGATTGTGCAATTATTAGGAGAATGTGGGGGTTTCTTTTTAGGATTTTTTTAATATTATTTGATGAAAAATGAAAAAAGAAAATAGGTTTTTTAGATGATTGGAAATATTATAAAAATTAAATAATAGTAGTAGGTATAAAAATTAATGAGGTATAGAGTAGGATAAAAATAGAAGTAGGTGGATTGTGGAACTTTAAATGATTGATTTTTTACTAAAAATGGAAATGTAGCAAGTAATACTATGAAACTTCCCAAAATAGAAAATGTAGCGAGTATTATGGAACGGAGGAAGTAAATAGTAATAATATATTAAATTATTAACCATTAGTATGGCTTGTTCTGGAATACAAGATACTACCACTGTAGAATCACCGGTACATAGTGAAATACTCAAAAGTCCTAATTCACGGAATTGAAGGGAATATATAGGTAGTACACTAGTACCAAGTAGTCTGAAGACTTTTTATCACATTCTCATAGAGAAAGTCTTAGTAAATAACGGTTATTTATGTGATTAATAAATTATTCTTATGTGGTAGGACGTGATAGGATGAGAGATTTATCTTCTTAATTTATTTTTTTTTAATTTTGTTTATTTTAATATTATTCTTTTTGTCTTTTTATGGTGATTTATAAGTCACGGTAATTTTTGCATTCTCATTTACGATTAATGAAATAAATTGGATATAAAGATAATGATTACTACAAATATATTTTTCATTGATAATTAATTAGATCGAAAATTGAATACTTTTAAATTCTTCTACCTAATTTAATTAAATCAATCACATTTTTTTAAAAAACCCAGAGTTATATATATATATATATATATGACATAAAATGCATGATTATATTTCTAATTAAATAAAACTTCGACAACATAATTTTTAAAATTATCCTACATAAAAGATTAAAATTTAAAATACATAAACAAACAATTAACAATAATAATCCAAATTAACGCATTAAAAAAATACAAATTATAAAGACTAATTAATTAGTGAACATCATCTAGAAAAATACAATTTTTACATGGCTCTCAACTAATTTTTTTGGCTCAGATTTTTGGGCTTAACGAACTAACAAAATTTACATGATAGAAAAAAAAAAAAAAAAAAAAAAAAAACCGTACAATTTTAATTGAAGATTAATACCTTTTATTCAGCTAATTATGATCATTTTGAACCATAAATAAAAGCTTGGAAAGTACTCTCCAAATCCTCAACATCAACATAACCATGAAAAGGCCCAAAATAATCATAACTAAGATAATCGGACGGCTCAAAACAAGCAGATAAATCCACATGATGATCATGATCTTGATCTTGTTGAAGTAAAACTGGATCATCATTAGCATTATTACCATATGAATTATTATCACTAATATTAATCATACCACCACCAATTTCAACCTCCGTTGTTTGGTGGTGGTTGATGTGGTTATCACCGCGGACGGGTTTATCGGGCCAGTCGACGACAGCATCGCGGCCCGTGAGGTCTTGGACAAGGGCTCGAAACTCGGCCGCGGTGACTTGGTATTTCATAGGGTTAGATATGTGAACAACCTTAAGAGGTTTATTAGGAAAATTATTTTTGTTATTTATCATTTTGTTTTTGGATTTGGGTGATTTTTTGGAAGGTTTATTTTTTACTTCACTTTGTTTAATGCTTAGTTTATGGGGAGGTTTTGAGATAAAATTAGGGTTTTTATGGCTAATATTTGACATTTTTAAAATATTTTTTGGTGATAGTTTGAATTTAAAGAAGGGATTATTATATTTGGTACAATAAGTATATAAAGAAGATGATATTTATATGGTGTCGGTGAGCTATATTGATGGAAGAGAGATAGGGTATGGAAGAAAGGACAAGAAAAGGAAAATAATGGGTGTGGAGTGATGGAGGAAAAAGAACGTGAGTGAGTGAAGTCAGCATTTTATTTTATATCATTAAATAATTTTCATACTTGCTCCGTTCTAAATTAGTTACAATATTAGAAAAATAATATATACTATTTATTTATCACTCTTAATTTATGATTAGTTTTTAATTTATAAGTTAAAATATAGTCAAGTGAGATCTTATTAATTGATTCGTCTCATTTCAAAGATTATTGATATTGAATTTTTATAATTTTTTATTATACGTAACTAGAGATATAAAGGATTGAATTATTAGTGCATTGGACCATGTGAAAAAACAAACATTGCAAGTAAATTGGAACGGAGAAAGTATAAGGAAAAGTTAACAGTTCACTTTCTATGAGTTTGTCTCAATCCATTATTTTATTGATTACTTAAATATTGTAAGTGATCACTTAAATCACCTTAAAACTATAAAAAGTAATCACTTTAAATTTATATTCATTGATTATACTTCCTCCGTTCCATAATACTTGCTACATTTTTGTTTTTGGCACTATTCATCGTTTAAACTTATTTTATATATTGTGGCTAATATATGTAAGTAATAATATAGTCAAATGGGATCTTGTTTGAATTGTCTAATCGCATACTTTCATAATATAAACTTTTATAATTCGACATATAAATGAACAAAATTGTACATTGGATTGCGTAAAAAAGTTAAATGTAGCAAGTATTATGGAACAGAGGAAGTAACTTATAATGATCAATTTAAGACTGAAAGTGTATATTAGATCAGCCCAATAGAAATAGTCTCACCATGAAACTATTTCGTTCGAAAATTTGTGAAAATTTAAAGAATCAAATATCAATATACACAACTTTACCCTATTAATAATAAACTCAGTTCTTATTCCTCTCTCTTTTATCTCTCTTAACTTTTAAAATACTATCACCACTCACACCATCGGTAGAGAGTGATTATTTTAGATCTTTACTACATACTTTTATTTAGTTTGACACATATTTCACTGCACTTATTTAAATTTTAATATTTCTAATTTAATATATTAAAATTAATATTAATAATCTTTGTATTACGTTATAGGCAGATTATAAGTAAAACACAAATTTAAAATGATTAATGAATAAAAAAAATTAGACACCTAGACTAAAAAAGGGTTAATAGAAATATATAATGAGATTCACGTCTTCTTATAGGAATAGCCATGGATCCAAAATTTATTGGATCTACTTTTACTCTAATTTTAATGTTTGCTTCCAAGGTTTTAGGTCTTCTAACCCAAAGCCATTTAATTTTCATCATAAATTCAAACCACTCCACTTTACATATAATTAAAGGAGAATTACACTAAAATACTCATCTGTTCCTATAGATTTGCATCAAAGACAAATAGGTTAATTTTTATGAAAGTAGTAATAAATAAAGAGAGATAATGCAATGTATGGATGAAATTAAAAAAGAGTTAAAAAGTATGGATGGGATTAAGAGGAAGTGGTGGGTCATTCTCTAAAAATAGAAATGCTGCATATTAATTGGGACGAACCAAAGTGAAAAATATTGCAAATTTAATAGCACGGTGAGAGTATATGTGTATCAGGTGCTCATCGGTAGCAGCCCGTCCAGTACGGTGCCTCCTCGTAAATGCACCATGAGCAAGAGGGATACAAATGGACCAAGAACATCACTAGGAGTTACTAGCCCACTCATGCCTATAATCAATGGAATTCAACAAATAAATATAAATTCAAAATACAAAAAAATTGGAAAAATAGAGGTTTCCATCGACAAAATTAAAAAACCGAGTCAAAACGATTAAATTTGACCTAGTTTTATATTCAGATTGGATCTATTTGGAGTTTGAGTCGAATCTTCAGAACTATATCCCATTAATCTTCGAATAAATATCAAATTAATTTCAAATCAAATTGAAATTAGCAAGTTTACTTAAATCAAAAATTACTAATCAATAACCGTGATTTGTAAATCACCATAAAAAGACAAAAAAATAGTAATAAAATAAAAAAAATTTAAAAAGATAAAATAAAAAAAACTCTTATCCTATCCAATTTTACCACATAAGCGTGATTTGTTAATTTTACAAATAACCGTATTTACTAATATCTTCTCTGCTCGGATGATACGCGCAAGAATGAGCGTAAATAGATGGGATGGATAATGAGGAAAGCGAAACAGATATGAAATGCATGTGTCATTTTCAATCACTTAATTCACTTTGATATTATTATGAATAATAATAATAATAATAATAATAATAATAATAATTTAAATATTTGCCCCCAACAAACCACAAACCCATGTCCACTTGGTACATTTTAATGTTTTTTTAACTTCTTTTATTTTTTTTCTAAAATAAAACATAAGAAAAGCCACTTGTACTCATCAGATTCGCAAAGTCAATCAGCCTGACGTCATCAAGATATAACTTAATGACATCATGAAGTGCTATACTACTACCACTGAGCTGGAATTACCTATGACCGGACAACTCGTTCTTTTCAATTTGTCACATTTGATATTTTAAACTATTAACTCTTTTAATAGTTTATGCGTATATTTGACTTTTTACGCAATTTAATATTTTATTTTAAATTATTTAAATATTAAATTATAAACTTTTAAAAATTATAAAAGTTAATATTATGAAAACATATGATTAGGGGATTCAAACAAGATCCCACTTGACTATATTTTTTCTAACAGATTAGCCGTAATGTATAAAATAAGCTTGAACGATAAAATAGTGTCAATAATAAAAATGTAGCGAGTATCAAAGAACGAAGGAAATATGTGGTAGACCAGGAAAGGAGAACGGGGAGCGGAAGGGGAAGGGAAGGGTTCGGGGAAGAAAAAAGCGAGAATCGTATCCAAGTCAATAACTAGTAAAAGTAATAAATTTTCTCCACTTTATTATACTTGCTGCATTTTTTATTTATGAACATCTAAAAATTATAAAAACCTAATATTATGAAAGTATGTGATTATACGATTCAAGCAAGATCTCATTTGACTATAATTTTTCTCACACATCAGTCATAATACATAAAATAAGCTTGAATAATAAATAATATCAATAACGATAATGTACCAATTATTTCAAAACGGATAAAGTTAACTCAATTGAAACAAGAGTTAATTCTTTTAATTATTCAACGATTTTTGCGTCATGTTATTGTTTTCAACTAAAAAATTAATTACTCAATTGAAAAACCAGTAAACAAATCGTTTTCCAAACGGACTCAATATTTATTACACAAAAATTTGCGTAAGACCGTCCTATTCTAAGACCATAATTGGGTTAGCCCATTACACGCGCGTGTGCTACACGCTCCCTTTAGAATTGCATTTTTTGTTTTTTTTTTTTAATTTTATGGGCATTTTTTAATTTGGACCTTAAAGGTATCAATTTTGACCTTAAAGGTATCAATTTCAACGTAAAGTAGTACTTAAACATATCAATTAAAGGAAATTTTAATTTGAACCTATAAGTGATCAATTGTGGCGTTAAACTGATCAATTTCTACCTAAATTGAAATTGATATTTTTAAGATCAAAATTGATACCTTTAGGAGTAAAATTGAAAAATACCCAAAAAAAAAGATTAGAGAAAACGCAATAGGCTGAAATATTGGGCCGTCTTATTCTAAGACGGTCTCTCCCAAGACCGCCTGTATTTATTATCTTGTAAAGTCAACTCGGATAACAAATGAGTTGTACTAGTACTGGACAATTTATAAGCCCATGTGCTTGGCCCATGTGCTTGGCCCATGTAACCTGGCATAAGTTTTGAAATTTTGAAATAAATAAGATTATTTATCATAAAAAGCATACAATAAGATCGTAATCAAACTTATTCCAAAACTAAGCGTGTAATCCGCAAACCTTAGGTACGGGTTGTTCGCACTTAGTAAGTGTGAACAGACTGAAAAACTGAAACAGGTTGTTCGCTGTTACTAACAGCGAACAGCACAGCGAACAACTTGTTATACTTTTTCAGTCTGTTCGCACTTAGTAAGTGTGAACAGACACTTGATATCAGCGTGTTATACTTTTGTAAGTGCGAACAACTTTTGTCTTAATACCAGCATGTTGACCCCGTTTGACCTGTTCGCAGTTACTAAGTGCGAACAGACACTTGATTTTTTTGATCAGTTTATTACGGTTCGCACTTACTAAATGCGAACAGACCCGAACCTATGCTCTGTGGTATTAGGCGCTTATATTTGGAATAAGTTTGATTTGGATCTTATTAGATGCTTTTTTTTTTATTAAGAGTTTTATCTATTTCAAGTTTTCATAAGTTTTCACACTCATATGTCATGGGCTTATGGCCCACCAAGTAAATGCAATTTTTATGCTACTGCGGTGGCCCAATAAAACAGAATGAGAAATCGAGAATGGATGTTTTAATTATTTTATTTTGACCAATTATAGTAATTAGCTTACTTAAAACCACAAAATAAACCTTTTTAAATTAGAATTTAATACGTTATTCAGTACTAATGACTTGAGTTCAATTCAACTTCCTTAATATTAAGCTCGATTCAATTTAGTTTATTTAAGTTCATAAAAAAATTAAGACCATGTCCATGTGTTTAATAATTAGTGGCAAGTGTTTACCTTAGCTTGGAATGTATTCCTATAATTATAAAATTGAAATCTAAAAATTAATGGGTCTGTTTGACAAATGGTTATTGGCGGATTTGACCAATTGAAAATATTGGCTGATAAGCCAGCTATTTAAGCTAGTAGTTTAAGCCAATTTTTATGAAAGTGTGTGGTAGAATTTAGTTGTTAGTTAATAATCCTTTATCTTAGAAAAAGTGGGTACAATGCCAAAAATTTTTTTATCAAAATTACTTCACGTAGCTTTTTAGTTTTGGGCTTTTAGCTAAAAAGCCAACTTTCCAACCGTCTAAAAAAGTCATTTACCAAACATTTTTTTAGCTATTTTGACCAATCAAAAATCTCAAAGCAAAAGCTAGTAGAAAAATGCATAAGAAAACTATCTGTCAAACACCCCAATAAAAGTTACTTTCTGTGTTCTAGTCAAGTTTAAACATTTTGAATATATTTATCTCAATGAACTACATTTTTATTACCATCCAAATAATTTGAGCTTTTAAACTTATTTTCTCAACAAAACAATCATTCATTTATATAGTGAATTTATTCCAATGTCTTTGAACAATACATGGGAATTGTATAGAGTGTTAGAATGATGCCATTAAAAATAGTACTTCATCATATCATAGTACTTCATCATACTATAATTCAATTAAAAACCCTCAAATACCAAAAAATATAGTAGGATAAAGAAAATAGAATATACACGAACAAAGAAAAATATTAAAGCTTTGATGAACGAAACACACACACCAACACACACACCAATATAAATGATATTTTGGACACCCTTCAAATTAAACTATTTATACCCCAATAAAATTAAAAGTAGATAAATTATATTATAGTCATTAAAAAAATAATGAAAAAGAGTTAAGTGATAAATATCTAATTAGGTTTTACTGACTTCGACTCTAACTCCAACTTGAAATCTTAAAAATCCTAATATGTAAGAAAAATGATTAAAACAATTTAACTTTATAATTCGAATAGTCAATACTAGACAAGTGGCGACCCTCACTGCATTGGATTTACTGGAGAAGAACTAAGAATCGTCTGACTAATTCCGCTGAAATCCAACTTGTAAGGCATTAATCATATACTCCATTTATTTTTTCTTTTCTCCGTATCAATTGTGTAAACGTTTCATTTGATGATTTATATTGTAAATTGTGAAGATTAAAAAACTCTTTTCAACTGCAAATTGACTAAAAAGAACGTAACTTTGATAGGATTGATACTAGAATCATTTCCAGTTTGTTCCATTAGATTTGATTGTCTTTTGGTTTAATTTTCGTGTTGGGATAAAGAAGATTGGTGTCGTTGAAGGATATGTGGTAGATTAAATTGTGCACACAAAGTGTTCGATGAAATGTCCAGAGAGATGTTTTGTGATTAGGTGTTTTGTAATGGGGTTGGAGTACATGCCGGTTAGAATAACATTAACTTTACACAGGGAAAACTGTCAAGGAACAAACAAAAACTTAAGCTGATGGTTGAGGCTTGAGGATATGTTATATACTCTGACACGCCCTCCTCACACGAGAGTCATTGGGCTAGAAGTGTAGATGCGCATATGCGGTGAATATTCCACTTTAAATGAGGGGTGGTTGAGATTCGTATCTGTGACCTCTTGTCATGTTAGCTCTAATACCATATCAAGGAACCAACTCAACCAAAAGCTTAAGATGATGGTTGAGGCCCCAGTATATATTATATACTCTGACAAAAACAATGTTTGGGGGCGACACACCTCCCACCCTAAATCCTAATGATGTTTTGCTGCTGAAAGCGTATAAGGTGTTGGGTGTCTGTTCCTGCACCTGCTGCTTTGATATACAGGTGCTGCTTTCCTGCGGTGAAATAACAAATGTAGATCAAATATGATAGTCGTAAGTCGTAACCCCATAACAAATGGATTATATTTTTTTGATTTTGGACATTAGCATATCAAAATCAAGTTTCCTTGAGCTTTGACCCAGCCCATAAATGACCTAGCTGGCCCACCCAAAATATCTCTGATGTTAGCCATGATTAGCCCATGGCCCATGACCAAGCTATCCAAATACCCAGGTCTAGTAGTTGGATTGAGATATATGCTTAAAGGACAAATCATTTTTATGGCCTGAATCTTGCTTTTAGAAGAGGTTTTTATGGACCCTTAACTCGTTCTTTCAACATGAAATTGGACTAAAGTAGCATAAGTTTTATAGTGTTTGAATTGCCATTGGGGGTGGCTCGAAGATATTTGTCATTGTTAGTGAACGATTGAACTTTCTAAGAGGTTTCAAACATGTCTTAAGAATCATAATGGCTTTCATATTTGAACTTCTGAGAGTGATGCTAAAAGCTCTAATCTTTTTAACTAGACTTGCAGAATAGAAGCTTAATCCTGACCAATGCCTCACCGGACACGTCCAATGGCAGCACTTCTTTTGTTTACTGGTCTGAATATCGTTTTGGTGTCGACAATATCACTTATCTATGATAATGTGTGTTTTCATCCTTATTGGGAAAGAAGGGTATGATCTTTCATCATAATCTATCTCAAGTATTTCATGTTATAAACTAATTTGTCAATCTTAGACCAGTTTAGTTGTTAGTTGATGGTTTGAGATTTTTAAAATCTCACAAATAACTTCAAGCCAATGTTAATCCTAAATGTAATCCTCGACACTGAGCTTCGTTGGTTGATGATATTGAATTTTGTTTGCAGAGAGAAAGGCGCCATATAGAACGCTAATCTTCCATGTCAAAAAGCTCTATCTCACTTCAATTTTCGCTTCAAGCTTCAACAATTAACTTCCTCTTATCGTCGACAATTTTTCTCAGACGATGTATTAAAACTTGGGTTATGTTCCTTGGTGGCTTCTGGTGAGTACCGCCTTTCAGTATTCCTCCTTTCTTCAAAACTACTATCAAAGAAGCTTCTTAGTGGCTTCTGGTGAGGACCAAACCACCCTTTTCTATCCTAGATTTCTAAACCTTGAATCCTCGGATTCCAACAGTCTGTCTTTCAACTAACATTAGCTTTCTTATTACTCTTTTAAATACTTTAGGAAGAGTGTATTTTTTAGTTTCTTTTTGGGTATTGATCCTCCCACTTGAAGCAACTATCCCACTTTGTTAAGTACATTCGAAGATTTTGAACATGTTCAAATGTTTGACCGCACAGGGTCATGAAAAACTGGCGGCTTCAATATTGAATTAGGTAGTATATATTTAATGTTTAATGATACAAAGTTGTTAGAAAAATATGAAATTGCACAGGACCTTCTAAAAGTTTGTCGATTTTTGCTCCATCCTGTACTTTCAGATTGACGAGCATAAAAATTTCCAGCTGCAAAAGTGAACCAAGTTCTGGGATATGTGAAAATTGAAGTCCAAGCTATACTAATTTGATACTAACTTAGAGTAGAAGACTAGAAGTTTAGTATAAAAAGTGCTGGTTGTTTTATATGTAGGCCTCTTATCTGCAATGAATCTAGGGCCGCCACATAAAAGTATGACAGTCGAGTTAGTTTACCGCGCATGCAGAGTTGAGTGTTGTCTGTACGAAAAGGACTAGAAAAACTCCTAATTAAATGAGGATAGAAAATTCGGTTGTATATGATTAATCTTATTTGAATTTTCTTTTGTTTTTTTTTTTCATTCCCCTTCGAACTTAATTGGGAATGAAGATAAAACGTGGAGTTTACCGCACATGCAGAGATGAGTCTGTCTATACAAAAAGGATTAGAAAACTACATTATTGAACGAGGCTAGAAAAATCGATTGTATATGATTAACCTTATTCAAGTTTCCTTTTATTTATTTATTTTTCCTTTTCCATTTGAACTTGAATAAGGTATTAAGATAGATTTGAGGAGTTTACCGCATGTGCAGAGATGGGTTTTGTCTAGATTCACCACCGGACACTCATATTATACATAAATCTATATGAAAAGGACTAGAAAAACTCCAAATTGAACAAGGATGAAAGATTCGGCTGTATATATGATTAACTTTATTCGAGTTTTCTTTTGCTTTTTTTTTTTTTTTCGTTCCCCTTCGAACTTAATTGGGAATGAAGATAAAATCAGAGAGTTTACCACACATGCAGAGATGAGTGTTGTCTAGATTCACCACCAACCACTGATATCATACATAAATATATACGAAAAAGACTAGAAAAACTCCAAATTGAAAAAGGATAGAAAATTCGGTGGTATATACGTTTAACCTTATTCGAGTTTCCTTTTGTTTTATTTTTCGTTTCCGTTCGAGCTTGATAGGGAATGAAGTTAAAATCGGGGAGTTTGTTTTGGAGTGAATGAAGGAATCGTAGCTGACAATGAAATGAGTGATGTACAAGTACTTGTTTGTGCATAACATTTATCAATTATTGAGTTATACTGAATACAGATTACTGAATGTTGACCATACAACAAGAATACGCCTACCTTAGAACTCACGGGTCATTCTGATCATACTCTATTTTCAGCTTCCAGAATTTTTCTAAATTTCTCTTCATCTGGAAAGAATTATCACAAAAATTGTGTTATTTTTATTTAAATTTGTAATGAATTATGAATTTTTTTTTTTGAAATGTTAGTATCATAGAAACAGTTTATGTTGTCGTAATCTTTTACGTTGGGATGTCTACTAGACAAGTCGAGTCAAGTACAGAAGTACTAGTCTGTTTAAGTAAGTTCTTAAAATTTACTCGACTTTGAGCTTGAATCAAAGCTTTTTAATATATGTTTGAGCTTAATTTGTTTATATTAAGCATCTGCATGTAGAGTAGAAAGTTTGGGGTTTGACTCCTATTGAGCGTAGGTATCAGTTGGGGTTTCCTGACTGTGTGGATCTCTCTTTACTCAATCCTTAGGGGAACGGGTATGATTTGTCCGCATCTTTCAGGAAAAAGAAAACCCCCTCTCAGACCCTGCCTCGTGCGGGATACTGTGAGTGTTCTTTACCTTTTTCTTAATTTGTTTATATTTGAGCTCAAGTTTTAGTTGAATTTAGTTGAATCAAATTCCGTATAGAAGAAAATATAAAAAAATATTTATTTGCTCAACAAAAGAATTTTAAAAGAAATTTGACCGGTTTGTTTTTCTATTGCGTAGTTTAGTATGATTTTTTTCATTAGCTTTTTTTCTATTATAAATGGTTTTTTTTGTTGGTTTTTTTTAAATTCATTTTTTCTCTTATAATCAATAACAATTAGATTTATTAAATATTTTTATAACAGTTGTCTTAAATATATATTTTTGACTGATCAAATTTGTTGAAAATCATTTGTCAAGCAGACCTATTAACAAATATTATTCCTACTTGCACAACAAAAAAAGATTAAACGTATGATGCAATTTGCAATCAACTTTATGCTTCCCTTTATTCTCATAAAAAATCTAGAAGGAAACAGTTTTAGCCTCATCCATGGAATATTGTTAGAACATCGATGGAATTGGCATCTATGCACATAATTTATTGCTTTGCAAATTGCAAACCATTAAATATTTGATGCAATTGGCATATTTAGAGCATGTAACTAATTTATTGCTTTGCAAATTGCAATCAAAAAGAAAGAAATAAGTAAATGTTTCCTTTTACATACACTACCACATAACTAAACACACCATTTTGCAAAATAATTCTTTCTAGAGTTGGGTAATTTTTGTCCGTCACTAGTGAAATTAACGTCATTTGCTACTATATAAATATGCTTATTTGCTGCTTAATTTCGGATTGCGGCAAATGGAGGGGCAGCAAATAATCAAAAGCTTTTTGCTGTTAGTTAAAGAACTACATCAAATAAAAATTATTATGTGCGAAGAGAATCAAAGTAAATAGATTAGTAAATAGCAGTGTAAAGTTTTTCAACTGAAAAAGAAAAGGAACTTGACGTGGGTGACTTGTGTTATAGCTTTTTGCTACTGTTCAATAAAAAATAACAATAAGATTTTTTATTTGCTATTAATGTTTAAATATAGTAGCAAAAAATATTTTTTTGCTGTGAAATAATCAAAACAGTAGCAATAATTACATTATTTGCTATGTTTGAGATTTAAGTAGCAAATAAATAGCAGCAAATTAGATTTATTCTACTAGTGCGTGTTCTCCTCTATTAGTATGAGTTGCCGCCGTTCTTTTCGTTTCAGAGTCTAACCATAGTTTTTTATGGGCGGAATATATTGAGTATAATGACGATGAAGACCATTTTGCAAAATAAAAAAAAATTTAAATGACCTTAAAGTTACGGAAATTTTGTTTTGAGTTTACTTTAAATAGCTAAAAAAAATCCTCACATGAAAAGTTGTACTAATTTTATTTTCATCTAATAATAATGTATTATTTCGATAAAGTAAGAATATTTACTTACGATTATTCACATACAATTAGTTGAAATTCGAAAATCGTACTTTAAGAAGAATCGATTCACCTTTTACAATTTTACTCGTAAGTAATTATTTTTTTTCCTCATATATCATATTCATTATGTATAGCAATATATGAGATCTGGTAAGCGAAAATAGATGTGTAAAGATGGTTCATGGGTCGAGTTTGAGTCAAGTCAATCAAACCTAGACTTATTAGGGTATGTTTGGCCTAATTTTTGGAAATTAACATTTGTTTTCTAAAAGTAATTTTATAGAAACTGTTTCTAGAGAAATACTTTTTAAAAACAGATGTATTTGGCCTTATATTTTTAAAAAGAGTTTTTGAAAAACAAAATTAATTTGTGTGTTTGACCTTTTTTTCATATGTTTACTTAAAGTTATTGTTTTTATATGATGGAAAAACATATAACATACACTAAAAAATAGTTGAGTCACAAAGCATCGATTTTAAGAGAAACAACCAAAAACATATAGCATAAACTAAAAAATAATCACTAATAATGTGAGAAAAAATAACTTAAATAACTAAAGTAATTGAAAATAAAAATAAATCTCATATTTGACAATTTACTATATAGAAAAACATATTTAAATATATAGTAATAAATTTAAAGATAAAACATATATGAAATTTTGATATAATTTGATCGCATAATATTCAATAAGCGTAAAATTACTTAAAATAATTGGGATGTTGGTTGTGATAACAAATGAAAAATTAAAAAAAAATTGAATTTTGGAGGTCGATATGAAAAAAGAAAAATAAAAGTAATGAAAATGATTTTCATAGTTAACTGGAGAAAATATAGAAATGTTTTTAATATAAAATGAAAAAAGTATAGAACACTTTGAGAAGTTGGGAGGAGAAGTTACAACTTGTAGCTTCTCCTCTTGACCCTTGTAGAAGTTGTTTTTAGCTTTTTTTAAAATTGTTTTAGTTTCTCAGAAACACAATGTTTGACCAAGTTTTAGCTTTTCAATTGCAGAAGTTGTTTTAAAAGCTTGGTCAAACACTACCTTAGTTTAGTTTTTAAATTCGAAATCATATATAGATCGAAACAAATCGACCTTAGAAATCTTCAAATTAATCTTAAAGGCAGGGGCGGAGCAAAAACTGATAATTTTTTTAAAGGCCCTGTTAAATAGTAATAATTATAATATTTTCTAACAACTTTGTACCGTACTTTGATATTGAGGCTCTCCATTTTCCGAAATCATGTGTAGTCGAACATGTTAAACATGCTCAGAACCTCTTCTGTTAAATGTAGTTGCTTCACTTTCTTACATTTTAAAGTTGTGATTAGATTTAAAATTAATCCATAAATCAATCTCAAATAAAAAAAAATATCTTAATGGTTCTAAAATTAATGGGTGCATGATATGGGACCAAGAGGAAAAGATCAAAAGTGTGTGCGCACGCGTTGTCTGAGTCAGTACGCAACCCAAGCCAACCCGACCCGACCCGACCCAATCCAAACCCCATGTGCCTCCTCTTCACATGTGCACTTGTCCCATGTTAATGCCTTATTGCTTTCATATCCCCACCTTTTCTTTTCTTCTGTCTTTTTTTTTTCTCTTCAACACATTTATTTATTAGTTTTATTTGAAATTATTTTTTTATTAGTTGTATCTTTTAAGTTAAGATTATGATTTATGATTAAAAATAATAGTCATGGTTATCAATCTAGCATTTCGAACATGTCGGAATTCAGAGGAGAAAAATAACAGACGAATTATATTTGTATCCCTTTAAAGAAAGGGCAAAGGTCAAAGAGGATTATACGTTTTCAAATAAATTCCCAAAAGAATGGTATAGATCTCGTCTAAAAAGACATCTACGACAAACAATTCACATTAAGATTATAACATAGGCATAACAAATCAAAAATAATAATAATTTTTGATAATATGATATCTTTATAAGTAACTTTATTCTCCTTTGTTTTACTTTTCCACTTTATGATCAAATGTGGAGAATCATTTGTTAATTGAGTTTTAAAGAGTATTTATTGTTTGTCTCCTCCATTTAGGCCATCGATATGTCATTGTTGGTTGTTTTCTCAATGGTCAGCCTTTTTTAGGTTTTTAGTTTGAGTTTTGTTTAACTAAGTTTAACTGTTTCGTAACCTTATTTCTAAAACAAGTGTCTTTTTATTTAAGCATTAATTTATTTTGTTTGTTGTTACTAACAACGAGCCCTTGTTAATTGTATATTTGTATCTAACAACAAACAAAGACCTATTGCCTTATTAAAACAACTACAACCTTATTCGTCGTTGATAACATCGAATAAATTTTGACCTTAGGCTCTAATTAATAACAAGACAATTATTTTAAATTTAATTTATACATTCTAAAAAAATATAATTTTAAAAGCTTATACAAGAGCTTAATTCATACTATAGTATATTGACATTGATTCACCAACATACCAGCTAAACAAATGCAACTATTATTGATAGACATTAATAAAAGTGGAATATATATACTTTTATTTGTAGCGAGTAGTTTACGACTGCCTTAATTAAGTTTTTTCCGTATCTAAAATTTTTTTTACCATGATTTTTCTTAAAGTGTCTATAGTCTACTCTTTGTCCATAAAAAATTACACACTTTTTTAGTGCGTTCTTTTACTTTGTTATAATTTACTTTTATAGAAATTTTCCTTTTATTTTTTTATAATTTTCATTCACGCATTTTTCAACTATACTTTTAATACTTTCCGAATAATTTAAATGGTTTCACCGTCTTTTTAATCTTCTTCGATACAAGTATAATACAACTATGTTATATTTTAGTGACCGAACAAGTAATAAGTATTTACCTATTGGTATTACCAATTAAATGATTAGATTGTCATTAATGAACCTATTAGTAATCTAATCACTAATAGTGATGAGTGATGACCAATTGATTAGTGCCAAAAATAACTAATAGTTTTAATTAATGATTGATTAGTATATTAAACCTAATTAACTTAACTTCTTTTGTTAGGCAGTCTGTTCGGAGATTGACATTTGGTTCAATGTTAATATGTTAATCAATAATCACATTAGTAATCAATGAGAACCTAATTAATTAAAGTTGCTTTTAAATTATGTCAATTATCAATTAACCAAAGTGAATTATGATTTATGACTTATCCTAATAATTTTTTGGACCACACACTAACATTTGATTTTTTTACGGTAATCATCCATCATTATTAATTTATATTTTATTCTTAATTTAAATGTTAAAATGTAGTTAAATGAGATTTTGTTTGATTCGTCTTATTGTAAATTTTATTAATATTATTTTTTATAATTTTAATTATGCACAATTACTGATATTTAGAATCGAATTAGTACATTTGATATAAGGTAAAAACCAAATGGGATAATTGGTATGAGTTGAGGGGAATATAATTTAAATTGTAAATAAAATGAAAAGATAATAATATAAGATTTAATTCTTTGATAAAAACTACCTAATTTTATAACTAAAAATTGAGTCTTGTCTTAATTAGAGCAATTATCACTTTATTTACATAAGATTATGAGTTCGATTGTCGCTGTTTTCTTTTTTCTCCCCTCAATATATTTAGACACATCTGAATGGAGTGATTGAAAAAAAGTATATTTCAAAATATTAATATATAATATGCAAGTTTAATAGTTGAATATTTTTTCTGATAAGAAATTTAATTCTTGTTCTCGCCTAGAGGAGATTCATCTATCAAATGTTAAATATCATGAGTTATTCTTGTGAATTATCTATTCTCGTTCTAACACTTTAAAACAATCAGACTATATGCTACTAATTTGTATTATTAGGCTCATTTAATCCATATATAATTTACATTTTACAGTAAAATCGTCTCCTATAAAAATTCGTAATTCTTTTTAAAATAGAAGGAAAATTCCACATGGTAATCTTGAGGTTTTGGGTTTTCCACGTGGTAACCAAAACTTTAAAAAAATTCACACCGTAATTCTGAAGTTTACGAAAATTTTCCATCATGACCTTTTTGCGCATAAAACGTTAGCAAACGTTAATTTCGAAGCTTTATGGTTGTTGTACGCCTATTTATGCGACTCATCATTTCGAATGTCATTATTTTCGACCTTTTTTTTCCAAAACATACACTCTAACTCTACTATCTTTCATCAGTTTTACGGTGAAATGGTCTCCTACAAAAATTCGTATTTTTTAAAAATAAAAACATAGAAAATGAAGCAGTATTTGGCAATTCGCAGAAAAGCAGAAGGAACATCCATCACGTGTCCACAATAACATGAACCAAATCCTGCTCTAATTCCCCTTAATTAACGTGGACCAATTATACAACCCCACTCTCATGCCTTAATCATATACGTTGTCTATGTTTATAAATTTTTCAATATTTTTATTTTGATTATTTTCATCCGCTATTTAATTTTAAATATTAAAAATATTTGAAAATAGTAAGGATTATTATTTTATATTAATATATTTAAAATAATAAACGAAATTCTATTTTTTTTAAAGAAATAGCCAGAACATTAGCAAAAATATTATAGTCGCATACGTAATTCTATTTTTCAATAATAAAATAGAAGTTTTATTAACTTATAAAAAATATAATACTTATAACTTATATAAAGATTCAAATCGTCAACTTCCAGTGTACCTTCGCCATCCGCCTACAAATTAGTTTGCGCCAAATGGACAACCTAAATCATCTATTATCCTAATGTTTTCGATTAAAAAAATAAATAAATAATAAATAAATAAATAAATAAACAAATAAAAAAAATATTTCCGATTAAATCCCCACTTTTTTTGTTTTGGATTTGGATTATAGAGTAGACGAAGGAAGAGGAGATGTTATGTGAAAATTGATTTCAAAACCTTGTTTGAATAAGATGGTTTTTACTTTTTACTCCAACTAATGTCTTGTTTATTTTAACTGATTTTTATTAATTATATTTGTTTAGACTGATTCATACTGGATTGATACCAACTTTTAATTATAAATTATAACAGAATTTTATTAATTGAAATTACTTTTACTAATTATAACTGATTTTTATAAATTGCATTTAATTTTTATTAATAATATCTTATTAAAATTTATTTTTACTAATTATATATTCTTGAACAATTCCACACGATAGCATCTGAAATGTCAATGATATCAATTTTTTAAGAAAACTAGTATAAACCCCGTGCATTGCACGTAATTTGTAGAATAGATTTTTTTTAACATAAATTTTAAATTATTGTGCAATTGCATATTATCATTATGAAATTATTGTACTATAAATAAAATTTAATAATATATTCAAATTGTTTATAAAAATATAATGGCTCAATAAAATAATTAAACAAAAGAATAATATTTTCAAAAGAATAAGATATATACCATTAATGCAATAATTTTATTGCAATAATATATCCAAATTGTTTATAGTTGCCATTTATATGGTGAAAGCATTTTATATTAAAGATTCTATGCATATTGCCATTTATAATGAAATGACCAATAATTTTGCTGCATTTGGCAAATGGCTGCTAGACTGCCATTTGTCATTTAGCAGCAAAATTATAGTATTGTATGATGTATGATTCCACATGGTACTATCGAGTTTATGCACTATCTAATTGCCGTAGCATTTTCTGTTAAATTCCGTTTAATTCATCATTTTGTAAATTTTTTCAACATGGTAGCATCCAGTTTATGAACTTTATAATGCCAACAATTTTGTTATTAGTGCTTGAGATGCATCTTTTGAACTTTACAATGCCAACAATTTGAATAAAAACAAAATTATTACAACATTTATGGGCGTTAATGAATAAAATGGTGAATTAAACGTTAAAATGGTGAATCAAACATTTGAGAACAAAAACAAGATGTTGCCATGTAGAAGAAACTTACAAAAAGATGAACTACTAGGAATTTAATAAGAACTTAATGGAAAATGCTAAGACAAATAGATAGTGCATAAACTGTATGTTGCTATAGGAAAATTTTCTTAAAAAAGTGCTATTACTAACATTTCATGGATGCTACCATGTGAAATTTCCCTATATTCTTTAGGGGTGTTTGGCATAAAAGAATGAGAATTGTGAGACTTTAAAATGAAACATTTAAGATAAGACTTTAAAGATGAAAAAATCTCATTCCTTGTCTGGCATGACAGGGACTTGAAAGAAATTGATGAAAATGAAAGTCTTAACTCAAATACCACCTTCTCCAAGACATTTTTCATAGAGACTTTCATCAGTTTTAGTTTCAATTCCTATCCCTATTCCCTCTAAACAAACAAAGACAGAGACTTTTTTTATCTCAAAGTTCCATTCCCTCCGCTAAATCTCTTGTGCCAAACACCCATTTAAGGTAAACTAAACAAAGAACAAGACAAAACTCAATTAATTATGAATTAAATTCCCACCTTAAAACCTTGATAAACATTTGAAAATCAAATCCATTCAAAAAAAAAAGCAAAAAGCACATTCACATCATCACCCTCTTTCTACTTTCTCTCTCCTCTTAATTTTTTTAAAATTAAATCATTCCCCAAATTTCACTCTTCCCCCTTCTCTCTCCTCTTTCTATTGTACACTTTCAAAAACTCCACTTTTTTTTTTCTTCTCCAATAATCAATACATTCATCCTAGAGCTAATTACTTGTACTATTATTTTAATTTTCTAGGGTTTGTATCGAATCAATTAATTGTTTTGAAAAAGACTAGATCTTGGAGCTAAAAAGTGAAAAAATGGCTAACGGAGAAGTAACGGCAGCACCGGCGAGGTTAACGACGTCGGCATCGTTTAAGTATAGGAAGAAAAATGGCGGACATTCTAGAGTTAATTCTGAGGTTGAAGATGTTGTTCATTTATTACACGGTTCTGATCCTGTTCGGGTCGAACTTACCCGACTTGAGAATGAAGTTCGAGGTTTTTCATCTTTCTCCCCCCCCCTTTTTTCGTGGATTTAAATTTTTTTTGTCGGCATTTTCGAGTTAATTTGATAGATGGGAGAATATATCATGTATAAGCTATTAATATTGGAAAATCATTTTTGAAAAAAAATGTATGCCAATTAATTTCAGCTTTATTGATTTGTTTTGATGTATTTGAATTCCATTCTGATGCTCTTAATTTTTTAGATAATCATTTTTTAAATGTAAGGGTATAAATTATTTTTGGTGTTATTTAGCTTGATGAGTTGGGTATAATTTTGGAATTGCCAATAAATTTCATCTTTTGTTTTTTTTGATATGGAATATTTGGATTTTGCTTCTAATTTTCTTAAACTTTTTATGTATACTTGTTTCAAATTGCTGCGGTATAATTTTAAAACCAACCCGTTTTCTTGAATAAATATCTACTTTTGTACCATTTCTAAATGGAAAGTTAGGTATTATTTAATACTATTTCTGTATTTTTAATTATCTTCCTATTACTTAGTATTTTAATTAATATTTTGAATTTGATCTATAAAGTTATTACTGTTATAGGAAAAAATGAATGAGTTTTCCTGTTTCCTTGTTTTATGCAATTTGTCCGTGACTTTTTTGAAGGGGATTTTCCCGTGATTTACTCATATTTAATAGGAGAATTATTGATTTTATTATTCTGGGTAGTCTGTATATACTGTGTATATCTTGTCTAATAATTAAATAAAAGATTCATTCTTTTCTTTGTATGTCTTTTATTAGAGTATGTTTTTATAAGATTATTATTTAGTGGGTATATATTTTAATTTAGTTGTATATGGGAGTATTTTTTTTAATAAAGTCCAAAAAGATTTAGTTGTAATTTATGTATGAAAGTTTTGTTGTCATCATCATACTTTTTATTTGAAAAATCTTTGTGGTAATTTGGTTACTTGACAGAGACTGTATAATGTTTGTATTTTGGATCTTATATGAAAGTTTAATGTTGTATTTTTAAGCTCATTTCTTTGGAAGGAAGTTTATTTATTTTGGTCATGAATTGCAGAAATGTATATTTTTCTATAAAAATTCTAGTTCTAGAAAGTAGCAAAGCATCTATTGACTGAAAAGGTAACATGGGTGAATGATGATTATGCTCTATGGGGAGATTTCTTTTTCTTCTAACTGAAATCAACCTGATGGGTAAAAGTGATTTTTTTAACCTTGATGTGTACGTTATTCACAATTTGTAGAATTTGTCAATAATAGTTTCACTGATTTGGTGGCACCTTATACCCAATTTTTCACTTTGTGAAGTCAACAAGAATCTAGGTCCAGACGTGTCTAGGCCATGGCCTCGCTAATTTGATTAAACGTCTAATTAATATTGAATTGTATTATACAAAAGAAGGACAATCAGCACACATGTAGATATGTGTGATACTAGTGTTTTAGGACTTGCTCTTGATATTCATTGAGTCATGATATCATCTTCATTTTTTTCTATCCTGGTTGGAGCTTATAATCTTTTCAAGTTGTGAGCCTTGTTTGGTGTGATTATGGGGAATTTGTCTAAATATTCTTTCGGGTTTCAAGTAATATATTTGGGTTGAGTGGTTTTTGTTTACCACGCGCATAAATAGTTATGTTAAATCTAATGTTAATTTATTTCGGAGTTGGGTGTTGTCATGTTTCAATCCTGGTTGGAGCTTATCTAATAGTTTGTTACGAGCTTTGGGAGCGTCTCATCATGGCTGTTTGTATAAAACATTTGATGCAGTTTAGCTAATCAACATATACATATTGGGATAATCAAGGTTTATATTGGGTACCGGACTGTGAAAATGGATAGTTTAATTTGTAGACAAAACATGAAAATCATTTGCAGTTTCCTGCTACACAATTTACACATTGTTGGTTATTTGAATGAATGATTTGAGGGCTCTTCTATGCTGGTTAGGTATATAAGGATAAGCGGAAGCATCCTACATCGTATGTTATTGTAAACTTTGTGTGATATGGAGAATAGTAATTACATTACATTACCTCA
This sequence comes from Amaranthus cruentus, assembly GCA_019425755.1. Taxonomy (NCBI): domain Eukaryota; kingdom Viridiplantae; phylum Streptophyta; class Magnoliopsida; order Caryophyllales; family Amaranthaceae; genus Amaranthus; species Amaranthus cruentus. The sequence goes on from CM033454.1 coordinate 24,966,766, forward strand.
ATGTCATTTTGTGACTTCCACGTAGGTTCTAGATGGAATCAAGAGAAAAACAGTACTATTGGTGCCTTTTTATTCCACCTTGTTAACCTTTGTGGTTGAATTTCCTTCATCCATCTGATATTGTGATGGGATTATCATAGGCAATGCACCACTCGAGTATTGTACCCTTGTTAGAGCTGGTAGTTGTACTCATCCTTGATGGTTCTTCATAATTCAAAGTTCATAATTCTTCACCATTGCAGCAATTTAACTGTATGCTGTTATGTGCTGGTGCATGATTGGATGTTAGCTGCAGGAATGTCGTTATGATTTGTAGTAGTATTAGTTATATCTACATCCATTGTCTAGGTCCTCATTTTCTCCTTTGTGTTCATGCTGCAGAGAAGGATAGGGAATTAGGAGAAGCACACACAGAAATCAAAGCATTAAAGCATTCAGAACGCCTCAAAGAAAAGGCAGTTGAAGAGGTAACTACTCTGCTTTCTGATTTGATATCCTTTCCAATGCTTGATTAGTGGTTGGATCTAAAGCTTTGAAACCCAGTGTCATATCGGCGTACTATGTGTTGAGGTGTGAGGTTCACTGGGTTTTGTTGATCACTGTTATATGTTTCGTCCTTAAAAAGGTGACAATGATATACCTGACATCTACACTGAATGCTAGCTCCTTCCCCTTTCAAGAGAGATTATGTTGTATAATTTGCATGTCGCTTTTGTGTGATACACCTTATGTTTAGTAAACACGATCTTGTGTTTTTCGATAAGTTTGGTTCTGCATTTCCAGCTTAGTGACGAGCTTCAAAAGGTGGACGGGAAGTTAAAAGCTACTGAGGCCGTTTTGGAAAGCAAGGTATCAAGCATAAGTACTGGTTCAGTCTTCAACATTTATCATAAATGATGATTTTTCGATGCTATAGTGAGGAGGCGTCATCCTAATTTTGCAGAACCTTGAAATTAAAAAGATCAATGAAGAAAAGAAAGCTGCTTTTGCTGCTCAATTTGCTGCAGAAGCCACACTTAGACGAGTGCATGCTGCTCAAAAGGACGATGACATGCCTCCTATAGAGGCCATTATTGCTCCGCTAGAGGCAGAGCTAAAGCTGGCAAGGCAGGAGGTATTTTTTGTCCATTTAGTACTGAGTCTTGCTATAATATTTTCTTGATAACTAAACTATTTAGCTGCTTTCCATGATACTTCATCTTTTATGTTTTTTTTTTGTCGGGTGAAATTTTGTCTTTGTTGACTTGATGGAACATTTTTGAGTTACTGGCTTATTTTTCTATGTTCAGATTGCTAAGTTGCAGGATGACAACAGGGCGTTGGATCGTCTCACTAAATCCAAAGAAGCTGCATTATTGGAGGCGGAGAAAACTGTTCAGATCGCTATGGCAAAAGCATCTTTGGTTGATGATTTGCAAAACAAGAACCAGGAGTTGATGAAGCAGATTGAAATCTGTCAGGTGTCTTTTTATATATTTCTTTTTCAAGATAATTAAGACGAACATTATCTTTATGGTTTTTTAGTTTAATAATGAATTTTATGGATTCTATCAGGAGGAGAACAAAATTCTGGACAAAATGCATCGTCAAAAGGTAGCAGAAGTTGAAAAGTTAACACAAACTGTTCGAGAGCTTGAGGAGGCAGTATTGGCTGGTGGAGCTGCTGCCAATGCTGTGCGTGATTACCAGCGTAAAGTGCAAGAGATGAATGTAACCCCATATTCTCAAAATGATTTATTTCAAGAAAATGTAAGCGTGGTATTTGAATATAGCTTGAACTTTCATCTGATTTGAACTCTTTATTTTCGTAGGAAGAAAAGAAAACTCTTGACAGGGAGCTTGCTCGTGCAAAAGTTACCGCAAATAGGGTCGCTACTGTTGTGGCTAATGAATGGAAAGATGGAAATGACAAAGTTATGCCTGTAAAGCAATGGCTTGAAGAGAGAAAATATTATCAGGTATGTAATCTCTTAGCTCTGTTTTTATTGCTTCCGGCATCCTCGATTGTTGATGTAGTCTTGTAGATCTCGACTAGTATAACTATATTTCCGTGTTTACTGTGTTCTTATAGGGTGAAATGCAGCAACTTCGTGATAAGCTTGCAGTTGCTGAACGCACAGCCAAAGCGGAAGCACAGTTAAAAGTAAGGTCACCATCTTTTTTCTTCGTAATTTATAGTTCTTCTATGATTAATGGTTCTCTAATGCTTATTTATCTCCTCGTTAGGAGAAATATCAATTAAGATTTAAGGTTTTAGAAGAAAGATTAAGAGGATCCGTGAGTACTAACCCTCCACGTGTCACCCCTGAAAGAAGAAGTCTAAGTAGTGGTCGAACACGACGTCAGTCTCTTGGAGGAGTGGAAAATGTCTCAAGGTTGACTTCTAATGGATACTTATCTAAGAGAACCACAAATTCACCGTCTGGGACTCGATCCAATAGTGTAGTTGCACTACTAAAGAGTGGCAAGAATCCTTCACGGTCGTTTGATGGTGGTGATAAACCTCAAGGAGATAACCCATGTCCCACGGTTGTCAATGCAACTTCAAATGGTATCGACAAGATCCAAAATGGCTCCCGGAAAGTTGAGGATCATAATATAGTTGAAAAAACAAAAACGGACTCTGATGACGTTGTATCTGGAGCATTGTATGATATCTTACAAAAGGAAGTTGTAACTCTCAGGAAAGCCTGTCACGAGAAAGCTCAGAGTATCAAGGACAAGGATGACGCGATTGAGGTTAGAAATTGCTATTGTTCCCGAACTATCTTCATTTTTAGAAATTTCTATGGTTAAATCGTACTAAACTTAAAGCATTTGAACACAGATGTTATCGAAGAAAGTTGAGACCCTAAACAAAGCAATGGAAGTGGAAGCGAAAAAAATGAGAAGAGAAGTGGCAGCAATGGAGAAGGAAGTTGCCGCAATCCGTATGAACAAGGAAAATGAGCAACGGAACCGGAGAATGAGTATTGCTAGAGGAGTTGTCAATGGATCTCAACCGCATTCTGCAAGGTAATTACTCATTTTGTCCCATTAAAATTGCTATATTTGTCCTTAAAAGCTCTCACATAGAAGTGCGTAAAGGTGTTCAAAACAGACCTGATGACCCGAAATTTTCTTACATTGTTGTAACTGAACTCGGTTTAACCCGACTTCAAAATTATTCACAATTATGCAAAAAACAATACGAGCACAAAATCCGATTTCAAACCGACCCGAAACACTTAACCCGATGACCAGAATGAACACAATGCGCAATGTAGTGGACTGCAAAGTTAGAAGGCTGCCAATTAACTTGGTTTTTTCTTTTTCCTTATGTCACTGAATCTATCCTTTCTATTGCAGGAACATTCGGAATTTGTAGACGATGATCTTTGCACCGACATGCTTACACGAAGGATTGGATCTTTCATCGCTAGAATTATAGGGCTTTGCATTCCTCTTTCCTGTTCATCCTGTAAAGAGCTGACTTGTATATTTGTATTAACAACATGATTGTGATTTATTTGATATTAGTGTTATGTGAATTAGGTTTTGATATGGTTATATTTTAATTACACCATATTTGAAGGATTTGCTGATTTTTTTTTTTCTTTTTATAAAGGGCATAATAGCTAAGTGCCCTAGTTGTCTGGTTAGACATTTTGTCAGATTGCTATCTTTGGAAGGATGGGCTAAAGCTACTTTTGACTTTAACTAGTTATGGATTCATATGTTCTCTTATCAAGTCAAGTGTGCTTTCATTGTGTTTAATACTTTATGTCTTTGATTGTATATGGAATGAGAAAGTCTAAGTAAATAACGATTATTTGTGAGATTAATAAATCACCTTTATGTAATAGGATATGATAGGATTAGAGATTTGTTGTTTTAATTTACCTTTTTTGATTTTTATTATTTTAATATTATTCTTTTTGTTCTTTTGTGACGGTTATTGATTAAGAATTTTTGTATAACACTACATGACTACATAATTGGGGAAGTATCTTATTTAGTGCTAATTTTTATGCGAGTAAGGTTGGAGAATTTTCTATAGGTAATTAGGTAAAAGGATCTTTTTGTACATAGTGAGAATTGAAACTTTATTTAATGATGAAAGAAAACGTTTTTAGCGAATTTATAATTCTCATGTACTCTTGTTATGATGAATTTGACGTCATTTTGTTTTGGGTGTTGTATTTTTCTTGTATTTTTTTGTCATGATTTTATCACTATATTTAGATTTATTTTTTTTGAAAAATTATCTAGAATAATCCAATCTATTTCTACAATAATCTCACCTATTGATTAACCATGAATAATTCCAACTTTGAGGGGTATTTTCCTAGAGTAAATTCGGTGATCGGTTGACTTATTATAGCAAGTTTTATTTTTTTTAAAAAAGATAAATTAAAATAAAATGTCGAATAAATATTTTAAAAATGTTCAAAAAAATTTATGATTTTTTTTATTTAGAATTTTTATGTAAAATTTTGAATTTTTTCGCTAATTTTAAATTAATTTTCAGTTTACGTTTTTGGAAAATTACCTACTATAACAGGTCATCGGGTTACCCGAGTTTACTCTAGGAAAATACCTCTTAAAGTTGGGATTATTCATGGTTAATCAATAGGTGAAATTATTGTAGGAAAATCACAAATAAATTTTATTATTCTAGGTTAATTTTCCTTTTCTTGTTTGAGTAGTCATGCTATTACATTTGTGATTAAGTTGAAGTTTGTTTTCTTGTTTTAGATTATACACCATTTTCAATTCTAAACACAAAAAGGTAAAAATAAAGTTTTATAAAATCATTTTGAAAGTTAATATTCTTTTTTGCTATATTGATAATTTGGAATCACATTGACCAACTTTTTGTACGCTTGATATACAATAGTTAGCGATGATCAAATCTAACTCGACCTAATCTGCCTACCTTGATCAAAGTTGAACAAAAAATTAACTAAATTGTTCGATCTTCAATTGAACCACCTTTCAAAATTAATTCATTGATAACTGTTGTGAATGAGCCTTAGCAATGGTGAAGAAACAAACACAAACTAAATGCAAAAACAAACACAAAAACAGAGCACTAACATTGAACAAGAACACAACAATTTATGAGGAATCTAAGGATACCTCTCCCTCAAATCAAGTATCTTATCATCAACATAAACAAGAGTACATTAATGACTCACCTCACAAGCTTTAGAACAATCGTCCAAAGCAAAGATTGAAGATTTACTTCAATCTCCCACAAAATGCCTTAATACAAGTGAGAATACTCTCTTGGTGTTAAGTTTGTTAACCCTAGTAAACTCTTTTTATCTGGCTCTCACTAATACCCTAATACACTCCTAAGACTCTTTTTTATAGTCCCATGACATATAATAAAAACCAGAAGCATACAAACAGAAAACCTGCATTTGGTAGACTGCACCTTCGCTCGGTTGAGCGGCTTCATAAATGCTGCTGCTTGGTTCTAATCTTTGGCTCGATCGAGCCCTACCTGCTCGAGTGGTCAAGCTCACTTCAGAACGTCTTGCTGCCTTGACATTAGCATGTTCCTTGAAAATGCAATATCCTCCTCGATCCATGCCACGATCAACACATTCCATCCCATGCACAAACCTCCTAAACTCATCATCATCGAACACTTGATCAAGTGAACTAAACCTTAGCACTCCACTTCCCATGGCGCACTCCGCACCACTTTCGAGTGTGCAAGACATGGCATGAGCTACGAGATGCTCAAAGCCATCATCGATATTGCGGGAATTGGGTCTTGATTCAACAATAACAATGTTCTACGACATATACGTCAAAATAAACAACAAGCAATCCATTAATTTAAAATCAAATAGTAATCTAAATAAATGAAACCACTATTATTTGTACATAATATTTGATACTTTTGTACATCCTTTTTCACATCATTTGTTGATTTAAATTTTAAGGAGTGAGTCTTTCGATCTAATGAAATTCTCATATAAATTAGAATTGATATGATGTTATGTAAATGCAAGTTTGATATATCTATTGAAATCGTAAATATTTTCATCAATAATTAGAGGCAACACATATATAGACCTTAAAACCATGGGCAAAAACTTAGTTAGAGGCTAGAGGGGGCCTGGCCTTGAAGTTTTTAGCCTTAAAATATTTTTTTCATAATTAAATAAGTAATTAAATTTAGGGAGATAAGTTAGTTTTAAGGGTCGCTTGAATTGACAGTAAATATTTAAAGTAGTAAAAAAAGTCAAACTAATGTAACAAAGGTAATTAGATATGTAAATGAAGTTATTGAAATAATTTTGATAGAGGTAAATGAGTAGATTAAAAAGGATGAATAGAAAAAGAATTTGATTTCACTCATTTGGAGGTAAAGAATTCCTCCACCTCCCCCTAGGGTAAATTTATATTCCAAAATAAGGGAACTTATTGCTATTTTCTCTATTTTTCATTACCTTCTAATTTATTCTTCCACCTTTACAACAATTAAATTCCTTTAATCACCTACCTAACTAACCTTAAATTCCTACTTTGACTTTTATTATTCCTTAAATATTTACTCTAAATCCAAGCGACCCCTTAGGGTAACTCATAAATTAAGTTGATGAGAACATGTGGTTCAAAATTCAAATCTTATAGTAATAATTTTTACTTCAAATTTAAGGTAGCACAAATACAACTCAACAAAAAGCTTATTAAACCTAATATAAATTGTTTTTGTTGTACATTTAATAAATTTAATACTCACACCGAACCAATTTAGTTGTCCCATTTGATTTTTTACACTATTCATCAATTCCGTTTAATTTGTATTTTATTCTTAATCCATAAGTTAAAACATAGTCATGTGAGATCTTGTTTGATTCGTCTCAATGCAAGGATTATTCTTATTAACTTTTCACAATTTTTATTTAAGCATAATTAAAGATATTAGGAGTAAAAATGTTACCTCGACTAGTGTGCCCAAACAAATTGGACAACTAAATTAGTTCAGAGGGAGTAGGTTTTAAATAATATATTACTTGACAATTAATTATATTTTTTATTGTATTGGAAATTTTTGAGGGTTTAAATTTTCTTACAAAATATTTATTGTATCAAATAAACTATTAATTATAAATAATACTATTTTTTAAGTATAGAAATTATTTTAAATTAGAGATTTTTTTTTTAATTAGAGACATTCTTAATCTCACAAAATGCACAATAAAACACTTATGCTAAAATGAAAGAAATTGTGTGTGATGGATCCCTTTCTTAACTCGTGTAGTTGTGTGTACTTGTGTAATTTGAGTTTCAAAGGGAATTGAAGTGAATGAATGGCGCTACTTGTTCTTAGACCTCGTTGTTTTCCTCATCGCCTTCTCATGGCTGCTGCTTCATCTTCTCGTTTCCATTCTTCTCCCTTTTTACTTCACTCTTACCCTTCTTTTACCCCCTCTTATCCCATTACTTACAGGTTCTTTTCTTGCATTCTATACTGTTTCCCTTCGTTTAAGAACACTAATTCATGGGATTGTGGTTGTGGGTGTGTTTCATGCTTCATTTATTTTTTGGGTTCTACCAAAGATTCATTTTTTATTGCTTAGAGTTGTTTAGAAGTAATTAAGCTTTATCTAGTTCTAATTTAGGATGCGGGAATTATCCTTAAACCACAGAAATTCATGAACTAATGGTTATGGGTGGGTTTTATGCTTCATTTATTTGTTGGGTTTTAGCATTTTTTGTTGCTTAGAGTTGTTTAGAAGTAATTAAGCTTAACCTAGTTCTAATTTAGGATGTGAAAATTATCCTTAAACCACAGAAATTCACGGACTTGTGGTTATGGGTGGGTTTTATGCTTCATAAATTTGTTGGGTTTTACTAAAGATTGCATTTTTTGTTATCCTGTTTTTTAAATTGATGGGTATTGGGCATTTGGAGTGAATGTAAAATTTTGTTTTGTTGGTGGGTTTTATGCTTCATGTATATGTTTAGTTTTTCTTGCTTTTCTGCTTAGTGTTGTTTTGGACTAATTTCAGTTTCCCCCAATTTGTATTTTAAGCTTTGAATACCAAATTGTCATCCTTTTAGAATTTTTTTATTTAATTGATGGGTATTTCTCTTTTAGGTGTTAATGTGGGTATTTAATTTTCTTCTGTGGGTATATTTTGATTGTTGAAAGTTATGATGGCAGGGTGAATTTTAGATTGAAGAGGGTTTCAAATAGTTCAGTGGTTAGACAGGTGGGATTTCCCAAAGCATTTATGTCCTCCAGTACTGCTGCTGAACCTTCTCAGGCAGGCAAAAGTTCAAAGTCTTATGGTTCTGAGCAAATTCAGGTAAGCAAAGTTACAAATTCAGGCAATGTATTGTCTTGTTAGTGATACAAGGTAATTGATTTTGTGTGAATCATGATCTGTGAGATCTTTATCGTTGTAATTGAAGCGCAAACTATGCTGCGTACCCCTTTTCGAACGGTTCATAATGAAGTGTACACGAAATTAATGTTTTTCGTTTGCATCAAGATAGAAAAGTTGTCTTTCTTTTTACTTATACCGTTATGGTTATATTATGTTATAATTCGTGCTACAAGAATTATGCCTTATCATTAGTGTTATGGCTATATTTCTTACATATGATTAGTCTGTTTTGACAACATCATGACCCTATTTTAGCTTTTATTGGATCAAACTTCATTTCCTAAATTTCTGAAACATTAAATTAACGATATTCTTTTTGTTTCTCATATCAAATCAAATTTCGTTTCGTGTAACATCGATCTTTATCATGTCGTGGTGGCTTTTGGTTGTGTTTGGTTCATAATGCTCTTGTTATCGGTACCCGGGTTTGATCTTAGAATGTAGTGGTTGAAGAAGTTGTTTCTCATTCTCCAATCCTTAAGGATACCTGTTGATGTTTGGTCCATTGCAACTTTTGAAGTATACACTTGCTAATGCATGTAGAGTTGGGTTCTTCCATTTTTCAGTTGCTTATTTAGTGTGTTCTTTCTTACCATTTAGTTTGGCTTATATCCTTTGTTCATTATGTCATACATTTAAACTTCACCGTGCTTCAATAATTCCTAACCTGCTAGAAGTACTAAAGCTTCGCATTTTCCTATTTTATGTTCTCCATATCATATTGTTTCTTGCAGTTGTTATATGTCTTCTCTTTTCATCCATATGAAATTATGAATGTTTGGCTTATACATTGCAATGGCTTCTTAACACAGGTTTTGGAGGGTTTGGATCCTGTTAGAAAAAGACCCGGGATGTATATTGGAAGCACAGGCCCTCGTGGTTTGCATCACTTGGTATTTTAATTTTTGGATATGGTTTTTGTAGTTATTTACGCTTCAATGTGTTTTTTTTTTAGTTTCTCTGAACGATAAGGAGAATTATCAAACTGAAATCGTGAGATAGACTGACTTTGACTCTGGGTTCTTCCAGGTCTATGAAATACTTGATAATGCAGTTGATGAAGCACAGGCAGGATTTGCGTCAAAGATAGACGTTATCTTGTTTGCTGATAACTCTGTGAGCATCACCGACAATGGACGTGGGGTATGTAATATCCGTTTTTCAATTGCATGGCTTTCTTTATCCTTCATAGTATCTTGCTTCTCTTAGTTTGCTAGACTATCCATTGTACGACTTTGTTTATCCTTCAATTGCCGAGGTAGGATTTTGTTTAGTTAATCTACAAGTTGTAGATGCTCTTTAAACAATAATTTAGCTGGATGGAGATTAATTAAAATTTGAGAGTTCTTTTGTGATGTATCCGTAATTACCTTGGGCTTGATTCTAGAGTCAAGTGCTATTATTGTTTCTTGCGTCGGCTAGTCTCATAGATGTCTTTTTTCACTTCATGTTCATTTCTTATATTTCATATAATTGGTGGCATGCCACTTTGTTGCTAATTTCGCGTTTTTTATCATTTGATATGTCGCAGATTCCTACTGATGTGCATCCTGCGACCAAGAAATCGTCTTTGGAGACCGTCTTGACGGTAAAGCCTTTAAAACAAACTGGATTGTTAGTTGCAATATGATTATTTTTATAACCACATGTGTGTCTTACATGTATCTATTCATCTAAAATGGTGGCTGTTAAATTTTGCAGGTCTTACACGCGGGTGGCAAATTTGGTGGTTCAAGTAGTGGGTACAGTGTGTCTGGAGGTTTGCATGGTGTGGGTCTATCCGTTGTCAATGCACTATCTGAGGTAGATATTTGATTTCTTTAATGATCTTTATGCTTTTGTTTGCCCTGTTTGTCGCTAGTTGTTATCTGTCTTCTCCCGGTTCTCTGGAAAAGAAAAGACAACAATATGGTGATTTTTTACACATAAGAAGTTCTACCTTTCCTCACGCATTTGCTACATATTACTGGACCATTCGGGTATAATCTTTCAACAACATAGTATTGTCTAACCCTTGTGGATGTGTTTTTTGACCACTTTCAAAAATTTTATGCTGTGTTCTTTTATTGGTTTTCACTACATATGCTTAATTTAGCATTACCTTAAGTCTCTGGGTTTTATTCAATTGCTACGATATCGTAGAACATGTGATCCTCTTTCTATTTCGTCCAAAAAATTAAAACCGTAGCTCTGCATACTGCTATCCTATTTGAGGGAACCAGTTTACAGTGCTTTTGCTTCTTATTCTGCTGGCTTCTAACACTCTATTATTATGAAGGTTCTAGAAATTACAGTTTGGCGGGATGGAATGGAGTACAAGCAGAAATATTCCCGTGGAAAGCCTTTGACAGACTTGTCATGTCAGGTGCTTCCACCCAATTCTGAAGATCGCCAAGGAACGTGTATTAGGTTTTGGCCTGATAAGGAAGGTAATGGAGGAAAACTCTTTCTTTGCTATGGCCTTGTAACTTCGCAAATGTTTTTTTTATTGGATGTATGATGTTTCTTATCTATGTCGTTGCCGACTAACATGGTTCTTTTTTTTTGTTGCAGTGTTCACTACCGAAATACAATTTGATCATGACACTATAGCTGGACGGGTCAGAGAGCTTGCCTTTCTGAATCCGAAGGTAAGTATTGGCCATGTATCTGGATATTTGAATAATTGAATATTTGAATATGATGTTTGTATCCATGGTGATGACTTTATGGTTCATGTTTTTTCGTTTGCTTTGGAGTGTGAAATGTGAATAGTGGCAAACGTTGAACTAGGAGTTCCAATATAAGATTATGTAATTATTTAAATAGAATTATAGACGGCAATTGTTTATGGTTTAGGCTGTTGATTGTAAGCGATTGTTTATGGTTTTCCTTGCTATATGCAGCTTACCATTGCCCTTAGCAAGGAGAGTGAGGACCCTGAGAAGAATCAGTATAATGAGTATTACTATGCTGGTGGGTTAGTTGAATATGTGAAATGGCTAAATACCGATAAGGTATGCAATCTAGAATGAATTTCATTTTTATTTTTGTTTACGTCCTTACTATAGTCTCACTTGCTAATATTGAAGTCTTCTTCTAGAAACCAATTCATGATGTCGTTGGGTTTCATAAGGAAGTGGATGGCGTAGCTGTTGATGCAGCTTTACAGTGGTACGCTTCTGTCTCTTAATGTTCTATCAGAATATGTGTATTTGCTGCTTCATATTGTTTAATTATTTCCTAATTGTACACTTTTTTCAGTAGCGATGAGATGATCTGCATATTGTTTAATTATTGTGGCCTTTTTCTGATTTCGAGAATCACTTGACATGTGTCAAACCCTCTAAGTGAAGAAATATAAAAACAGAAGAATTTTGTAGATGAAATAACTATGAGAAATACTAAAAGGAAAAATTGACACTAATAATCCAACCTTTTGCTCGTCCGCTGTGAATAATTCCACCTTTAGTTATTTTTTAATAATCTGATATTTGCCCTTAATTTGCTGTGAATTATCCAACCTTTGTCTTAGTTTGTTGGAAGCATACCCTTATTACCTATTATTTGTAATATGGTATGTGCTGGGCAAATATATAGCAAAGGTTAGATTATTGGAATATAATCCAAAGGTGAGATCATTCTCAGTGGATGGGTGAAAGGTTGGATTATTAATGTCAAGTTTTCCATACTAATATTAGAATCAAAGAAGACTAATGCAACACCTAAACAGTATCAAGTGTCAAATGCACCCTTATTTCGACGGTGCCTAGTTTGTGCTTTGAGAGTCAGGGATTGAAGTATGGCATACCCACAAAAAAATAAAGATACGTGTTTTGCATGTTTTTGTTATTGAGACTGTGTTTCTTTTGGTTCATCTGGATTACTAGAAGATCATCAACTTTCTATATATATATTTTTTAAAATCGCACATACTTGAATGGCTGAATCTGTTTATTGTTTTATAGGTGTGCGGATGCATATTCAGATACAATACTGGGTTATGCCAATAGTATACGCACAATTGATGGTGGCACACACATTGAAGGTTTTAAGATGTCATTGACCAGAACTCTAAACAATTTGGCAAAGAAATCAAAGGCTAACAAGGTGCATTTCTTTTCACTCACATCAAGCTTTCCTTTATATTAACCTTTTATTGTCCTCTTATGGAGTTTAATCATCATAAACCCATTTTTCTCGCCTAGTATCTTTTTCGACTGTATAAATTTCAGTATTGCACATTTGCATTGCAATATGATGCGAGGACAAAAGTAAAAGGTTGGGTCTTCACCCGTCTCTAAAGATTTATGATGAATGTTCTTCCCATCTTCTCTTCATACTTTTTTAGTAAAAAAAGTTATTATTCTTAGGTAAGGTTCGGGGTAGGGGTTTTGAGTAGAAAGGCTCAATGAGTCTTGTTCTGTCCCGCAAAATCATAAGTCTTACCAAATAATATTAGAGCATAATTGTGCTTTCAGGACAAAGAATTAACTTTGAGTGGTGAACATCTAAGGGAAGGATTAACTTGTGTCATTTCCGTTAAAGTGCCAAATCCCGAGTTTGAAGGACAGACTAAGGTACTTATAATATCTGTTTCTTCTCTTTAATGGTTCTGTTAGCAAAAAAAGATTGCACCATAGTTTGGGAAGCAAATGATTAATCCTGTTTGACCATGGCTAATAGACAAGATTAGGAAATCCTGAGGTTCGTAAGGTGGTTGATCAATGTGTACAAGATTATCTTTTGGAGTACTTGGAGTTGCATCCTGATGTTTTGGATAACATCCTTTCAAAGGCTTTGAATGCGCTGAAGGTAAATTTGTTCTATTTTTGTATGTTGTCGGTTGGTTGATTCAATAAAATCCAAATTTCCTGTCTATGTATGTTATATAGAGAACAAATTGTGCTGTCTTTTTGTTGGTTGTGTTAGTGAACATAAGAATTCTTGTGTTTTTCATTTCAGGCTGCTCTGGCTGCCAAAAGGGCGAGGGAGCTAGTGAGGCAGAAGAGTGTCCTCAGGTCATCTTCTCTTCCTGGAAAACTTGCTGACTGCTCTGCCACAAATCCTGACGAAGCAGGTACGTCTAATTTTTTTTTAGTTTTGAAAAGCGTGAGGCTCACCGAGGCACAAAAGGTCCTTAGAGTCTAGGCGCAAAGTGTTGGGCGAAGGCGCAAGCTTTCTGTACGCGAGGCCCACTTTTCTTCTATAAGCTTAAAAATCAATTTTAAAACATATATAATACTTCAAACAATATGATATTCATATTATCGTATCAATAAGCTTGAAAACATACATTATCCTTGCTGTAAACACCCCAGTAGCACAAACTGTTGTAATGAGAACATGAATAATTTCCAAAGTTATTTTCTTCTTCTTCGCAAGCTTTTTGATTTTCTTAAAGAAGCAACGGTTTTTTGAATCACATATTCAAGTAAACTTGGGTTTTATTTCTTTTTCGAACAAACAAGCATGAATTAATTACCAAACCCAATACCCAAGGCACATGCCTATTACAGTGGGCTTTGCCTCACCTAGTCGAGGCGTTTTTGGCCTAGCCTGAGCTTGAGGCGCACAAGGTGCAAAGCAAGGCGTGCTTTTTAAAGCTACTGCCAACATATAAAGCTATCTGTTTACAAAGTGGAACAAGGAAGTTCAAATAATCTCTTGGTACCAGTAAAATACTGTAAGGATGGTTTACAAAGCTTTATGCAGTCCTAATCTCTCTAGTCATCTGCGTGGAGCCCACCCTTGATCGTAAAGTAGAAACACTGAAGAAATTCAAACATCAAAAGCAGTAATTGAAGACCATATTTCTCAAATTTGGTTTCCATTACAAAACCATAATCTCATGGTTGACATATTCTAGCTCCAAACAACTGAATATTGAATCATTTCTGCAGAAATTTTTATTGTTGAGGGAGATTCTGCTGGTGGAAGTGCTAAGCAAGGCCGGGATAGACGCTTTCAAGTGAGTGATTGCTTCCTGTAGTTGAGGCATCATCTAACTTTGTGCTTATTATGTTCTCTTGTATCGTCTATAATTCTTCTGTTCAAATGTATAATTCTTCAAACTAGCTTTTCTGCTGGCTCCTCAGTAAAGCATGATGTTTTTTTAACCTCTATTGTATTATATTGAAGCTAGGAGATTGAGTTCTTTTCAACAACTCTCTTCTTGTAGGAGGGAACTCAAAGGAAAATTAGGTAGATGGGCATCAATAAAGGATAGCATGAAAATTCGAAAAATTCTTTTCTTCTGTTCAGGGGAGGTTCTAAGCATGTTCAACATGTTCTATCGCACAGGGCCCTGAAAAATTTGGGGCCTCAACATTAAATTTTGTTGTATATGTTATGTGTTTAAAGATACACAGTTGTTAGAAAATATCATAATTTTTGAAATTGCACCAGGCTTTCAAATAATTTATCAAATTTTGCTCCGCCCTGTTCCACAAAGCATTCTTGCTAGAAAACTTTTGTTTTCCTATTGCTTGTTTCTTTCTTTATTCTTTCGTTGGGTAGTAGATTAAATGTGAAGTGAAGAATTCTTAGGTTACATGCATACATTAGTTCATTCCTGAATTAACTGTATAGGAAATATTTGGTCTTCTTTGCTGAAAACATATCTTGCAGGCTATCCTCCCCTTAAGAGGTAAAATTTTAAATGTTGAGAGGAGGGATGATGCAGCCATGTATAAGAACGAAGAGATTCAAAACCTAATCCTTGCTTTGGGACTCGGAGTTAAGGTACCGGTTTGATAATAATTTTGAACGTATTTTAAAATCCGCATGGCTGTACAATTATCGATGTTGACTTATAATCGTTTAATCAGGGTGAAGAATTCAAAAAGGAAGATCTTCGTTATCATAAGATTATTATCTTAACTGATGCTGATGTTGATGGTGCTCATATTCGAACTTTATTGTTAACATTTTTCTACAGATATCAGGTATACGCACATTGGTGGTAAGAATACAATTATCGAGTAGTGTATATCAGTAATATTCTCATGTGTATGGCTGATTTCTTGCAGAAATCTTTATTCGATGAAGGCTACATCTATGTGGGTGTTCCTCCCCTGTACAAGGTTTAACTTCGTGAACTTTCTCTTATTGATATTCTTTAGTTCCTTCCCAGCATCCGTACTTCCCTAGGCAATGGGCGGTTATATTCATTTTTGGCCCCCAGAGCGAAAGATAAATAGGCCACTAAAAACTTAAGCGTAATGAATAATAACATACTCTTTGTTTTTTACTGTTGATATTTGAACAACTCTCAAAAAAACGCTCATAACTCATTACTTAGCAAAAAAATGTAAATTATGTAATTTTTATTCAAGTTAATTTCATACGTGTACATGTAAATAAATATGTTGGACCCTAGAAAATTTGGGGCCATGGGCGGTAGCCTGCTTTACCCTTGCTAATCGACAGCCATAGGAATGGTGGTGATTAGTGAAAGCTCACTTGTTAGTAGGACTTGAGACGTTTAACTTTGTGAACTCCTCTTATTGATGTACTTATTCATTTAATTTGCTATCTTATGTAGGTTGAAAGGGGGAAACAGGCCTACTATTGTTACGATGAAGCCGAACTTAAAAGCCTCCAGCGCAGCTTTCCTTCGAATGCTTCATACAATATTCAGAGATTTAAAGGTAAACTAGAACCATGCACGTTCATAACATGCTCAAGTTTCATGATTTTGGCTGCATATAGGTTTACATTCCGTCTTGAACGAGTCATTCCTTTTCAGCTAAATTCTTTTGTTTGCGTGATAGGGTTGGGTGAAATGATGCCTGCTCAACTGTGGGAGACGACAATGGATCCAGAAAGTCGATTACTGAAACGATTGACAGTAGACGATGCAGCTCAGGCAAATTATGTTTTCTCCTCTCTTATGGGGGCTCGGGTACGTAATTTCTTTTACTTGGGGCGATTTATTTTTTTCCAGTGTAGTTTGAACCGTCAAATATTAGTTTTAGTCTTAACCCGCAACCCAAAAGTGTAAATTTTTTTTGGGAATTTGGAATGTAAGTGAAGAATATTCCGGGATAAAGGTTGTAGTCGCATAAATTGCACTCGGATTTCTTACTTCCGGCTTTCCTTGTATATCAACGTATTATTGTGTTTGCCACGTGACTTACTAATGCCGCATTTATCCAGGTTGATGGGCGGAAGGAGCTTATAAAGAATTCGGGAAATATTATCAACCTCGAACAGTTAGATATATAAGAACATGTGATGTGGAAATGCGCTGATTACACCTTCCTATACGGGACATGGTTTTACTACCCGAAGCTCTTCATAAGGCCATCTATTTGAAAGATCCTTTCAGACATCAACCCTGAAGGGTAGTCGAATCAAGTTTCCACCGTTTTTTCCTCTTTTTCAGGTAGGATTATAGTGGTAGATGCCAGAGGGTATGCATGTCCCATTGTTTTTCTGAAACATTGCTGCCGTGCCATCACCTCGCGTAGAAACTAGGAGTATTCAAGAATCTGAATTGTTTTTGAAGACGAGAAATTCGTAGTTTGATTCTTTTCGTTTTTTATGTATAGTTTTGTTATGGTTAGGCTCATTTTAATTAACGTAATCTTTTGAAACGAGTTATTAAAGAACAGATTTATGTGTAGAAAGGATGCTGCAATATGTGCTGTATTTGTGCCTGTTGAAGAACTTGTATTGTGTGTCAAATATATTCCATTCAGTCGGTATTTAGAATTGGACTGAGCTTTTGAGAGTCGTCTTTACAAAAGACGGTCTCAAGTAAGAATTTGTGTTCAGAAAGATATCCAAAATGTTCCATACAACACTTGTGCAATGTCTCGGATATGGGCTGGGCCATGCTCTAATGAAAATGGTTTGGGCAAGGCCCGTTATTGCAAAAACATAATTGTGAGCTTTTTGTAGGTGAGACATTTTTTCACCAAAGCTTAAAAAGCAATTTTAAAACATATATAATACTTTCAAACAACATATTTATATTTTAGTATCAGAAAATTTGAAAACATTCATTATTCTCAGGTAAGCACTAAAGCACAAAACTAATATAATGAAAATATGAAAAATTCGCAGTCATTTCTTCTCATGCTTTTTGTTTTTCTTAAAGGAAAAATTTGATTCTAAAGGTTTCAACTTTGTTTGATTTGCTTCTAAAGGTTCGAATCTTCGTTTATCCTATAAAGGTTCGAACTTTGGGGGTCATTCGATTTTAAAGGTTCTTTTTACCTTTAACCTGTTAAACAAGTTTTTTCTTCTCCAAAAACAGATTGCTTCTACTCATCAATGGCTTCCATGAAACATTGAACAATTACTCTTCTTCCTGGCATCAATTTCAGCATTTAAATTGCCATTGTTAGTTTCATTTGGGCAATTTCTAACAAATACCCAACACTACAATTCACAAAATTTCTGAAAATCCTAACTTTTTAAAATTGGGGATTTCAAAAAAAAAACCCAATACTATAATTTCATAAAATTGGGGATTCACAATCTTTGATATTCATCTTTAATTTCATATAAAATAAACTCCTAAATCTGGGGACAAACAACAACTCCCTTAAGATTAAACTCTAGAATCGAGCATCTTGCATCGAAACCCTAAAATTTCGGTGATTGAAGAACGGTATTACTTCTAACAGCTGTCAGATTGTCCACCCACCAACAATTCTTAGGTTTCTAATTTTTTCCCTCTCTTTATTGTTGCTCTTCATATGTTAACTGGATTGGCATTTGTTTATAATTGTAAAGTCTTGATTTGTTTTAGTAATTTGGTATGATTAGGCTCAATTTTTTTTAAATTGTTCACATAATTTCCCAGATTGATACATGAATGTTGTAAATGTCATAACTAGTGAAGAAAAAGAGATCATGGTGAAGGTTTAAGGAAAAATTTAGATGAAGAGATCATGGTGAAGCTTTAAGGAAGAAAAAAGAAGAAAAATCAGGTTGAGGAAGAAGGTAACCTGATATTCCAGGTTACCAAAACTTGATGAACCTTTAAAAGCGGATGACCCCCAAAGTTCGAACCTTTATAGGATAAACGAAAGTTCGAACCTTTAGAAGCAAATCAGACAAAGTTGAAACCTTTAAAATCAAATTTTCCTTCTTTAAAAAGCAAAATTTTTCGAACTTCATATTTTAGTAAATTTGGGTTTTTTCTTTTTCTAACAAACAAGCACATGTTAATTACTCAACCCGACGAGGAGCACGAGGCGAACTAGGTGTGGAGTGTAACGAGGCACCCAAGGCGCACAGCTCTTGTAATGGGCTTTGCCCACCCTAGCCGAGGTGCTTTCAGCTAAGCCTGAGCTTGAGGCACACAAGGCGCAAAGCGCGACGTGCTTTTTATAACTAAAATAACGACAATAATAACAATGGCAAAACCTTAATCTGAACATATTTAACTATATAAACAAATACCATTCAGCGTGAAAGATCATTTAGCAAAGACTACTTTATTTGGTCCATCTTATGGTAATTTACAACTTAAAAAATTAGTTTCAATGATCATCAATCTAATTATCTTGTATGAGAATTTTAGTGGGAGTAGAGATGTATCCCTTGAGGCTTATGAGAAATTATAGGCTTGTTTTTAGCTATTGTGCTTTGCTAACATTATAAATTTTATTTAATTTCTAAAATTCACAAAGAAAAAATCTTCATCAGCATTACTAGACGCAAAATTAATCATAATAGCATATATCATACGTATATTTGTTAAAAATTGCTTGTCATCATCATTGTATTCAATATATCCCCTCCATAGAAAACTATGATCAGGATCTGGGAAGGGAAGGAAGGCGGCAAACCCATACCCATAAAGGAAGATGTGGCAAAAGAGTCTCTTGGCTCGAGATTGATCTTCATAATGATAGATTCTTACAACGAAAATGAGTGAATGAAACTGAATCGGAGGTAATCTTTCAAAAGTCGCAGCCCAACTCAATGATTTTAAATGATTTTTTATGTAAATTGTGATGCAATGCAATCATGATAATGCTCCATGTAATAGTAGTGTCACCAATATATCTATAATAATGCAAAAATGTATTTATTTTTTATGATTTGTTAAGTTGTTAACTAATTAGAGCTAAATAATAATGATAAAATCCAAGGTATGAGATGAGATGACTTTTTTGGAATATAAGCTTCAAAGTAAAGATATATGCTCTAAGATCATAGTTCTAATCATAGTTTTCTTATGTGCGGGATACATTGGGTATGATGAAAATGATGATGATGATCGGAGTTGTCCAAAGTATGACTATATTTGGTTTACAGTTACAAGGGAGACTTGTCCAGAGATAATCTTTCAAAAAGCTCGTTCAACACTCAAGTTAGTCAACGTGTTTGACTAATTCTCTAATTAATTATCTACTCAAGTATCAGTATATATAAGCAAATTTAGTAACACTATTCTATCATAATAATTTAACAAATTTGAGCATATTTTATACTCAGGATTTGTGGATGTGGCAATATTTTTTTTAGTAATACACTTGTTATCTCATGTGATTCTACTCTTAAGCAATATACAATCAATTCGGATATGCGATTTTTATAAAGAAATCAAATATTACATATTATTAAATATAATTGATTTATATATAAACAATCAATATCAATTTGGATTTATAAAGATTAAATGAAAACATCAAATCTCCATTTTCATCAACTATAATTCAGATTATTGTCCATATATTGTACACATGATACGATATTATCAATTACATTATTACGTACATAAGTTAACCTCTTTGACTAGTTTATAAATATATAAGCTCCTACCATCTTAATTTGCTCAAAGCCACTTAAATAATTAAAAAATCTACTCGTTCTTAAAACCCATCAAGAAAACTTGTCTTCTTACCTAAATACATTTCAAAAACAAAATTTTTTTACTTCTGTTTTTCTAATTTATGTCCAATCATAAGGATGAAAAGAAAAACAATCGCTTACCTCATCTCAATTTGATCAAAACCAATTAAATAACTAAAAAATTTACTCGTTAAAAAAATGAACTATTTAAAAGTTTTGTACAATGTGTTAGCCAAAGTTGTACCCCTTTACATGGCAATGATTTTAGCCTATGGTTCAGTAAAATGGTGGAAATTATTTACACCAGATCAATGTTCAGGAATCAACAAATTTGTATCACTTTTTGTAGTTCCATTTTTCAGTTTTCATTTTATTTCAATAAACAATCCTTATACTATGAATTTTCACTTCATTTTAGCAGATTCTCTCCAGAAACTTCTAATCTTATTAATCCTTTTCGTTTCTTCTAGAATCAGTTCAAGGGTTTCTCTAGAATGTTCTATAACCGTATTTTCTCTTTCTACTCTTCCAAATACACTAGCAGTAGGAATCCCATTATTACAAGGAATGTATGGAGATTTTTCAGTATCTTTAATGGTACAAATTGTGATGTTACAGTGTCTTGTTTGGTATACTTTTTTATTGATTTTGTTTGAATTTAGGGCTGCTAAGATTATGATTTCTCATAAGTTTCCTGATTCTGCGGATTTAATTTCAGCCGTTGATGTACATTCTGATGTGATTTCACTTGATGAGAAAGATGAATGTTTGGAGACTGAAATTCAAGTTAGGGAAGATGGGAAACTTCATGTGAGATTGTGGAAATCATCGTCGTCATCCTACCCGGTTTATCCCGCTCATAAAACACTATGGACAAGATTTGGAGAGGGAAGGACGGCGGTAACTCATAACCAAACAGGGGAGATATTGTGGAAATCAGCTAGTGTAAAATCAGATTATTTTTCAAAAAATTATTCTAATTTTGGGGATTGTTCAAATGATGCTATAGATAGAAATGTTAGTGGGGTTGGTACATTTAGGTCAAAAAGTTTGAATATGGTTCAATGTGGTAGAGGTGGGGGTGGTAGTGATGGTGGATATAGGTCGAGAGATAAGATATTCTCGCCTGTGATGGGGCCTACGTTGGCGAGGATGAGGGAGGAGGAAGACGAAGAAGAGATTAACCCGAAAGGTTCGTTTTGTGGTTAATTGAATTAAAATTGCTCATATATTTATCCTTTATCCTGAATAACGTGGTTACATAAAAGAAACTAAAAAAGAAAAGTCAATTATAATTACATGCATTAATAATCTATGATTTGATGATAAAGTAATTATTTCATGTCGTTATGAGTAATAATATTATTATAAAGTAAATTTAATTAAAAGCGTGATTTCTAAGTATCGATATTGTTTAAGATGGATCATGTATTGCTTTTTTGGATAAGGTTCTGAATTCGATGCTGCACAAAGTCTTTTTCTTTTCTGAGTTTACTTTTAGGTCTTGAACTAATTGAATTCTCATGATGTCTTGTAGATGATAATTATTATGAAATCAATGGGCTCAATCATGCCCAAAAACCTTGTGGAGAAAAGCAAGAAATTGAAGGCCCAAAATTGTTAAAATTCTTTTCAAGATCAAGAAAGGTACAACCAGAAATTGCCATCCAATGTGAGCCAGAGCCCAATATCGACCCAAAGCCCGATCCTGAGCCCGAGCCCGAGCCCAAACCCAAGCCCGAGTCTGTTCCCAAGCCCACTTCTTTGCCTCCTGCTCGTGTCATGACTAAGCTCATCTTAACCATGGTTTGGAGAAAACTCATTAGAAATCCTAACACTTATTCTAGTTTTATAGGCCTTGCTTGGTCCTTGATCTCGTTTAAGTAAGTTGATTTTGAATTTTATTAATCAATAATATTATAGTGTTAATAATTTAAAATAGTTAATTTTGATATTTTTAAGCGGTTTATAGGTGGAATATTACAATGCCAGCAATTGTAGCAAATTCTGTCAAAATTATGTCTGATACAGGACTCGGGATGGCAATGTTTAGTCTTGGTAAGAATAGTATGATTTGTTGGATTACACCTAATTTTCTTTTTTTTTTAAATATTAAATTAATCATGATTCTAAAAACAATTTGCATACTTTGAATCCAATTTATAAAAAAAAATATTTGGTACATGTTTTTAGTATTGTGTTAAATATCAAACATAATTATTTGTTGATTTGATTGACATTATTTGATATAATTATGTAAAATTGCTATTTTGGTACTCAATTTGGTTTTGTTGCGCATGCAATTAAACTTTCCCTTTGCTTTGATTTTATATAAATTCAATCATATAGTCTAGTCAAGTCAAATTGAATCGTATTCTATATAAATCAATTATGTTAAATTAAAAACAATTTTTTATAATCACTTATATTTATATATAGTAGTCTAACATGAGGTATGTAATTATAATATTGATTTATTGTATCAATATTGATTGTATTGTCATTAATCAGTGTAATTATTGTTTTATATTTGCAATAAATCAGTATTATCCTCTATTGACTTAAAATTTTCCCTTAAAGCAATTTTTCCTAATAAAAGTGATTATTTTCTACTTTCAAAAAAAATAATTATTTTGTTGAAAAATATTGTATTTACAAGTCAAATATATACATGTAGGTTTGTTCATGGCATCACAACCTAGAATAATTGCTGGTGGCAAGGCAATGGCTGCTTATGGAGCAGCCGTAAAGTTCATCGTCGGTCCGGCGGTCACGGCGGCCACTGCGGTCGCTGTTGGCTTAAGAGGAAATCTCTTACGTATCACCATCGTACAGGTAATATTAGTTGATCCTCTCTCGATCATATTTTTATTTGATTTACACATACTGATACATTATTTCAATCTTAAATATCGTGTTTGTTTTAAAATTTTAAAATTAAAAAAAAATATTAAGACGAATTAAATAATATTCAACTTCGGTATCTTAACTTATAAATTGAGGTAAAATGCAAATTTAGAGTGACTAGTGGATAAAGCTAAAAAATAGATAGAACATTTGATACAATAGAAAGAAGTAAATTGTCTTCTTTTCAATTTTGATGGTCTAACAAGGTCAATACTAGGGATGTTCAATGGGCCGAATAAGGGATGGGCCGGGCTTAAGTGAAAATGGGTTAGGCCGGATAAGGGCCCCTTAAAATTAATATGGGTTTTAAATGGGCCGGGCTTTCAAAGCTCAACCCGACCCATTTTTACTACTAAAAATTATATTTATCCCCATTTATCAATTTATAACAATTAAATTATCATTTATAATAATTAGATTGAAAAAATATTAATAATTTCATTGACATTGTCATTTATAATATTTAATTATATATTAATTATACTATTTACAAAGGCCCGTTTTCGGCCCTTATTGAGTCCTTTTATAACCCGCTTCATTTTAATTATAATATAGCCCATTTTCAGCCCGACCCTAACAAAGCCCTTCTAAAAACGGGCCGAATAAGGGCTCAAAATGGAAGTCCGCCCCATTAAACACCCCTAGTCAATACCAAGTAATACGAGTAAAAATCAACTGAAATACTAGGGCTGTTATAAGATGGTTGTAAATTATTCTTAGTTATTATGTAGATCTATCAAACTGATTGGATGTTGGTTTTGAGTTGATCAAGTAATACTAGGGCTGTTATAAGATGGTTGTAAAGTATTATCATTATATCATTTTAATTTTATAGTTATAAAATAGCTAAAATGTTAAGTTATTTTGTTTATCACTAAAACATAGTGCGTCCAAACAGCTTTCAATTCATAATTGTAGAATATTGAATCTAATAATAAAAAATATCAATGAAAAAGCTTTTTTATTCCACAAATTCTTGTGAGAGACGGTCTCTTTGAGAGACTATCTCTGATTGGGTCGGCCCATAAAAGAAAATGTAAAGTAAAAATATGAAGTAAGCTATAATGGGCTGGGCCTGAAAGGTGTCTCTCAAAGAGACGGTCTATCAGAAGACTGCTGTTATTATTCACCAACTTTTAGAAAGACATACGGACTTAGTTCATCGATGTTTAATCATTCGGGTCAAATAAAGATTTAACACAAAAATTTGGGTGAGACTATCTCACTTGTGAGACGCATCTTATTGGGTCGGCCTAATTGTATATTTTTTTAACAATTTTACAAATTAAAATGTCAATTTTAAGAGTTAAATGACCAATTTAAAGACTTAAGAAACCAATTATAAGGATTTAAAATTTACATTTTAAGTCATGTAATTTGATAGTTTTAAGACTTAAAGGACAATTTTAAGACTTAAAAAACCAATTACAGGACATTAAATTCTCATTTCAGCTTTAAAATAGGATTTCTCAAACATTAAAGTTGATATTTAAAACTTTAAAATTGACCTTTTAAGTCTTAAAATTACATTTTTAAGTCTTGAAATTATCCTTTTAAGTCTTAAAATTAGTATGCCAGAATATTTTTTAAAAGTTTTGGGTTTGAGTCAGTTGTACGGCTAAGGCCGTCTTATAAGAGAGTAATTGAAGATTTAATAAATTTGTTATTACGTATCAACATATAATCTTAAATGAATTCATTTTACAAATGAAAAAGTATTACAAATTTTATTAAATGTTTTCATGTTCACACAAAATAACTTTTAAACAACATACTAATAAAGTAATACTCCCTCCGTCCCATTCTTATTGTCCACTTTTCCTTATTTGGTTATCCCATTCTAATTGTCCACTTTCTATTTTTAGCAAAGATATTTTTACCTAAATACCCCCAACTTATATTATTTAAAATACCCCACCTACCACCTTTTCAATTATTATAATCACTTAAATACCCCAACTACCACTTTTACAATTATTATAATCACTTAAAATACTCCACTACCATTTTTCTTAATTTGCGTGTCCACTCAAAAGTGGACAATAAAAATGGGATGGAGGGAGTAATATGTATGCTTTTTTTTTTGATTCTTATCAGGCATCTTTACCACTAGGAATTCTTCCATTTGTCTATGCCAAGGAGTACGATGTTCATCCTGATATTCTTAGTACAGCGTACTGATTCTTTTCCTTTTACACCTATATATTATATCAGAATATAATTTAATTTTAATATGTAAATTTGAATATTTTTAAAAATTTAATCATATAAATATTTATTATATTACTTAATATAGCATAAAAGTTAGAATTTATCATCAAATCACGTGTTAAAATATATTATACTATTTTTATTTTTATTTGTTTTCTTAATTTACTCTTTTAAGTATGATTTTGTTCTTGTTAACGAATGTCCCAGGACGTTTATTATCATTTGCCTTATTATTAAAATAAAGAAAAAAGATACTTATTTATAGTTCTTAATGCTAGATATATGAAGGGAAAAGGTCCAAATTTGATTTAATTATGAGCAACTCTTATGAGAGATCATCTCTCTGTGAGACAACTTCAAAACAAGAGTTTTATGCTAATAATTTATATTGGGGGTGTTTGGCAAATTAACTTATTGAGCAATTTTAACTTATTTTTATATAAATATAGAGAATTGGGTGGTCAAACCAGCTAATGATAGTGTTTGGTGAATTAGCTGGTTGAAACAGCTTATTGATACGAATAAGCTATTTTTAAACAAGTGGCTTATAGCAACGGGTTCAAAATCAGCTGATCAAACCAGTTAATAAAAACAACTGGTCAAACCAGTTAATAAAACAATTGGTCAAATCAACCACTGTAATCATCTATCAGCTACCAGTTGTCAGGCATTCACCAAACACTCTCATTAATGGCTACTTAATTAATCCATGCATGAGGCCAATCTCACAATAAAATTATCGCATACAAAAATCGGTGAATTTACTTAGACTTTTAACTTGTCCATAAACCAACAACAAATTAAAAAATAGCTTCATAATACTAAAAAATTTTAAATTTGTATTAATTTTGTGTCTTGATGATTGTTGATGCTAACACGTAGAAATTTTGGGTGATGCAGGGTAATCTTTGGATTGTTGATAGCATTACCAATTACACTGGTTTATTTCATTTTATTGGGCCTAATTAAGTGAGAAAAGTATCAATTGTAATATTTGTACAACATTTATAAATTTTTAAATTATTTTCACAAATTATTTTATGGTTTAAAATTAATTACTTATAAAAATTTTGTAGTTTTATATGGAGTACTACAGTAAAGAAACACAATTATACTTTAAGACTAAAATTAAAATAAATTTTTATTATGTTTGTAGCGAATTACTCCTTTGACTAAACTTGTTTTCCTTTCAAAAATTACAACTTTGTCTTTTTTTTACTCTTTATTACTAACAGCGAATAAAATTATATTTTTTTGACTTTTAACATGTTTTACTTTTCTCTTGTTTATTCACTCCTAATTTAAGATTCAGATAAAAAAACGCTTATTTTGAGAATTTCTTTAAGGCAAGACTTTTATTAAATTTTTTTTCTCCATCAAAAAATTTTTTTAATTCAAAAGTTCCTATTGTATACTACTTAGTGTGGGCCAAAATGTCTATTTCATGGGCTATTGTGTTCGAGAATCCTAGTGAGTTGGCCGGCCACTTTCTTCCTCCAATAGACGATTACAACTTTTGTACAGGGTCGGGCCTAGGTTTTTAGGGACCCGGGCGAAAGATTATTTATGTGCCCATAAACTATTATATACATAGAAAAGTTCGAACCTTAGAACTAATTGAAAACTAAAATTTATGGGGGGCCCTGGGCATAGGCACGCCATATCCTTGCTTAGAGTCGGCCTTGCTTTGTATGAAATAATCTCACCATGAAACATATGTTTTATATACCTTTTTTGATTTCTAATAATTGCAACATTTTTGTTTTTAATGTTATTCAATATAATATTTTTAATTCATATGATAAAAAATTCTAAAAAGTTAATATTATGAAAATATGCACTAAAACGAATCAAATCAAATCTCACTTGACTATATTTTACATTATACATGTAGAAATACATACCAAATAAATTTAGTTAATGAACAGTAGTTACTATATAAACTATACTAATTATTAAAACTCAAATGAACTACGAGTTAAATAACTTATCTAATATATATTTTGAAACTATAAACTCGTTATTTTACCAACTAAAAACTAATCACTTTCTATTTTTTTCTTAGAGTTATTCATGAATAATGTATAAATAAAATGATTAGAAAAGTACGCACATGTAATTAGTTATTAATTAATTAAAGTAAATAAGCGTGAAAATGTTGTCTAGTTACTATCTTTTATAAACTAATCTCTTTCTACCTGTAATTACCACCTTTATTTTTTCTAAATAGCTATATTCAAGAGTTTGTAGTAAGTGTAACTATTTAATAAACAAAGACATTATCAAATTTAGATTAATAATACTCTTTATAAAAGTGAAATTTGTTTAGATAAAGGTATTATTATTCTATTTTCTCATTTATTCTCTTAATACCATCTAATATATTTCTTTTTTTTTCTCTTCTGCATTTTTTTCCTCTTCCACACCCATATCTTATGTCGTATAATTCTTTTCTCTCATTGTATTTTGTCAAAATCAATTTAAAAAAGAATTTCTATATTTGAATAGACATATGAAGTTGAATCATATATTAATAACCTAACTTAACCAAAAACTTAAGTTGATAATTATAAAACTTAAGTTGATAATTATAGTGTGGATGTACCATATACCATTCTCATACATGACGCTAAATATTACTCTTAAAATATTAAGGGGTTGTGCTTCTTATAGCGTTAACTTCAATCAAAAACTTAAATAGATGATTATAACCTCTATGTATACCGTGTTATATGGTGTACCATAAACAAACCAAATCATTGTTGTTTATACTTCCTCCGTTCCACTATACTTGATATATTTAACTTTTTACGCAATTTAATGCTTCATTTTAATAATTTTTATATTGAACTATACCCAGTAAAAATCATAAAACGTTAATATTATGAAAGTATGCGATTAGACGATTCAAATAAGATCTCACTTGACTATATTTTTTCTTACACAATCATAAATAGTGTTAACTAGTATAGAAACTCGTGCAATGCACGAATTTGTTAGTGCAAAATATATACAAAAACAGTTTCAAATAATAATGTAAGTAGTAACTACTGTATTAAATTTACCAAATACATGATTTTTTGAATCAAAACATAATTACTGACGTTTATTTTAATTATTTACCTGATATAATAAAAAAAAATTCATTCAATTGAACATATTAAATTCGAAGTTAACTAAATAGAATTACTATAGTATATCCTACAAATATTTTACCTAATTTAGCTTCAAACTTAAACAAAAAATATTAGATTTTAAATTTGATAAATATTGTCATGCCTCTTTAAATAATGACACTTGAAATTTTCTAAGACTTTTATAATATTGTATAATACTATATAATATGTGATGAGTATTTCAGAACAATTTGTTTTTCCAAGCAAGTGTCTAAAATAAACAAAAGTCTTTAAGGTGGTTTATGTTGGTTCCCCATAAAAATTGAAAATGTCTAATCAAATAGGATTGATTACATAATAGAAATAAATTAGTGAATATCATGAATTATTTCCATCATAAATTATGCACCAAACATTTGATTTCAGAATCCACGAGTTGTTTATAGAACAAATCCAATGGTAATAATCATTGTTCTTCCATTTGCTCGCCTTTTCAAGATTCCCTTCTGTGTCCTTTCTTCCAATTTTGAATGTTTCGGTTTCTTTTCGAAAAGGTCTTACTAAATAACGAAAAGGTCTTAGTAAATAACGGTTATTTATTAGGCTAATAAATTACTCATATGTGGTAGAATTTGATAGGGTGAGAGTTTTGATGTTTTAATTTAATTTTTTTATTTTGTTTATTTTATTATTGTTATTTTTGTCTTTTTGTGCTGATTTATAAAATAACGGTGATTGATTAGGAATTTTTGCTTTTTTTCTATAAGAGGACTGCTTGAACATGAACCAATATTTAAATATACTTATAAAAAAATTTAGAAAAAGATTCAAAATGACTTGGAGACTTTTAAAATATAGGAGTACTACTTATTATCAAATAATCGAGTTTAAGCTGATGGATTAGATTTTAAAATATATTATATTCTAACAAAGACATCCTTGGAAATGGATGAAGGCCTTTGATTCAAAGATTGCGATGATAGAAAATGGATATGGACTGTGATTTCACGTAATCAACTATTGAAAATAATTTATTGATTTTTATAGCTAACGTATATCATTAAAAATGAAGTATTTATGAAATACAAAGAAAAATTCAACAAAAACAATACACTTAATTTGCCCTTGTCCCTTAAAATTTGTTAAGTTTTATATTTTAGAAAAATTTGATTCTAAAATTCTCAATTGTGCTCTAATTAAAAAAATCACAATTTTGAGTTTTATCTAAAATAAGAGCAATGACTTAAGGGTTATCTAACAAATACATAACCTTTTGATGAACACATAACTTTTACTTTTAACGGTTGGTTTGGTTAGTGGTATTAAATGATGGTAATGAGAATGATTTATAGTGTAAAATTATATTAAAAGTTCCATATCATTCTCATGGTGATGAAAATTTAATCACAAAAAAGTTTTTTTGTTTACAAATTTCCATTACCACCTAATACCACATCTTCCAATGATAATGCATTGAAATAAATTTTATGAAGAAAATTTGATGATTGAAGTTGGATAAGCATGACCATCAAGATAGCTCATAGATTTTTCAACTAAAATTACACTAATTTTTCATTTGCATTACCACCGTTTATTATTACTTACTGAACGTCCGAACGATTCGTTTTTATATACATGCTGCAATTCCAATACGAGACGGAGTATCATTTTTACTTTCTCCGTTCTTTAATACTTGCTACTAAGTGTGACATGTTGTGTGCGAAAATATCCATAATAATATTAAAGGTAAAATGTTGAAGTTGGTGGGCCCCTTCAATGGTGGTCATAGGTTGTGATGATGGAGATAGGAGATGGTGGTGTGTGCCTAAGTGGTAAGTACTCTTCACTCCACAGTGCTTTTGCCAGCCTTTCATATGGAAATACTACTAACTTGGAAAGCATTTAGGGAAAAAAGTTTCAAAGACAAGTCTTTCTTTTTTAGATTTTTTTTCTCATTAGAAAAATGAAAATGCTATTTATTTTTTGTTTAAAAAAAAGACACTTGTCCTATTTAGAGATAGGTACAAATTTAAAGTAAAAGAATAATCGCTAGTCTCTTGAGAGATCGTCTCTTAAAGAGATATATCTTAAGCCCAATTCATCAAAGATTAATATCCACTTATCGTATTCCTAATGTCTACTTACATTATCCTCAATGCTTACTTACCGATCCTTAATACCTACTTTCAATATCTTAAATGTCTAGTTATATCATTCCTAATTTTTATTTATAGTATTTAAAAAGTATATAATGGATCGACCTAATTAGAGATGATCTCTTACAATAATTACTCGCCGGACAATATTTTGTAAAAATGTTCACAGTATGGGTAGACCAAATACCAAGTCCGCCCTTTTATATATTAGTGGGCGGGTAATGGCAAAAAATTACTCGCTAGTAAGTCTGCTTGCTTGCTTATTTTTAATGTATATATTTAAAATTTAAGTTTTATATTTTATAAATAATTATTTAAAAAAATCTTATCTCCTTTTTATTTCTAATTTTCACGTATTATAATAAGGCATTAGGGTTAGGAAAAACAAACAATCACTTATATGTTTACCCTCAAATTTATCCGCATTAATATATTTTTCGTTTTAGTCATTGAAGTTTTTGTTATTGTTTAAATGTTCATGGGAAGTGTTTTTTTTATTCTCTTAGAAACTATTGAAATATGTGAGTAAATCACATATTTAATTGGATAAAAATATATGGATAAAATGAAATATAAATTAATATGTCATGTCTAGATGTTAGGGTTTTATTTTAATGCCGCAAGTGTACGGGTGTCGTAACACAATCACGGGTCGGATCACAGGGAGGCAGAATTAATACTAGAATCGTTCAATTAATCACTTTGGGAACAAAAGATTTTGATTGGTTGTTACTATGAAGTACGTGAAAATGCTTAAGAAATATGTTAATATCAAGATAATAAAAGAACTAGGACATAGGAATTCACCACTAATAGAATGTGATTATTTCAATAAGGATTGCAATTGATTCCGTTGAATTGATTTACCGATCTAACTTAATCACTCCTTTTCGGGATGGTAATCGAATTAAAACAAATTAAATGGGTTCTCTCAATCTCAACTTTCGTATTTTGATCAATTAACATCACAAGATAACATACTACTCAATCTCAACTTTCGTAATTTTGATTAAGAAGATATATTAACTTGATTCATCATCCAAGACTAATAATATTCTCATCCCTCAACTTTCGTGATTTTGGTATTAAGAGAAATTAAAAGACTTTAACTTGAATGATCATACATAACAATTTAATCAAATCAATTCAACATCACAATCACCAATCCTCATCTAACAATCACATATATATTAGGGTTCAAATCCAATGTTCTAGCATACAAAACTACTCACTAATCATGGTTATAGAGATTTCTATGCATACTAAACTAACATGAAACAAGATATAAGGCATAATTTAAAAACTTGAATATAAAGAAGATACCTTGATAATGAAGATGAAGAACGATAAATAAATTGCTAATAAAAATCCAAGATTACAATAATGAAATTCTCAAAGGAATGCTTAAAGACTAAAATCTATGGAATACAAAGAAAAACTAGAGTTTTGAAGGAAGAAAACTGCTTTCTAAACTAGGGTTTAACCTCCACTTAAATAGTGGTTCCAAAAATTAGGAGAAAAGACCGTTTAAATTCCATCAGATGAAAAGCGACGACTCGCCACATCGGGTGCGACGAGTCGTTACATATGTACTGGCCTGGAAAAGAAAGTTCAGAGAAGAAGCGACGAGTCGTCGCTCTGGGTCTGACTGGCGAACTTTGAATGACCGTCATTTCCTGCTCAGTTGTCGGATATGGACATATAATATACCGTTGGAAAGCTCTTAAAGTCTACTTTTCAATGCTGCAAACCTTGCATCAATGTGATCTCTCTATCAAAAGTTATGGCCTAAAGAGTGAGCATGTATCAAATTTCTTCTCAAAACTTTTGTCTAGCACTTTTCTACTCTTTTCTCTTTTGCCCATATACATTGTAAAACATCTTCGAGTGAGCAACGCTCTCTTCACTTATTTAAGGGGTCTTAGGCTATTTCTCCAAGCCTTCACCCTCTTTTCAACCCCATGGCCTAGCAAAAGCTTCAATTTCGCCTCATATATCATAGGAATACAAAATAAAGCACATGAAATAAAATTATAATAATTCATTACTGTAGATCCTAAATCCAACTAAAACTTCATACAAGGAGTGTAAAAATAGTACGGATAAGCGCAAATAATTGCACTTATCACTAGACGAGACTCAAAAAAGACGTGCATATGTCATCGTAAAAAATATAATGAGTCAAATTTGATGGAATAGATATTATGGTACATTTACATTGACTACTTTGTTCTTGTATACAACATTAAAAATAATAAATTATTATATCATCTTTAAATTATTATTAAAATTAACTTATAAGATAAAATATAGTGATGTCGGATCAAATAATTCGTTTGCATACAAAGATTATTAATATCAAACTTTTATAAATTTTTATTATATAATCAAAGATGTTAATAATTAAATTAGTGAATTTAACAGCGTGGAAAATTAATTGTTACATGTATTTTGAAATGGAATAATGGAGGAAATATATCATTATTTAGAAATATACTTCCTCCGTTCCATATTATTTGCACCAAATTAATTTTGGCACTATCTATCATTTTATGGTAATTCGCATATTCCGATTATTATACGAGAAAAAAACATAATCATGTAAAATCTTATCTTATTTTATTTGTCTGGTAGCATATTTCATAAAATCAAATTTTTTGTAATTATTAGCTATGTATATAGATTTAGATATGAATGATACAAAAAAGTATTGGATTGCGAAAAATATGTTTTATATAGCAATTTTAATGACATAATGCCAGCTATATGTTTTATAAATGTTTTCTGAAAAGTGTAAAATTAAATTTGCAGAAAGTATAGAATCTCTTTTGGAGTTCACCAGGATTTCTTTCTCACTTTTTTTTTAACAAAGCCTCACTTTTTATTTTTCAATTGTATAATTGTTTACACCCTCCAATTCTACCGCTAATCTCATTCACTTTTTGTCATTATTTAATTATTTTTGTATTATATACTTAATTTATAATTAAATAATATTTTATTATTTAACTTTTTGTATTTTTAATTATACATAGTTAAATATATTAATAATTAAAATATTATACCATTAAGTAAAAAATAATTTAGATTAAGAGAGTAATTTATAGGATGATTAGTCTTTTTAATTCACTCAAAAGCCTTACTTTTTAATCCCTCCCAAAGTAGTAGTCACCTAAAGTACCTAAATTTCCAATTGGCTTTTATCACTAAACTCTCTAGCTTAATAGGTTTTACTCCCTTACTAAGAAATTGTTACACTTGTTAGGAAGTAAATTCACCACGACGTAATTTGCTTTTAGTGGGCTATATTTAGCGATATTTAATTTAAATATCGTTATTTTAAATTTTTTATAGTATATATTGAGGATTTAGTGACATTTATTAAACCTTTTAGCAGCATAATAAAAAGTCACACTAAAGCTTTTTGCGACATAGGATCTAGTGACATTTCTCACAAATGTCACTATAGACTATAGTGACAATTACATATGCCACTAAAGACCAAATAAAGTGTCGCTAAATCACTTTATAGTGGAACTTAAAATAAAAACCAATAATTATTACACCAAAAATATGAATCAATGACATTTTTTTAATGCCACTAAATCCAATATCGCAAAAAGTTAAATTTGTTGTAGTGATTGTATAAGATTAATAAATAGCATTATTTAAATTATTTGGATGATATTAAATAAAAATTAAAATACATGGATAAAAATAAAAAAGGGTAAAGATACTATCATAATTGAAAATTATAGCAAAGTAAAATAAACAGACTTATAAAATATGACATTCTCTTAGGGATAGATGGAATATATTATTATTGACTTACCTCACCGCTCTAAGAAATTGCAACACTAGCAACACTAGTAATAAGAAATTAATAGAGACCATAAATGGCACAAGTGTAACCAAAAGTGAGAGAAAATAAGAAAAATATATACATAAGAATTAAAGACAGTGGTGAGATACTGCTTAAAATGAAAACATGTTAAAATTAACGAAACATATTAAAATAGAAAATTTAACAATTTCTTAGTTAGAAAAAAATTCAAATTACTCTTAATAAATTGATAATAATCATCTTGAACTTATTAAATTTACTACTATGAACAGTATGAAGTATACTATATATGAATTTTATTTATGATGAATCAACAAAATACATATGTATGCGAAAATATAATGTGTGATTTCTAAAAATCATATTATGGTTGTCTTTATGAGAAAACATTTTGAGAAAACACTTTAACATTTTAATTTTACTTTACGTATACGATTGCATTAAAATACTTTTTTTACGCATTCTAATGCTTTAATACATGATTTTTTTTAGTGGATAGTACATGACTTATACAGAAATAAATAACTCATTTGCCATATGTAGTTTTCAAAACAATCTCAAGTGTAATGAGTATTTTAAATGTAATATTTTAACTATCATTCGGATTTAAGATAAATTCACTCATTTTAGTTAATTGTTTATATAATACATGAATTAAAATTGCAATTTATATTTTATTTCATTGTCTTTATTACACTTTTACCTCATGTCCTTATTATGATGAGTTTGATAATATATAAATTTTTAATTTCAAATCATTATTAGTGGCAGACTCAGAATTTAAACCCATAGGTAGTACTAATGTATTAAAGTAAATAAATAGATAAATTGTAAAATATAAATTGTCAAATTATTATATACTAAGGAGTCAACTCTGACTTCTGAGCAGGGGAGAATCAATTTGAAAAGAAGCAAAACATCAAGGGGCAAGGAAGATGGGAATTGATCGAATGAGAAGGAGGATGAAAGCAAAGTGAGAGACAAAAACATATGAAAGCAAAGTGTGAGAGAGAGACAATAAAGGGAAAGAAAAACTCTACATCTGAAAATGCAAAAAATGTGCATGAAGACTAAAGTTTTCTCTCAAAACTGATTAAAAAAGATATGTAGCACGTGCTACCTAAGGTTATATACTAGATCCGCCTATAATTAGAATGGACAATATATTAAAATGACTTAATTCATTCATGCGTGTGCACTTTTATTTATGTGCAATTAGAAACTTCTTTCTTTTTTTGTTTTTCATATCTCACTACTTTAACTTATTATAGCTAAATTTTTAATCTTTGTGCTATTTAAAAACGAGATGTATTTCTTGACAAAAAAAAAAACACTCCTATATTTTAATCTTATGCCTTAACTAGTTGGATTTCTTAACCAATAATAGAAGTACCTCAAAATGATGGGAGTATTTTTCAACAACTAATTCAAATCCCAAATTCCAATTTTCTTCCATGTTCCACATTCTCTAAAAAGAAATTCTATACTTCACCCTCAATCAATATTTATTTTAAAGTTTATTTCAATAGAATTTAGTATAACTTGTGAATTATAAGTTTTAATTTTTTGTAAATTACAATTTTAATTTTATATTTTTTGCAAATTATAGCAACAAAGACATTAATTTCTACAATAATCTGGCTAAATCATAGGATTTCGACTATCATCAACATCAATCAAATATCCCGCTCGAAAATAAAAGTTGGGTGTGAAAAAGTGACAGACAATCCATATGCATACGTATTAGAATCCTCTCTATTACTTTTTTTTCTCAATTACTTATTCTAAGATTTTAACACCTACTCCCTATTTTCCTCTATCAAGCAATTATAACCATTAAATTTGAGTAATAGACTCTCCATTACATTTTAAGAACGGAGAGGATCTAACTCTATTCATACTCGCTTTGCGGAATTCCGACCACTTAACCTAAAGTATTACAATTGATTTTGTTAAATTATGATGGACTTATTGTAAATGCCATCATATTAACGGGGGACATGAGGTGCACACACTTCATAAGTCATGGAGATATAAACTATCCCAAAACCATATTGCAATGGGAAGAAAGTCTCCAATAGCTTATAAAGTGTGCACACCATCTTCAATTTGTCGACGTTGGACAACTCATCCTAAGAGATTTAAGATATTTTTAATTGAAATAAATTGAAACAAAAAAAAAAAGCGCATGGCAAACAAAGGACACAAAGACCCCAGCTTTTATTTTCTTGTCTGCCATACAACAATCCTCCATAAATATACTCTTTCTTTCTTCATTTAGCTTTACTTCTACCATCTATACACCAGTCTCCTTTTATTCTTGAGCCCTGTGTTTTTCCCTGTAAAAGCTTCAATCTTTGCCGGAAATTTGACTTTCCATCCATTTTCCGGCAATTTCTCTTCATCTTCAACCTCATATCTCTAATGGGTTAATCCTATTTTTCACTAAAACTCTCGATTTCCACCATTGTTAAACCATATAAACAAAACCCAGAAAAAATTTCTTAAAAAAACAGAGAAAGATGATAACTTTATTGGATTTATACCATGTTATGACAGCAGTTGTTCCTCTTTATGTAGCAATGATCTTAGCTTATGGTTCAGTAAAATGGTGGAAAATCTTTACACCTGATCAATGTTCAGGAATCAACAGATTTGTTGCTCTTTTTGCTGTTCCTCTTCTATCCTTCCATTTCATATCAACAAACGATCCATATTCCATGAACTACCGTTTCATTGCAGCAGATTCATTACAAAAAATCATAGTTTTATGCATACTTTTCTTATGGGCTAAAATCAGTTCAAGAGGTTCACTTGAATGGTCAATAACCCTTTTTTCCCTTTCAACTTTACCCAATACTCTTGTAATGGGTATCCCTTTATTAAAGGGTATGTATGGAGAAGCTTCTGGAACATTAATGGTACAAATTGTGGTTCTACAATGTATCATTTGGTATACTTTGATGTTGTTCTTGTTTGAGTATAGGGGTGCAAGATTATTGATTTCAGAACAGTTTCCTGATACTGCTGGATCAATCATTTCATTTAAGGTTGATTCTGATATTATTTCATTAGATGGGAAAGAGCCATTAGAAACAGAGGCAGCCATTGGAGAAGATGGGAAGCTTCATGTAAAAGTAAGGAAATCAACAAGTTCAAGATCAGAAGTTTTTTCAAGAAATTCCCATGGAGTTTCACTTACTCCAAGACCATCTAATTTGACAAATGCAGAGATTTATTCACTCCAATCTTCTAGGAATCAAACCCCAAGAGGGTCTAGTTTTAATCATACTGATTTTTACTCATTTGTGAATGGTAAGGGTTTGAGTAGTGTGAGTCC
The DNA here is from genome assembly GCA_019425755.1 of Amaranthus cruentus. NCBI lineage: Eukaryota > Viridiplantae > Streptophyta > Magnoliopsida > Caryophyllales > Amaranthaceae > Amaranthus > Amaranthus cruentus. Next base: position 25,004,532 of record CM033454.1, read on the forward strand.
TAGGACATCAAATTTTGGGAATTTGGGGTTTGATGAAGAGAATGGTGGAGTGGGCCCACAGAGGAATGTTGGTGGGTACCCGGCCCCACCCACTGCTGGGATATTCTCACCTGCTGGTGGGCCCAATGTTGGAGGAGGTGGGGTATCAAAGAATGTTAAGAAGGGGGATGGTGGAGGGAAAGATCTTCATATGTTTGTATGGAGTTCTAGTGCTTCTCCTGTTTCTGAGGGTGGTCTTCATGTGTTTAGAGGTGCTGCTAATTATAATCATGATCATGCTGCTCTTCCTAATACCAAAGGTTTGCTTTTAGATCTTCAATTCTACTTGTTTTTATTTTATTGAAGACCTTTTTGAGTGAGCCTGAGCGACTCTTTGATCATACTCTTTGACGACTTTTTTTTTTATGAATTGGTGTTAGTAATCATTATGTAGCGAGCATTTAAAAATGCAGTAAGCTATCATTTAGCAATATTTTACTCGTGGTTATTATATTCGATAAAATATAGTCACAAGCGATCTTGTTTTATTCCTTTTATGACATGTAATATTCATATTATTAAATTTTTATAATTTTTAGTTGTTATAACTAATCCCAATGTGAGATAGCTTCTCTATATTGTCAAGAAACCAACTCAACCAAAAGCTTAAGCTTATGGTTGAGGGCCCAAGATATGTTATATATGAGCTATTTTTAGGGAAGTGTAGATATTTACAAAAAATAGAGAATAATAATAGTACCAAAAAGTTGATTAATTTATATAAATTTTTGTTGGTTCATTGTTTTATTTTATTTTGTTGAATTGATTCATTCTTGATTAATGGTTAATTGGTTTCTTCTTTCTTGTGCTTGCGCTTCAATGTTTTAATAATGTTTATTCTATTTCAAGGCGAGGATAATCCCGACCCTAAAAGAGGGGAGGCGGAATTGATCTTTCTATACGTCTTGTATAAAAATTATAACCTGTTGATCTTTCTAATTATGATAACAAATTTTTAAATAAGACGGTCTTATCTCGTGTTAAAAGTGATCAATAAGACGGCTTAATACTAGACGAGCTAATTTATAATTATTTCCTAATATTTTAATAGGATTTCTCCATAAACTACGGGAGAATTTAGTGGTTTATGTTGGGAATTTTTGTGGTAATTGAGTCATGTCGGTCCAAAATGTGCAGGATTTAGGAAGCATAAATTTGTGTAGTTCATGATTTTTGGCCTTATTTGTTGACCTTTATTTATGATATGTGTATATTGTTGTATGTATTATAGTTATTTTTCATTAATAAATTGTTCATTAATTTGTATTAATTTGTAGATTATGATGATTATGGAAGAGATGAGTTTAGTTTTGGAAACAAAAATGGTGGGAATGGGCCTGAAGTCGACGGTCCCACATTGTCTAAGCTCGGTTCGAGCTCAACCACCGAGCTTCGACCTAAGACAGCCGTTCAAGGTGAACCGAAACCGACTGCCATGCCTCCTACAAGTGTAATGACTAGGCTTATATTGATCATGGTTTGGAGGAAACTCATTAGGAACCCTAACACATACTCGAGTCTCATCGGGCTTGCTTGGTCTTTGATTTCGTTCAGGTGTGATTAAAATCTAAATCTACGGAATTGTATAGTTGTAACTTGTAATATTCTGATTATTTGAACTAATGGGTTGTTTGTTATGTATTTGTTTTGTAGGTGGCATGTTGAAATGCCTGCGATCGTGGCTAATTCGATCAAAATTTTGTCTGATGCTGGTCTCGGGATGGCTATGTTTAGTCTCGGTGAGCTATGATTCGGTTTTCTTTGTTTTATTTATCATGTTAAGACTGTTTGGTCATTTAAATCCGGCATAAAAGCAAAAGATCTCACGCTAAAAGTAAAATGTAGTAAAATGAGCAAGACAGAGCAATTTTATTTAGCAATAGAATGTTAAATTGGAGTGACATGTTTTGGCAATGTAGTCAATCGTAAACGAGTTATGCATCCAACCTTCTCGCTTTGTGCATATACGAGAGTCGCTGGGAATAGAATGTTGTGTTATAGTTCGATTCCACTTCAATTGTTTTCACTTTAAAGATTGGGAATGTAGGTCTTTTCATGGCATTGCAGCCAAAAATCATTGCATGTGGGAATTCTGCGGCTTCTTTTGCTGCTTTAGTAAGGTTCATTACAGGACCGGCTGTAATGGCGGCTTCATCCATTGCCGTTGGGCTTAGAGGAACTCTCTTACATATCGCCATTGTGCAGGTAACTAGTTGCACAATTCACACCCATGTTTTCTCCTTATTCTACTAGGACTTATGTTTTGTCGATTTAATCTCCAGGCCGCTCTACCTCAAGGCATTGTCCCATTCGTGTTCGCCAAAGAATACAATGTTCATCCCGCTATCCTCAGCACAGCGTACGAATTCTCTCTATTCTTACATGCATTGAAAACATAACCATTGATTCACATAGTTTTTTACGATAATCAGTTGATCACCTCTGATACCGCATCACGACCTTAGCAACACTCCTTTCAAAACATAACCATGTATTCACACAATTTTTAACAATAAACTACTGCATCACTTGTGTTACCGCGTCACTATCTTAGCAACACTGGCTTTCAAAACATAACCATTGATTCACATACTTTTTTGACGATAAACAATTGCATCACCTCTGTTACCGCATCACTATCTTAACGTTTAACGTGACTCGCTTTCTTGGTGTGATGACTTGATGCTAACAATACTAAGACATGTAATGATTTTGAAATGCAGGGTGATATTTGGCATGCTGATAGCATTACCAATTACATTGGTATACTACATCTTACTTGGACTTTTTAGATAAAGGAAAAAGGAAGTAGAAGTAGAAGCAGGAAAAGCCACAACAAGAGAGAAATATGCTTAAGCAATAAGCAGTGCCACTTTACAGTAGATTCTCACCTTTTGCCAGTTTTTTTTTTTTTTTTGGACCCACTTTTGTAATTTATCTAACTGGTTAATTTAAGGAATTAGAAAATATTAGGAAGGAAAAAAAAAAGAAAATCAGATTAAAAAGAGACAATTTTCTCTTGAAAAAAAATTAAAAATGAAAAGCTGACTTCAGGGATGTTGATTGTTGGGGAATATTTTTTTTGGGTTTTGGTGGTAAAAATGTTGTTGTTGAGCAATGAGGCCCTTTATACTTAAGATGTGAAAATGGTGCTTTTGGGCCCCACTTGCTCACTTTTGTGAAGAAAAAGTAGTAAAAACTTTGTCTAATTGTTGCTATTTTGTCTTGTAATTTCATTCTCGTGACACGAACTTAAAACATAAAACTTATAGGCTAAAAATTTTTATTATTGAATTATATAATCTAAATATGAAATATGTCTCACAGTAAAATCGTTTTAAATAAGAATTTGTGTTCAATTAATAATAATAATAATATTGTTATTAACTATTATATAAACTCTATGAAAATGCAAATAAAGTCTAGAATTTGATTTTCAGGTTTCACCTTTTAGTTTCCTTTTTTGTCTACCTTGTGACAAAAAAACTACCCGTTCTTCTTTACCTACTATTGAAGTATACGTTTGTTTTTTCATCTAAAGTACTAATTAAAAAATTAGTATATCTAATTACCTATAAATAATTATGATAAAATATTGTTATTAATTAATTTATCTTGAAAAGAATGCTAGTTAATTTATGATTAGTTAAATGTATTATTGATTATTTGCGATTAGCTAAATATATTATTAATAGATAGTTGATGAATAATAAATATATATAAATTTTATATTTTCAATATTATCTTAAGTCAAAATATTCCTCTATAAAATATCTTAATCAAAATCTTACAAAGTCTTGAGCAATGGCGAAACTGAGGCACGAGAAAGGTCACCAGTCTAAACTTATACTATTATACTTATTTCGTTCCATAATACTTGCTACTGAGTGTAATATGTGTGGAAAAATATCATAATTAATAGCAAGTATTATAGAACGAAAGAATTATACTTTATATTTTAACTTGACTCCATTATTTAATTTATAATACTCTCTCCTATTCTCCTAAGGTATCCTATTTATTTTTGGGACGCTATTTATTTATCACTCTTAAATTAGATTTTATTATTAATTAATTAATTTAATTTATAGTCATATGGGAACTCGTTTGATTCGTTTTAATGTAAAGTTTATTAATGTCAACTTTTTGTAATTTTTTATCATACATAATTAAATATATTATGGATTGAATAAGTACACTGAATAAAGCGTATAAAGTAAATGAGACACTTAAGATGAATAGAAGGAAGTATAAAATTTCAAAGTTAATTAGATGTCACAAATCAAGTGAAAATTTGTCTCACATGTCATGAAATTTGTAACATTTACAATAAAATCTCTCATCTTAAAAATGCAAAGTAGTATATAGCAAATTGAATAAGGAAAACACTAATTTTAAATAGTAGAAATTGAACTCAAGGTTTTTGAATCAATTTTTGGTCAAAGTTATAAATTTAATATTTTGTTATTATTTAAGACATTTTGTTGCAAATAATAAAAAATTTTCCGTTGAAACAATAGAATTTAACTTACTTTTCTATAGTTTTGTTAGTTTATCTATTATACAATTATAATTATTTTATTATTTTTAATTTGATTTGGGAAAAATTACCTAGAATAATTCAAATTATTCATTATTTTTCTACAATAATTCCACCTATTAATTAATCATGAATAATCCCAATTTTGAGGGGTATTTTCCTAGAGTAAACTTGCGTAATCCGATGACCTACTATAGTAGGTAATTCACCACAAAAATAAATTAAATATTAATTTAAAATTAGAAAATATTTTTGAAAATTTACATAAAAAATTCTAAATAATAAAAAAAATTATAATTTTTTATGAATATTTTTTTCGACATTTTATTTTAATTTGTCTTTTTTTTTTAAAAAATAAAACTTGCTATAGCAAGTCATCCGGTCACTGGGTTTACTCTAGGAAAATGCCTCTCAAAGTTGGAATTATTCATGGTTAATCAATAGGTGGGATTATTGTAGGAAAATCATAAATAGTTTGAATTATTCTAGGTAATTTTTCCTTTGATTTGCTCTTAAATCATGTTTAGAATATTTCAATCTATTTCGCGTATTTTTTTTATTCACAGCCACAAATTAAATTCACTCTTTATTTTAATCTCATGCACTTGTTTTTTATTAGCCCACTTATTTTTTTTTATTTATCAAACTACAAATTAGAAATATTTACACATTTATCAAGAGGTGCAAATTAAATGAAATAAATATTATATCAACATAACATAAAAATATTATATCAATAACTAAAACAAAGATTGGGATAACATAATAATATATATATATATATATATATATATATATATATATATATATATATATATATATATATATATATATTATATATATATATATATATATATATATATATATATATGCAAAAGGTGTATCTGTTTAAATCCATTAAAAAACATTTCGATATTCATAATTACTCCATTCGATTTCTAAAAAGCCGTAACTTATGTATAAAAGCATGCAGATTTTCATGAAAAACATTTCGTTAAAAGCAAACTTTTTTTGAAAAAAAGAGAAAAGGTAGTCTATTAATGTATAGATGCACTTATCAAAATCCATATATTCATATTAATTAATGATGATTATTAATTATGTCAAGTTAAAGCCATCTTAATAGCAGACAATTTCCTGTTCTTTGCTGCCTGCCTTTGTCAACTTGTTTCCGCTTTTTTTTACCCCTTTATCATACCCGCTGTATCGCACTCATAGAAACTATGTGCAGGATCTTGGGGGGAAGAACGATGACATCTCATACCCATAGAGGAAAGTGCGGTCAAAGAGTCCCCCGGCTCGAGAAAGGTCTTAAAAGAGCGTGAAATTATTGATCTGTGGATTATTATGCTCAACAGAAACATTAAGTTTTGTGTTCAAATATTCTTTTCATTTTCTAATGTTCTTTCCATTTGAAATATTTTATCATAAAAAGAGAGAAATTTTATTAATGTTTTTGACACATATTTAAAGATAAAATACATTCATGTGAAATCTCGCTAGATTCGTCTTAAGGTATACTTTTTTATTAGAAGTATTTTTTTATAATTTTTTATTATGCGTATTTAGAGATATTGAGATTTAACATTTGCTTTGAAACTGTGCAAAAAGTAAACGGGAAGAACATAAAATAACGGAGGGAGTATAATTGTAAATCTATTTGAAGTTGGGTTAAATTAAGTTTCGGTTACAAGCCGGGTTAATGTCTACATTTAGCCGATGCCCTCCTTATTTTACATTATTTCAATTTACAATGTAAAAAGCTTTTAATGAATATAGAACGTTATTTCTGATTACGATGTGATATCATTGGATGTAGAACATCATTTCAGATTACGATATGAGAATTTTGAATAAATAGGACATTAGATCTTTGATTAATCTTTGTGATTAGTGATTGATTGTGATCAGCACACATGCTTTGAATTACTTTTTAACTTAATTAATTAATTAATTTATTTATTTATTTTTTTAATTGTGTGTGTGAAGATGTAAGATGTTGATGAGTGGTGAGTAGAATGATTATACAAGACTTTAATGATGTGCATGCACTATACACAATTCAGTTTCAGGACCAAAGCTAGTTTTTTAAACTTTGTTAAATAATGATAACCACTTTTAATTAATCAATTTTATTGTACGATTTTATCAAATATTTAAAGAAAAACATACTTCCTTTGTTCCATATAGTTTGATGCAAAGAGAAAGTTGGTATCTTTTTAAGAAAAAGGTGAATAATGATAATAAATGAAAAGAGAGAATTAATTGAGTGAATGAAATTAAAAGAGACTTAAAATGTGTGGATGAGATTAAATGGAAGTGGTGGGCCATTGTCTAAAAATATAAATCATGCAAATTAAGTGGGACTGAACCAAAATGACAAATAATGCAAATTAAATGGGACGGAGGGAGTAGTTAAATGAGATCTTATTTGATCCATTTTATTTGGTCCATCTGAAAGCATATTTTTATTATGTCGATTTTTCATTATTTTTATTATGCATATTTAAAGATTTTTAACTCAAAATATTGCATTCGACAATGTAAAATTTAGAGATATAGGCATAAAAAAAAAAGAAATAGTGTACTCAACAAAATTAATATATTTTCAATATAATAATTTTCATAATAAAACAACATGGTACATGCAATAACGGCCTAAGCATCATTTAGGAAATAGAAAAAAAATAATACTAATAATGTAAACAAAACGGCGTCATGACACAATTGGCATCTAAACATCATTAAGGAAGTAAAATAATAAAATTAATAAAACACATTTGTAAATATTTATAATTTGTTGAAAAATATCTAATTTATAAATGTATTAATAACGATTCAAACAATATTGCTTCATATTCTAATTAAATGTCCTATTTAATTTTACACATTTATTGTTTTAATATTTCAATCTTAAATCACCACAACATAATTTGCTTTTAGTGGGATATATTTAGCGACATTTAATTTAAATGTCGCTATTTCAAATTTCTTATAGTGTATATAGAGAATTTAGTGACATTTATTAGACCCTTTGGCAGCATAATACAAAATCGCACTAAAGCTCTTAACGACATAGAATCTAGTGACATTTCTCACAAATGCCACTATAGACTATAGTGACAATTACATATGCCACTAAAGACCAAATCAAAATGTCGCTAAATCACTTTATAGTGAAAGTTAAAATAAAAACCAATAATTATCACACTAAAAATATGAATCAGTGACATTTTTTAATGTCACTAAATCCAATGTCGCAAAAAGTTAAATTTGTTGTAGTGAATACCTTATTTAAATCCTATTTTCGAGCGGGATATTGAGTTGATGATAGAGTATTTTACATTTGCTTTTAAAAAGTACTCGATCATCAAGGATCGATACAAGTCCTAGCAACGCTATTAAAGGATAAAATTTGGATTTTGTATTAAATCATTTACTTGTAGATATTAATATGTACGTTGATTAAGTTAGTTGAAGTTTTTTCTATGTGTAAGTACTGATTCAGATTCGAATCTTAGTATTCACTTTTTTTCTCCAAAGTATTTAAAAATAATTAACTTTAATACTACCTCCGTTCCAAAATACTTGCAACAGTTGCCTTTTTCACGCAGTCCAATGTACTAATTCAATCTTTAATATCTGTAATTATATATAATATAAAATTATAAAAATTTGATATTAATAATCTTTTACGTCGATATGAATCAAACAAGATCTCACTTGACTATGTTTTAACTAATAGATTACTTATTAATCACAAATTAAAGGAGATAAGTGAATAGTGCTTATTTTTCGTATGTTGCTACTATATTGGAACGAGGAAGTATAAATTTAATTCAATATCATTTAATTTTGTTTACGATCCAACCAAACTAGCATGGACATAAAAGAATCAATTTGGTTGTTAGAACCAAAACTTTTATTGTGGTATGAAAATAACATCTTGTGATGGGCTGATAGAGACTTAGTTTGAGACACTACAAGTCTACAACAAGGAAAGCTAATAGAGTAAAGAACGAGTATAACTTTGATTATGATGGCATGCAAAATGCAATATTAATGTTAGTTGTTATCATCATTCATCAAAAACTCAAAGGTTCCTTGTAAGTTTTGACATTTGACATGGAGTGATGTAATTATTATTTCCGCATTTTAGAATAAACAGTCTTAAAGTTTTTTTTACAAATAACAATCTTTAAATTATCAAACACAACATCGATACAGCCAAATCACCGGATGACCTACTAAATGACCATTTTATTAATTTTGTTTCGTTTCTGTTTTTAGTCATGACTTATATTTTTCTTTAATTTTCATTCACATTTCTCCTATTTTCGTCTAAAATATATTTTCTTAGGAGAACATAAGGGACTAAGAGTTTTGCAGAATAACCGAGAAATAGATATTTTTATGTTGAAAAGACCGATGTGTTAAAGACTAAAACAATTTCAGATGAGGAGTTTTTTTTTTTTTTTGTCAAAAATAGTTTTGTAGCAAATAAATAAAAATTGGTGAATAAGAAAAATGTAGCAAGTTTAATAAAGGGGAGAAAATATTTATTAAATTTTTTTTTTCTTTTTTATACTTGAGAGTTAAGACTATTTTTTGAAACATGTACTAATCTTGTTTCATCACAATATCAAGAACCAAATCTTCTTATACTTTTATCCATAATAAAAAATCATCATCATCATATCCAGTGTATTCCGCTCATAGAAAACTATATTTAAGATCTGGATAAGGAAGAACGATGACCATACCCGTAAACAATAGTGCGATAAAAAAATCCGACTCGAAAAACGCCTATCAATAATGAAAAAATGCATTAAAAAAGAGAGAAGTTTTGTGTCCTTGGAAAGTGGCTAGGTCATAGAATAGCCCTGTTTTCAGCTCAGATCATCAAAGTCAATGTCTTTGCACATTTAATTCATTGTCTGATTTTCTTTTATTTGGAGTAAGAGTGTGTAATTGCATTAAATGTTTCTCTCCCCCTCTTTTCATGCTACATTGTTTGAGTTTGTGTCTAAGCTTTGGACATTCCCTTATCCCATTTCAGCTTAACTACATCTATTTACCAGATAAATTATCTAATATTAATAGATAGAAGTATTAAAAAGTTGTGGGTTCCAATTAGAGTGGGCGATAGGGGCTGTCGCCCAGGGACTCAAATTAAAAAAGCAAAATTAATGGTTGTAGAAGGTTTATATATTATAAATTGTAAAGGAAAAAGACTCCAATATGCTATTTCGCCCAGGGTTCCAAAATATCTAGAGTCGGCTGAATTATCGATAACAAATACTTTCTCCTGCACAATCTACTACTCTAATTTAGTTATTCGCACTAGTCGAGACAATATTTTAATCTTTAATATTTTTTATTATGCTTAATTAAAATTATAAAAAATTGATATTAATAATCTTTGCATTGAGATGAAACAAACAATAAATCACTTGCCTATATTATTAATTATAAATTAAAAAAAATATATAAATTAAAAATAATAAATTTTTAAATGGTACTTCTAAAAAAATATGAGTATATAGTAACTTATCCGTAGGATGAATCAAAAATTTTCCTTCCTATATTATTGCTCTTATCAATACTCAGTATCACATGAATATTTTAAGAGCACACTATGACTTTGTTCTGTTTTTAGTCGTAAATAGGTTCTTTTTTTTAATCATAGATAGACTAGACAAACAGTCTACTGGATGAAAATTAGTTGTTAACTGTTTACTTTTTTAATTTGTTTGTTTGATTAGGTGGAAATATTGGTTGTTTTTGTTGGTTTTTAAGTTAGCTGAAAAAGCTAGCTATTTGTAGAGATGTTTGATAATATTAGATAAAAAGTGGGTCAACAAGCCAAAAGTCTAACAAAAAAGTTAGCTAAAGCAGTTTTTTCACTTTGGCTTAAACACTATCTTTTCAGCTGCTTTGAAAGTTATTTACTACGTTTTTTGGTTGTTTTTAGCTTTCATAACTAAACACGTTTTTTGGTTGTTTGATCAACCAACAAGCCAAAAAGTTAAGCAAAAATCTAAGAACCAAACACCCCTATATAAGAATTGAACCAAGGACTTATCGTATGTGTTCCATTGTGTTTTCATTAATATGTAAAATGTTAAAATATATCAAAACATAACGACCGTTTGAAATTTGTTGAAAAATTGTCAGCATAAATATTAGAATTGACTCTTATTGTTATGTTTTAATGTGAGACGTTCTTATAAAAGACCCACATATAGACTTTGATAGACTTTATCATCATCATCCCCAATGTATCTTCTTCATAAACAATCTATGGTTAGAATCTGGGGAGGGAAGATATACGGCAACTCATACCCACTAGAAGAGTGCGGTCAAAGAGTCCCTCGGCTCGAAAGAGTTTTCAACGGGAGAGGCACCTGCAAATATCAAAAGTTCTGCAACACACACCCATGTTAACCATAAGTTATACATCTCAATATTAAATAATCAATGATCCAGCCCATCTACAATTTTATGGGCTTTTGGGTTTCCTGGTCGTTAATGTCAGCCCATAAGTTATAGAAGTACCACGGTATTTAGTTGTTGAATGATTGTAGTCATTTTTTTGTTATCACACATAATGACATAATTCTAATGGCGAAAGTTGAATTAACACGAATACGAATTCATGTATGAGACCGTCTCACCATGAGATGTGCCTCTTATTCGGGTCATTGGGTCAATTTCGAGTCGGGTGTTTCGAGTCGGTTGAAACTTGGTTCTTGTGTCCACATTGATTTTTACATTATTTTAAATTCATTTTGAAGTCGGGTTTGGTTTCAAGGTTGGGTTAATATCGAATTATCGTGTTTGTTTTGAACACCTCTAGTTAGCATGATGAATGAAAGGTATCTCTTTTACTTTTGGATAAGGGTTTGTTTTTCACCGCCTAAAAGCGGAACAAAATTTTTTCACCCCTTTTTGTCCCTTAAAGGATTTTACACCGTACCTTAACTTCAAAAAATTTAACAGTTAGACAAGACTGTTTTTATTTCAAGCTACCGAGTTAAATTAAATCTAGATTTAGTCTATTTGATAATAATTACAAGTACAACTAATTTTAAAAAATAATTATTGCATTATTCCTATTCATTTGCACCATTTAGTGGACAGACAGTCTTCTAAGAGACCGTCTTTCTGAGAGACGTCTTTCAGGCCCAATCCATCAAAGCTTAATGTCTATATTTACGTACATTTTTCCTAATGGGTCAACCCAATTGAGAGACCGTCTCTCACAAGAATTTGTGTTTAGTGGAAATCCATCTATACAGTAATTTAGGGTTTTGAAACCATGTACTGGACTTAATTCATGTGTGTTTATATGTAAAAGAAATTGAACATGTTTAATCTTAGAGAAATGATATATACAAATCTAACATAGACATTAATTTCATTTTCAAAAATTGAATTATTCTATAATTTCAATATCAATAGCACAAATATTGTAATTATTTCAAATAATAAAATAATTAATACTCGGTTTTCAGGAATAATTGGCTAAAATAGAGTTAGAAAATAAAGAAATTCCCACTTTGGTGTTCATTGAAAAATATTTCCCAAACTAGTGGTATTGTAGGTAATGAAATTAACTTATCTATATTTTTTTTGGTTTGGAGACTCCAAGTCTCTATATTTTTTAGTTTGGAGACTCCAAACCTCTAGCTTTTGTTCTTTAGAATTACTTCAAAATCATAATATCTACAACTATATATACTAATTTATTAACATTCTTTAAAGAATCATAAAATTTAAAATAATAATCATTTAAACAATAGAAAAAGTCTTTTATTAATTTATCCAATATTTCAACATCAAATATTTCAGATTAAGTATTTCAGATCAAATATTTGGGATTAATTTTTTTTTCACACCCCTAATTAATACTAGTCTTCATTTTTTTTATTACTGTGAATTTGAATTTGGAACACAAGTTTAAAAAATGAAATAATAATCTAAATAACTTAAGTTTTTATTGAATTCTTAAACTCTGGAAAAATAATGTGCAATTCCTAAAAAAAGAGACCTTTTCTATTGCTTAAACATTTGTTATTTTAAATTTTATGATTTTTTTAGGAATGTGAGTAAATTAGTTGTAGAAAAATAGAGATTATGATTTTGAAATACTTTTAAAAAAAGAAAAGCTAGAGGTCTGGAGTTCCAAACTTAAAAATATAGATTAGTAAGTTCCATTATCTCCAAGAACACTAGTTTGAGAAATATTACTCAATCAACATCAAAGTGGAAATTTCTTTCTAATCTAACTCTATTTTAACAAATCATTCCAGTTTTCTAAAATTCTTTGTACTTTTAACTCCTTGTATATATGTACGCTCCAATATGGAGTATTATACTTCATACTCCCTCTAATTCACCCACTAATGTTCCATTTATTTATTCACTCTATCTAATGCAAATATTCGATCCTTAATATTTTTAAATGTGCATAATTAAAAATTATCAATAGTTGATATGATTAATCTTTGCATTGAGACGAAAAGATCCCACTTGAATATGTTTTAACTTATAAAATAATAATTAAGTGCAAATTAAAAGTACTAGATGCATAATGTCCAAAAAGCAAATACGATATTAGTAGTGAATTAAAGGGAGTACACATGCATTATCAACCAATTATTATTTATTATTTTGTCCTTGACTAGTATAAGTTAAAACTATTTCCTACATTAATTTATGTAATTATTTTATAATTATTAACTCACGTGGCAGGAACGTATCTTAATCTTTCTCGAGCCAAGGGATTTCTTTTGGCCGTGCTCCCCTTTATGGGTATGAGTTGTCGCCGTCCTTCCTTCCCCAGACCCTGCCCATAGTTTTCTATGAGCGGGATACACTAAGTAGGATGATGATGATTTTATAATTATTAAAAATAGTTTAAATTTTTTTTCCTTTGCTAAACCACTTTAAATAAAGTTAGGTCTGCACTTTCAAAATGTCTAGATATGAATGTACTCAATTATAGAAGGCATGCTTGTATTGGGTGTAAATATTTAAGGGAGTAAAAAAAGTCAAAGTAAGAAAATGAAGTTGATAAATGAGAAATTAGTGAAATTTGATTGTTGTAGTCTTGTAGAGATGGACGAATTGTTGCAAAGTAATGAAAAATGAAGGGAGTTCTCAATTTTGTAGGGTAAATATTTATCCTAGGGAGGGTGGGAGAATGTATTACCTCCATAATAGGGGAAATTATCTTTTTTTTTTTCCTTCATTACTTTTATTTTTACTCTCTTAAATATTTACACTAAATACAAGCATGCCTTTAGAGTCAATGTTGCCAATGATATAAAGCTGCATGACGGAAAGTAATGAGGTAAATTATTAAGGACTCGCAATTGATTTGATAACAAAAGATTAATCTTTAAATTTGTTTTAAAAATACATTTGGTTAGAGTATTTATTATTTTTTACTGGTATATAAAATTTTAATTTTTTTTCTGATCACTTAGCCTTATCTTTCTTTCCTTCAACATCCAAAAATTCTTTATTTTTTATAATACAAATTAAGTAGAGTATTTATGTTATTTATTAATCAAAGTCCAGGAGCATGTTTTTGTAAATAATTAAAAACATAAGCACAAATGTCTTTAAGACCTTTTTAGCAAAATATAGAATTTCAAATCACTAACTATAAAAATAATTTAAAAATTATTTCAAATGTCTTTATGACCCTTTTAAAAAAAATTTTAATACAATTTTTTAATTTTCCAAAAAAAAAAGTGAAGTTCCGTGAATTAAAGTGTTGTGTATATTTTATAAGTAATTAGAGCCCTTTCTCTCATTGTCATATGATTTGGGATGATATCTCTTAACTTATAAGTGTACGCACCTCGTGTTTCCACGATTATATGCTGGCATGGATAATAAGTCCAGTTCAATTTAAGATAGTATCAGAGTAGTCGATAGTTTCCGATCAAACTAGAAACAAAAAAATCTATAAATATAACTTACGAGTTAAAAAATATGTCATTTTCGTCCAATTCAAAAATTGGCTCACATGTATGAGGAGTGTTAGAAAATAATCCGTATGTGATCCAACATAAAAAAATAAGAGAGATATTGACTAACATATAAGCTTGATGGGTTATTTTTCTTATTACCAATCGATTTTATAATGAAATATCATCGGGATTGTACGTAGTTAACTCTACTCTTGTGTGGGTGTTGTAAAAATCAATCTCGACTTAAATCTTAATTTCAAACTGATTCAAAATATCTAATTCAAAATTAACTCATTAAAAAATAAAAATAAAAAGTTCACCAACTACACCCAATGCTACTAATTAGTGAATAAGTTGTATAGACGGCTACACAAGTGGGTTTAGGTGATCACTACTAGTTTATGATCGGTTCTTTTTCTAATTTTCTTTTTCTATGAGGTTGACAATGATAGTGAATGGTCGTTATCATCACTAAACAACATATACTTGTGTGACCATTCACTATCATCACTAAACAACATATACTTGTGTGACCACTAGAATAAAGGAAAAGAGTAACGGACACTTTTAGTATCGCGTATAAGGCAAAGGTTAGGATATGGGTAAGGGGTTTTTCTTTTTGCTGAAAAATGCGGACAAATTATACTCGTTCTCCTAAGGAGGGAGTACAGAGAGATGCGCGCAGTTGAAAACCCCGAATTGATACCTACGTCTAGGGGTGTGCAAAATGAGACCGGACCGGACCGGTCCCCGGGTCTTACAAATTCGACATTCCGGGTTTCCGGTCCGGTCCGATCTAAACCCGGAAAAATCCGGGTTGGACCGGATGAGACTGGATGCACATAAAAGTAATTTCGAAAGTGAAAAATATTTACGATCATTATGTATATACTTATTTAAAGAGCTTTAAATATTTTATTTTCAACACAAAATAATTTTTTAGTTCAAATATTTTAATTTTATAATAATTAATTTATTAAATTATTTTTAAATCTTCCATTTTTTAATTTATGTTTGGTATAAAAAATTATTTCCGGTCTAACCGGTCCAAACCCGGACCGGACCGGATGGAACCGGTCCGGTCTCCGGTCTTAGCATATTGATGATTCCGGTCCGGATTTGGACCGGTGAACACTCCTACCTACGTCCAGTAAGGGTCGAACCCCAAACCTTCTACTCCATATGCAGATGTTCTATCAATTGAGTTACAAACACTTTGGTTCATTGCATAACTCTCTCTTCTCTTGGGACCAAATTAATCATGCATCCATCAATAACCACATTTTCATATTTTCACAGAATTTATTTCTTTCTAAATTGATACTTAGTAAACTTTTGTGTTCTAATTTGTTTGCAAACACAAAATAATTTTGTACCATGCTAATATATACTTCCTCCTATTCTACCCATTAGTCCCATTTATTTTTTTTCACTATTCACTTATCACTCTTAATTTGTATTTTATTGTTAATCTATAAGTTAAAACATAGTCATGTGGGATCTTGTTTGATTCGTCTCAATACAAAGATTATTAATATCTACTTTTTATAATTTTTATTTAAAAACAATTAGAGATACTAAAGGTTAAAATGTTGTCTTGGCAAGTGTGAAAAATCAAATGAGACTAATGGGTTGAATAGGAGGTAGTATTTAATATCATTTGATGATAACTATTAGTTAAATTTTTTTGGTTGAGTAACTCATTGACATGTTTTTAAAAGCAAACATGACAAAATATAACGAATTTGATTCTCATCAAATTCAAGTGTATTATTCAAGGTCATGTATGAGGATCTATTAGCTACATTCACACTTTTAGGCCAAAGTATTCTTATGATCACGTGTATAACATATATTAATATATGTTATAATTATAACCATCAAATTAAACTTGATTTCTTACTTATGCATTCACGAAAGCCTACTTTTCACACAATTGTTGTTAAATTTTAGTTTTTTTTCATTACTCGATCTTCCATGTGGTCTCCCTCACTCTTTTTCTTAAAATTAATATTAATCCCCTAAAACTAAAATTAGAATCGAAAGATGTTGTAAGATCTTAAGATTTTAAGAAATTAGAAAAATAATTATGCATTTTATTTTATAATCCCCTAAAACTAAAATTAGTAGCTAATTACTCATGAATTAGTAAAAGTTAAAAAAGGGACCATAGATGAGAATTTAGATCACCATAAAAATGACGTGACCACAACCCTAAGCTCACGTAGTAGGATTAAGAAAAGTAGTAGTTGAGGACACCGCCAAAAGAAAAACACACTATAATGGGCAACTGTGGACCCCACATTCATCATCATACCCACTCTATTTCGCTCATTGAAATTATGTGCAGGATCTGAAGAGAGAAAAACAACAACTCATATCCATAGATGAGAGTGCAGTTAAAGAGTCTCTCACATCCATATATAATAATAATCTCTCACATCATATTGATACTACAGAAAATGACATAAATGACATAAAAAAATAATAAATTTAAAAAGAAGATATTATAATTGTGAGAATGAGATTAAAAAGCAAAAAAATTAAAAAGAAAATGAAAGAAAAATTAGAAACAAATTAAACAATTGCAAAATAAAATGATTAAAACAATGCCAAAAATTCCTACTCCGATCCGATTTTTTATTCATCCTAATAGTCTCATTTGACTGAGCACATTTGTCAATTTAATTAGTATATTATTAATATCTCCAATTGTGCATAAAAAAATTGTAAGTAGTTGATATTATTAATTTTTGCATTGTAATAAATCAAATAAGATCCAACTTTACTATTTTATAGATTATAAATTAGGAATAAAATACAAGTTAAAAGTAATTGATGAACAATGTTAAAAGTAAAATAAGACTATTAGGGTGAGTAAAGAGGAGTATTATTTTAATAATTTTTTGTCTTATTCAATTTGCTACATTGATTATTTTAATATAAAAGATTTCTATTAATAAATTAGGTCAAATGATTAAGAGGATGCTAAATTTATTACTTATTATTAATCTTTTTTTATTTTATTATATATCGTATACATGTAACTTTTTTGATGAACATAAATAAAAAATATACTCTTACATAATTTGATAAATACATAATTATTTAATTATAGTCACGAGTTCAATTATTGCTATTCGTTTGATCTCCTCCTTTAAAAGAAGATCAATTTCTCTTCTCTCTAAATACTATCTTTATTCTTTGCCCCAAAAAATTAGCTAAATTATTTACAACCATCAATAAAAAAATTGTCTATAGATTCACATAAATAAAACTATACTTTTACATAATTACATAATCATATAAATTTTTCTATAATTCATAAGTAATCCCTAGCTAAGAAAAGAAATGATCTATCTAATACACCAATCACTTTTTATTTATATTTTATTCCCAATCAATAAGTTAAAAATAGTCAAATAAATCTTAATTGATTACAACTTTCATAATTTTTAACTAAATACAATTATAGTGAAATGTTATATGTTCTCAAAATAAAAAAAATTTGAAGTAGTATATCGACAGGTGTGTAATATCGAATGATACGAATGAGAGGAAATGCTTTCTTAATAATTTTCAACTATTAATACTTCCTTTATTTCATAATACTTGTTATATTTCCTCTATTTTTTGTAATAAAACAACCATATAAATATCTACTTTACCTCTATTTTTATCCTACTCTATACCTCTTTAACTTTTATATCTATATATAAATATCTACTTTACCCCTATTTTTAATACAAAAGTTGTTTTTCCTTTTTTTCATGTTCAGTTTAGAATTAAAATAAAGGGTAAAATTGTCTTTTATATGTTGTGCCCACCTTTTCTTAATTATTGAGCTTATGCAAATATAGCAACAAAAAAGGAAGTATATAAAAAAGGATCTTGCTAATAAATACCCACAACATTTGTTAATGAGGCTATATTTGCTAATATATTAAAAAATTAAGAATCTATCATCTAATCACGCTTTAAAATACATTATGAATAATTTGCTAATTATAACCTTAAAGTTTAGTATTTTTTGCGAATTACAGCCTAAATGTATATTTTATGCGAGTTACAGACACCAATGTATCAGAGTTTATATATTCAGACCAAAAACACATAACTCCAACCATTTAACCTAAAATTTCAACCACCAAAACAATCGGAATGAGTATTATTTTTATAACGAACAATCTTTGGGCGCTTGTTAGCTTTTGTCCCATAAAAATAAAACCCTCCATTTTGTACTTTATTATTATTGTTATTTATTCTCTCAAATTTTTTTTAATTGTCCAAATTTCTTATTTGGCAAATTTATATTAATTGTCCCTTTCTTTTTTGTCAATGAGTTTTTTACCTAAATACCCCATATTCACACAAGTAATGACCAAAATACCCTTACTTTTACTACTTACAATACCTAAACTATCACTTTTAAAATGAATTATTCAATTAATTAAAATATCCTATTTATCATTTTTTGGTGAACCTATCCCACTATTAATATTTGTACCCAATCAAATGGGAAAATTGAAAAGAATTGGACGGAGTATTATATAAGGAGCAGATGTAATAGACAAGTATATACCCCATAAAGCCGTAACCAAACGTTAATAGTACTATTATCAACTTATAACATCATCCCCTTCTTCCGTGTAAACATGGAGCAGTTTCCAGAAGATTTTCCAAACAATTCTATATCAGAAATGGAGAATTATTACCGTTATTTAGCTGGTAATGGAGGTTTAAACGGCGTCGTTAATTGTCCATTAAAATTTAAAAACAATTATAGTAGTAGTGGAGCGTCGTTTTACAGTGGTTTAATGAATGAAACGACAGAAGCGAAAACTTTAGCTGCTTCAAGGATTCACCATAAAGAAGCAGAGAAAAGGAGAAGAGAAAGAATTAATTCTCATCTTCATCGTCTTCGTTCTATTCTTCCTTCGACTTCTAAGGTATCCCTCCCTTCTTATATTATTCATTAATCTTTCTAATTAATTTTGGAAAAATTACCTAGAATAATCCAACTTATTTGTAATTTTCCAACAATAATCTCACTTGTTGATTAATCATGAATAACACCAATTTTAAGGGTATTTTAAGGGTATTTGCCTAGAGTTAGTTTGGATAACTCGATGACCTCTTATAATAGGTATTTCACCAAAAAAAAATAAACTGAAAATTATTTTAAAATTAGAGAGAAATTTAAAAATTTTACATAAAAAATTATAAATAATAATAAAAAAATCATAAATTTTTTTCTAACATTTTTTAAAGAGTTTTTTCAACACTTTATTTTAATATATTATTTAAAAAAACAAAACCTTGCTATATCAAGTCATTCGATCATCAGGTTTACTTTAGGAAAATATCTCATAAAGTTGAAATTATTTATAATTAATCAATAGATGAGATTATTGTAGGAAAATCACAATATGTTGAATTATTTTAGGTGATTTTCTATTAATTAATAATACCATAAATTATTGTATTAATTAATCATTCATAATTAATGATTTTAAGTTTTTTTAATGGAGATAAGGTGGAAGAATCTCGTATAGGCAAGGAGATAGAAAATTAATCATTCTTATAGGCAGTGAAAATCGAATTTTGTATTAATTTGTTACTTGATTTTCCATTAGTTTAGTAATTAGGGTTTTTCTATCTAAACAACCATGTGGGTGTTTGAGTTATTGTTTGTTACAATCTGTTTCAGTGATAGTGATATTGAAACGTTAGTGACAATTTTAATGTTTATAATTATTTTTCTTTGATTATCTCATTTTTTTAATAAAATTTATTTAATTGTATTATAATTTAAAACGAAGATATTAGGTGATATTTGTGAAAAAAATGTTTTATGATTAATTTTCATTACTGTGAATTGATATTATACATTTAATTAAAATTTAAACGAGTGGTTTTTTATAATTAGTGGGTTTTTGTCTTATAGAAGGTTTTTTTTTAGCATTTTAAGTTAATAAGGGAGATGGAGTACATGGACGGTGTGAAGTAATTGATTAGGTTTTTGTCTAATTACTCATAATTTTCTAGATTATAAACATCTTAGATAATATAAATTAAAATTAATACTAATATTTCTGATAGGACCTCAAATTATGACTTTTCATATTAATATAATTAGTAAAACTAAAACACTATTATTGTACCTCATGTAAAGTTATGTATTACTCCATTTGTTGGATTTTAGAAAACATGTGAAATATAGAGTACTTGTATAAAACTTGTGCTATGTACGGAGTTGTTAGTATAAAGATATATATAAATTACATGTAATTTTATGATTTTTTATTGATGGCGAATTTAGGATTCAACATCATGAATAGCATCAACGTGTATCAAATTCCAAAGAATGTTCATTGCTCCAAATAAATTCCTGTTGATATATTTTCAAAAATTACTAACCCTTGATAAACACATTTTTAAAGGTAATGTTAAGATTTTTATTTACTGCAATCAACACAATTTGCAAAAAATATTACTTAAATAATTTAGAATTTTTTTTAACCAAAAATACTATTAATTAGGCATATTATATGCAAAAGGTTTTGAAATAAGCTCACATAATAGTAGTGATAGCATTATTCTAATCAAATTTATTTAACTTAAAAATCCTTTTATCATGAATCATGTCATTTATCAAGTCAAAAATTATCTTTTTGATATTTATTACATGAATAAAATTGAGTCTATAAAAAATATTTCATAATAAATTTTAAAATAAACAATTATTTTTAGACGCAATCATAAATAAGGATCCACGTCAAACTTTAACATTCAATATATATGTATATACAAGTTTTTGAAATCATAATTATGTAGTGATTGAGAATAAGTATTTCGTTTCAAATTATGAATTTCAATAATTATGAAATCATAAATGAAGAATTTGAGAATAACAAAGTTTGTGTAGTCATTCTCAAATTCTCAAATTCTCAACTTAAAAAACCTTTAAAAACAATGGTGGAATTAATCCAAATCTAAATATAAAAATTTTAATTTACCAAATAATAAATTTAAACAAATTTTGAATTTTCAAATAAAATTATCGTTTCCAATATGACATTAAAGAATTTAGATTTGCATTTCTATAGTGTATGGTGCATTTAACTACAATTTAATTAATATGCATTCGCTTATATATACACCTTATATATTCTACAAAGTAAATTATGTGCATTTATTATTAGAACTAATAGAATAATTGCATCAAAGCCATTGGTACATAAGGGTCACGGGTTCGAATCTCATTATTTTTCATTTGAAATAGAATATTTAGCTAGCATCGTATATAAGAAGAATATGTGCTAATTCCTTATTTCGTTTACATATTAAAAAAAACAAAAGTTAAATGAAGATTAATTAATGGAAGAACTATGATCAATTAAAAAATAAAAATAACAAGAAATTACGTGTGCTAATTCCATATATTTTTCAAGTTTTCAAGTCAATTGTCCATTTTTTCTTTTCGTATGATACCTAAAAAAAATTGTGTGAAATTTTTTATTTCTATTTTTATGCTAATTTATATACATAAACAAAACAAAGATAAGAGTGAACAAAAAAATGTATTTGACCATAAATAGCTTCTAGCATTTGCAGAGATTCTTCAGTTTCTGATTGAAAATGTCTCACTTTCCATACACAAAAACTCACATTTTCTTTTTCAAAAAACAAAATAAAGTAAAAAAAAAAAACCAACATCATCATCACCGCGTGAACAAAAAGAAATGCAAAATTTTGGAATTTTCATCATGCCTACTCTAGTCTTCTAATTCTAAAACTGCTCAAATACAAATACGGTGAAAAAACAAAATGAGTAAAATAATAAAAAAAATAAAAAATTTATTTTATAAGAAAGCGGAAGAAAAGTATGGTAAACGTGTAAATGAGAATAAGAGAAAGAATCTGATTATTAAAACTAAAAGATAAGAACAGGGCAATCACATATTCTTAATATAAATGAGATAATTTTATAGTTGGATCATCTTTATTAGACTGACTCATGTATATTTAGTGCATTAATTTGATCAGTTGCAATTTTTAAGTGATTAATTAGAAATATACGCTAATTATATAAGCTCTTTTCGTGATGAGAACAGACTGCATGGTAATTTCATAAGATAGACAAAAAAATAATGTTAATATTTTGAGACCAAAAGAGTGCTTTTAATATTAAAAATTATTTTGGGTATTTGTGAGGCAGTAAAGAAGTATGCTTTTTCTAGAATTTTAACCATGCTCATCTATCGGTTCAGACTTCAGACTTAGGGTTCATCAAACAAAGAAAGTATTTCACCTTTTTTGCACCTCTTTTTTTTAATATTAATATAAATATTCCTTTATTAAATTTAATTAATAAATACATAAATATTTAATTATTAATAGAATTTTTATACTAAATCCATGCAGATCACCTGATCTTAATTACAGATGCGGAGTAAAAATTGACAAATTTTATGAAGACCCTGTGCAATTTAAAAAATTATGATATTTTTCTAACAAATTCTCAATCTTCAATCAAGTTTTATATATTCTTAAAAAAAAACAAGTCTTATATACTACGTAATTCAATATTAAGGCCACTAATTTTATGGAGTCCTATGCAATCGAACATGTTGAACATATACGCTTAATCAAAGATAATGATTTTTGAATTTTCAGTGTAATATAATTTATTTCTAAATAAAAAAAGTCTTTTATTAACATAAGTTTATTTATTTTCTTATCAAAAAACAGACAGACAAAGCAACACTTCTTTCCAAGGTAGTGCAGCGAGTGTTGGAGCTAAAACGGCAAACCTCGGAGCTTCATCAAAATCACAATTTAATGATTCCTTCCGAAAACGACGAGTTTTCTGTTTACATTCACGATGATAATAATAATAATAATAATAATAATAATAATAATAATAATAATAATAATAATTTATTAAAAGCTTCATTATGTTGCGAAGATAGGCCAGATCTTTTTACCGATCTAAATGGAGTATTAAATTCTTTGAATTTAAAAACTCTAAGGGCCGAAATATCGTCCCTTGGCGGTCGAATTCAAAGTGTTTTTATCGTTAGTGCTAATAACGGATCATCGAGCGACGAATGTGCCGTGTTTTTAAGGGATGCTTTGAAAGGTATTGTTCAACCATCCGGTTCCGAGTCACGGTTAAAGCGTCGACGTAGAGTTTTTGATGTTAGTTGTTGATTGTTTTTTTGAGTTGTTAGTTGTTGATCGTTAAGCTAGCTAACTAGTAACTAGGGTTATGCCTTTTTATTTTTATTTATATAATGAAATTTGCTTATGTAAATGTACATTTTATATTTTGTGGGTCTGAATTTGGGTTTCGGTCTTAATTTAAATAATACGGAGTATATAACTTATTGAGTAACAGGTGACATGGTTTACAAGGTGATGGGGTATAAGAATATTGTGAACACGAAATTGATTTTTTTTTTTCATCTTAAATATTTCTACGATGTTACTATTAAAAATATTTGTCGGTTTAAGGCAAACTAATACGTTGAAATATTACATGATGTTATTTAGCCTTGTGACATACTCTCTCCGTTCCATTTAATTTGTAACATTTTTCATTTTGGTCCGTCCCACTTAATTTGCATTATTTTTATTTTTGGGTGATGGTCTACCACTTTCTTTTAATCTCATCCATACATTTTTACCCTCTTTTAATTTCATCCACACAATTCATTTTCTCTCTTCATTTATTACCACATCATTAAAAACTACCATCTTTCTCTTTGATGCAAATCAAAAGGGACGGAGGGAGTATATTTCTGTAAAGTTGAATGATTACAGACGTCATGATTATTGTTTTTAAAAATCATTAAATAAAATATGAAAAATTATGATATTTTTCTAGCAGTTTTGTATCTTAGGATATTAAATATATACTACGTAATTTAATATTAAGGTCCCTAATTTTTCAGAGCTTTGTTCAATTGAACATATTTAACACGCTCAGAACCTATCCGCGAGTGTTTTATGGGTAAACATGTTCATAGTCAATGATCATTAATGATCACAAAGTACAAAATGATATCCTCTTTAGTAGCGTGACAATATAAGGTCAAATGTCTCAGCTTTGATTAATAATTATGTTCTCATGTCCTCATTTTGAGGATGGAGTATCTATCTTTATGAAATAGAAGTACTATTTCACATTTCTATCAATTTTTTTCAGCTTCATATATTTTTTATGCCCATAAAATTAATACGAACAAAAAATAATAATAGTTAGTTTTTTCAGTTAATAGAAACAAATAATATTTTCAACTGAATAGATAGGTTAATAAAAAAGCCAACAACCAATTGTCAAATGCTTCATAAAAATTAAGAAAATATTGGAGACACTAAAGTTGTATGAATATAAATTTAAAAGAGAGAAAAGTTAAAAGAAAATATATAGATATTTTTTGTACAATTTTCAATGTAAATTTTGAGCTTTAATATCTTTAGATACAAATAATAAAAAAATTTAAAAAAAGATATATTAAAAGTATATATTAAGACGAATCTAACGAGATCTCACATGAATATATTTTAGGAAAAATTACCTACAATTTCATGATTTTTTTTACAATAATATCTCTCATCTATTGATTCACCATGACTAATTCGAACTTTAGGAGGTATTTGCCTAGAGTAAACTTGGGTAACCCGATGATCTACTATATATAATAGGTATTTCAACAGAATAGTAAACTGAAAATTAATTTGAAATTAAAAAAAAAAATTTGAAAATTTACATAGAAAATTTTTGAATAAAAAAATCATTAAAAATTTAAAACATTTTTTTCGATATTTTATTTTAGTTTATCTTCTTTTAGAAAAATTAAATTTGCTATTGCAAGTCATCCGGTTACCCGGTTTACGCTAAGAAATTATCTTTCAAAGTTGGGATTATTAATGGTTAATCAATAGGTGAGATTATTCTTGGAAAATCATGAATATGTTGAATTACTCAAAGTAATTTTTCCTATATTTTACTTCCTCTGTTTCAATTTACTTACAACATTAGCTTTTTCACGCAGTCTAATGTTTTAATTCAGTCCTTAATATCTCTAATTATGATAATAAAAATTATAAAAAATTGATATTAATAATGTTTGCAATGAGACGAATCAAACAAAATCTCACTTGACTATATTTTAACCTATAGATAAAAAACCAATCACAAATTAAGAGTGATGAATGAATTGTGTAATTTTTGCCAATATGACAACTAATTTGAAATGAAGGAAATATCTTCTAAATATGTCTCACCAAACGGGAATAACTTTAAAGCACATAAAGAGTGAGATTTAGATTAAACTAAAAAATTAAAATATTATCTCAATTGCACGATAAATATCACTTTTACAAATAATATTATTTATTTGATTTTCACAAAGGTTTTTGTGACCTTTGACCTCACAATTAAAAAAAGGAAAAATTGTTGGGAATAATCTAACATATTTTCCATTACCTACCAATAATCCCACCTTTCGAAATTTTTATTAATAATCCAACCTTTGCTATCAATTCGTTGCCAATGGACCCTTCAGATTATGACCTACTATATCAGGTTATTTTCATCTTTTGTTTTCTTTACAATAATCCAACCTATTTCCCATTACCTATTAATAATCCCGCCTTTTGAAATTTTTATTAATAATCCAACCTTTGCTTTCAGTTTGCTGCCAATGGACCCTTAGTTAAGTTTGCCATTACAATAATCCAACCTATTTCCCATTACCTACCAATAGATTAGTTAGCCAATTACAAAAATACCTTAGTTAAGTTTGTCAATTACAAAATGGCTTACAAAATGATTAGATAAGTTTAATAAACTTAATCATGTAAATAATTTAGTTTATTAAACTTCATTCATGAACAGTAGCATGGCAAGGTAAGGTCTTCACAAACATCTCAAAAAGTGGTCATTTGTTCAACGCAAACGTCTACCTTGAGTGTACCAAAAAATATGTAGTTAACCAATCATTTTGTTAGCCATTTTGTAATTACTGCTTTTTGTTATGGTCGACATTTATTTTTGTTAATTTAGATAGAAGTACCAACATTTAGCGCTACTCACAAGAAGAATGTTACCTATATGCTTGCCAAGCGGTCAATGTCATTGTGCTTCTGACAATTACTCCCTCCGTCTCGTTTAATTTACAGCATTTTCTATTTTTGTTCGTTTCACTTAATTTGCATGATTTTTATTTTTGGGTGATGGCCCATCACTTTCTTTTAATCTTATCCATACATTTTTACTCTCTTTTAATTTCCTCCACACAATTTATTCTCTTTCTTCATTTATTACCACATTCTTAAAAACTATCCTCTTTCTCTTTGATGCAAATCAAAAGGGACGGAGGGAGTATGTTTCTTTCTTACTTTGATAGAATTTAGAAAATGGGCCTGGACAAACCAAACAAGGAGGAGAAGAAATAGCCCACTCATAAACCCAAAGGAGGTTCACTACTAAAACCAATTGGTAATAGTAGGAGTTACTCCTTGAATATATAAAGTGATACATACTCTTCTCTTTCTCCGATGTGGGACAACTCACATGTGGGTAACACATGGGCTCTTCAACACTCCCCCTCACATGTGAATGTCCTTAGAATTTTAGCCCACCAGAAGGGTTACAAACCTGTTGGGAATGAACATCCAATTAAAGGCCCCTTAACCAGTGGTAAGATTAAATGCCCAGTATAAAGGCCCAACAACAAACCAGGCTCTGATACCATGATATAATTTAGAAAATGGGATGGGCATTAATTAACCTGAAAGTCTCAGTAAATAACATACTTGAACCTACGAGAAAGTCTCAGTAAATAACGATTATTTGCGAGGTTGATAAATTACATTTATGTGGTAGGATGTGATAGAGTGAAAGGTTTATTGTTTTAATTTATCTTCTTTTATTTTGTTTATTCTAATATTATTCTTTTTGTCTTTTGTGGTGATTTACAAATCATAATTAGGAATTTTTTATCTTACTTTAGAATAAGCCATGAATTTAGGTATCTATTTTACCTAGACAAATTCATTTTTATAAATCGGATAAAATCGGGTTAAACTCAAATTCGATAACAAGATTGTGTATATGTCAAATTTTTAGATTTATTTTGAACATCTTTAAAATTGGGTTAATTTGCAAATGTCATGATTCAGTTTATTTGATTAAATATCTATTAATATTGGTTATTCAATTATGTGATAGAAAAATCGATTGTAAGTTGATCTAGTACACAAACTGAGATGAACATTAATTAACCTGTTTTATACTAGTGTTTGGAATTCGCTCAGGTATAGTATTGTATTCAATGCTAATTATTAGGGATGGGCATTTAAGGGTATGGGTCGGGTTTGGACCCTACTCGGACCCGGACCCTAATTTTTGGGTAGGGTCCAGACCCGAACCCTGATATTAAGAGTCCAAAAAGTTAGACCCAGACCCAGATTCTAAGGGTTTGGGTCCGAACCCTTAGGGTCTAGAACCATACCCTAAAAAGTTTATTTTTTGAGTGAGATTAAAAGGTCTAAAAAATAGACCCTAATATGGACCCTAATCAATTTTTCAACCTCCCACCAAAAAAAAAAAAATTCAAGATCTAACAAGAAATAAATAAAAATAAAAAAATAAATCAAAATTGGGGGTCAAAGCTGTTGAATAGACAGTAGCAGACGAAGATGGTCGACCAAAATTTGAAATAATGGATTATAAAGCAAGCCAAAACGATTTCAACCAATACTCCAAAATCAGCAGCATTGACATCAACGAAGTTTAATATTTCCAATTTCGATAACGAATAATGGACAGTAGCAGATCAAACGAAAAACAATTGAAAAGATGAACATGAAAAGTAAGAGCATCAAAGAACAAATCCAAAACGAAAGCGGAATTAGTACAAGTGACGAAAATGAAAAGTAAGAGCATCAAAGAACAAATCCAATTAGATCCAAAAATCAAGTCAAAAGATGAACATCTTACTCAAGTGCAGATGCTTAAGAACCGCTTAAGCTAAAGACGAGTGATGAGATCCAATTGATGATGTCAAGCAGCAGGACGTTACTTACATTTGAGTGTAATTAATTAAACCCTAGAATTCTTAGAGAAAGGGAGAAAAATTAAGAGGAGAGAGATGAGAGGAAGAGGCACACCATTCTTTAGTATAAAACCCTAAAATGCTCTCCAAGACAAAAATAAAAAAATAAAAAGGGTCCAAGGGTCCAATTCGGGTCTACCCGGACCCGGACCCTTATAATATTTTTTTAGACCCGGACCCTTAGGGTAAAAAAAAAATAGACCCTTACCCTTAAAAAAGGGTAGGGTCCAACAGGGTCCGAATAGGGTCTTGGACCCTTGCCCATCCCTACTAATTATGATTGAAAATACCATAATATATACTTCCTTCGTTCCATTTTAGTTGCAACATTGAGTTTAGCACGTTTTTTAAGGGTAGTCAAATCAGTATGGTAAGAATAGGGATGATGTATGATTGATGGTGATATGTGGTATAGAAATAAAAAAAATTTATTATAAGTAGATAGTGGTTGTGACTTGTGGGTATATTAAATAATTAACGAAATGATGTATGATTGATGGTGATAGTGGGTAGGAATAAAGTGATGATAAAATAAGTAGATTATTTTGCCAAAAATAGTAATGTTGCGAGTAATATGAAACTTCCAAAAATGGTAAGTGTTGCAAGTAAAATGGAACGGAGGTAGTATCAATCTTACTCTTCTGTGATTAAGACTTTAATATTACAGTTGTACTCAATCTTTAATACCTCTAATTATACATATCGAAAAATTATAAAAACTCAAAATTAATAAACTTTGAATCGAGACGATTCAAACAAGATCTCACATAACTATGTTTTAACTTTTAGATTATCGAAAATATAAAAGTTAATTTGCTTAATGAATAGTACCGCAGTCAACAATGTTACAAGTAAAAAAGAACGGAGAACTAAAAGCCAAAAAGAAGGAATAGAAGAAATCAGAGCACAATTAATAATGAAAAGGACATAAAGAAACTTAACAAGACTCCTATGGCCGATTCCTACAATTTTTTTAATATCATTTTTATTTTTATTTTATTTTTGAAACTTATCTAGTCATTTTCTTACCCATTCATTTTTGTTGTTTTATTAGCCGATAATTAAATAATTTCTAAACGTTATTTCAAAAAAAAAATAAAAAATTTCTAAACGTCTAGAGATGCAAATCAAATAATCGTGAAAGTGTAAATTATTGAACAAGTGGGATTTGATCATTCAGGAACCCGCAAATTGAATTTGTGCACAAATAGGTTGATAAATAGTCACACACACTCACAAATACTTTTTTTGTCCTTCTGAAAAAATATCGTTTAAATAAATAAAAAAAATTTGAGTTAAATAATGCTTTATATCACATATGAAAATTAGAATTAGGTCTTTCAATTATTAATTGTTTTAATCCTGGAAAAATTACCTACAATAATCTAATTTTTTAATGATTTTTATACAATAATTTCAGCTATTGATTAACCATGAATAATCTCAACTTTAAGGGGTATTTGCCTAGAGTAAACTTGGGTAACCCAATGACCTGCTATAGTAGATAATTTACCAAAAAAATAAATTGAATATTGAATTAGAGAAAAATTTTAAAAATTTACATAAAGAATTCTAAACAATACAAAAATAAAAAAATTTTTGTGAATATTTTTTTAACATTTTTTTCAATATTTTATTTTAATTTATCTTTTTTAAAAAAAAACTTGCTATAGCAAGTCATCCCGTCACCGGGTTTACTCTAGGAAAATACTCCTCAAAGTTGGGATTATTCATAGTTAATCAATAGGTAGTATTATTGTAGAAAATCATTAATAATAAGTTGGATTATTATAGGTAATTTTCCTTAATCATTAGACTATAGTATGCTTTGCTATTGGTGTGATAAATTCTTAAAAAAATAGAAGTAATAAATTCAAACAAAAAAATGATAAGTTCTTAAAAAATAGAAGTAATAAATTCAAACAAAAAAAATGAATATCATAATTGCTTAGTATTTCCTCCGTTTTCATATGTTTTCTCAAATAGAATTTACGAACTTTAGTGTTAAACTTTAGTTATTATTTTGTCATCAATCTATATGAGAAAACATATTCATTTGGGATCTTGATAAATTCGTCTCTATATATATTTTATAAATATCAACTTTTAATAATTTTTGAACGCACAATTAAAATTATTTGACTTTTAAGTTTGCATTAGGATATGCGAAGAAAGTAAATGAAAAGAAAACAATGAAAACAAAGCGAGTAATTGACACCAAAATAATATGTAAGAATTTTTTAGTCTATTGCCGATAAATACAAAAAGAGTCTTGTAAGAGGATGGGTATTTTAGTTGAGCCTTTCATTTTCACCTTTTTCTTCCAAGTTTCTAATATGTTAAACAAAAAATAAGACATTTTATTTCCCAAGTCTCATCTTAAAGTCTCAGAATTCTTATTCCCTTGTCCCAAACACCCCGTAATATACAAAAAATAAGCCAGCCTAACTGCCTAAAACACATCTTACAAATAAGAGGGTCTCACCTAAGATAAAAAATATTTTAAAACCATCAATTTTAGATGGTTCAATTATAAAAATTTAAATTTGCAATTTTACTTTAAAATTTCAACTTTAGGCGTACCTGAATTTCTTTTATTTTTTTAAAACATACTCCCTCCGTTCCTTAATGAAATTTCCATAATAAATGTTCACGGGAATTAAGAAAAATAGAATCTTTTAATTAGTGGAGATATTATTTTATTGAATAATAAATTTGATGGAGGAAAAATAGGGACCACAAATATTTAAAAAATTTTAAAAGAAAGTTAGTGGAAAAAGATATGGGGACCACAACTAATTAAAAAATGTTTTTATAAAGTTAGTGAGAAACATATAGGGACCATACAAAATATAGAAATGTTGAAATGGAGTTAGTGAAAATATGTGGGGACTATAAACATTATTAAATGGAGTTGGGCATGTGCAGAGAAAGACACATGACGCCCCAGTAAGAAGGATCGAATGCATCATAGTGGAGGGTAAGAGAAGTCGAGGACGACCTAAGAGAACGTGGGAGGAACAAATCAAAAGTGATATGCATGAACTTCACCTCTCCAAGGACCTGACCAGGGATAGGGCCAGTTGGCGGCGTCTTATCCAAGTCCTAGATTAGTAAACCTGTCCTTTTACCCCCTCGTTCGTCTTTATCCTTTGCCTTTTTGTCGTTTTTTACCTGTTTCTTTGATCTTATCTTTGTTTTTGTGTGTATGCTTCTATTCTATTTGCCAACTGCAGGTTCCTCTTGCTAGAAGACCGTTCTCGAGCCGGGGTACTCTTTGATCGCACTCTCCTTATGGGTATGAGCATGCCATCGTTCCTCCCTCCCCAGACCCTGATCATATTCTTTGAGCGGGATACACTGGGTATAATGATGATGATGACAGCATAAACATTATTAAAATATTAAAATGAGGATGAATAAGGTTATTTTTGTCCAAAATTCGTGATTTAAATGGATTTTTTTAATGGAAACCACAAACGAAAACCAAAATAGAAAATGGGAACTTCTGTAATTAACAAAAGGAGTAGAATTTTCAAATAAAACTTTTCACAAATTAGGATTTTCAAATGAAGTACTTCTAGAAAAGAAGCCCATAAACATGTCGTTTTTAGAATACTACTCTGTTCCTTATAGTTTGAAACGAGGAGAAAATATTTGTTTTTTAAGAAAAAGGTAAATAAGGGTGATAAATGAGGAGAGAAAATAAATTGTGTGGTTGAAATTGAAAGAGAGTTAAAGTATATAAATGAGACTAAAAGAAAGTGGTGGGCCATTGTCCAAAATAAGAAATGATGCAAATTAAATGGAACGAACTAAAATAGAAAATGATGCAAATTAAATAGAAAGAAGAGAGTATTTTTTTTTCGCAACTTATGGGCTGCAAATCCAAACATTTTACTCGACCAAAGACCACATTCGATAAACGGGTGAAACCCACCCACCCGATTTCCCCTTCAAAGAGCCCAGCTACTGATTTGCTGAAGAAGGGATCTTTATCTGGAAAGAAAAGAGTTGGGATCCTATCATAGTATGTGTAACTTTCACCTATCCTTTTAGGTATTTTTCACCCATTTTTTTTTAATGTATTTTTCACCCATTTTTTATGTAATGGATTATCAAAGTTTTGATTTTTATTGCTTTCTGGCTTGAATTGCCCCCTTTTTTGAATTTAATGATTTGGGTTCTATTGACTAGGAAATGTTGTTTCATAATATAGCACTTTTGTGTTTGAATAAGGTGATGTAAGGTAACTGATGTTACTAGCTATAATGTAAGGAGTTTGATTTACCATTTGTTGCTTTTTGGGTTGTAATGTGCCATATTTTCACGGGCAAAGATTTATAGTTCTTTGGTTTCCGATTGTAATGTATTATACTAAAATGACTCATTAAATCATATACACATCTTATTTTGCGTAAAGTTGTAGATGATGTTTGGTTCTAAAGTTCAATTGAAAATGACCTATTATTTACCAATCACTAGGATAAGGTTGCAGGACATCCGGTCCTCAAAACTCCGCCCTAGGTGGGAGTCACTTAACGACACTGGGGTAATGAAATGTTTTTGGTTGTTGCCTTTTGTGATGCTAGTTTATGATGTTCTTGGCTGTATGTTGTTGAAAATACTTCACATGTGAGACAAGATCCCACATCGATAAAATAATGAGACAAGATCCCACATGCTAACTTAATTCTTGTGCTCTGATTGTGTAGGATTGCTTGATGAAGTTCAGTGTATATTTCATTAGACCCTTTATCTTTGCTGGAACGGAAGTGTTGTTCTCGGTAATACCCTCTTGTTTTGTTCGTATATGCCTTAATTCTTCCCTATTCTATCTTGATTTTTAGGTCGCCCCGATACCCTTCTACTTCTCTTATTTGGGTATGCATCGTATTTTGTCTCATCGTTGTGTTGCAGGTGCGAAGGAAGCTCATGCCGTATCACCTCATTCTGCACAAATAATGTATGTTGCAATGGCTTCTGCATTATTCAGCGCTCCGTTCCATTTTACTTTTGCCTATGCCGCTGCAGTGCTGCAATCTATTTGGAACCAAATATCTCCGTAACATTTAACTTAAATAGCTGGCTTATTAGCTTGCAAATCAGTCAATACATTCCGGTGACCAAACCAGCCAACAACTTAAGCAAAAGTTTCTGGCCAACAATATCAGCGAAAGCTCCGATCAACAACCAACAACCATTTTTTCCAAATGGAGTTTGTGTAAAAATGGGCTAAAACGTTCCTGTTGCTTTTCCCTTGTAATTTCATGTGCACTCCGTTGTGTTCAGTGTTCTCCGATTCGACTTATTGCTAGCTATGTTTCCTAGAGCTGATCGATTTTGTTGAATGCTGCAGTATAGCACACCCCTATCTTGTGGCTCTTAGTCAGCACTACACATTTTACATCCGGCATAGAATCATCATTGCGCATCAGTTGATGCAATATCTCCTAGTTCCGCTCTATATTTATTCATGGCTATCAATCGTGCACATTCTAGCTCAGTTATGAGCCATCCATATCATTGCTTGTGTTCCGTCTTTCACACTGTATAAATTTCTTCATCCCTCTACGCATTCTGTTATCAGTAAAAACCCGATCCAGAATCTGGGTGTTGGCCTATTTTTTGGCTTGTACTGCAGTCCTTATGCCTGCACCATTGATCGAGTTTAGATACTACACGATAACTGGAATCGATGACACTAGAAAATGGCTATTGTTGGCGATTCTATATATAGCGATTAATAGCTTAACCATGTATATGTGCTTGTTTCGGCCGTCTGATTGGAGCCATGAATCTGGTGTTCAGAGGTTTATATGGTAGATTTTATTAGACTACATTACAATTGATTGAAGATTTAATCAAAATTATGAGATCTCGAGCATGGGTTGGCATGATTGAAGATTTTCCGTTTCACTCTTCTGATAGTAGTTTTATTCTCATTAGTCACCAACTATAAGAAGAATCAATTTTCGTCTAATTCTTTTTGTCGTGTAGAGAATTTTTAACCTTACTCCGGAATAGAAAAACCGGGAATAGAAAATGGGAAAAGAAAATTAATGATGGGAGTTTGGTGTTCTTACCCATTGGATTCTTACTATATCAATAATAGTCATGGGAACAAATTGATGATGGAAAAGGGTCGAGAAACTTTTAGGTAGGGGCATAAGAAGCACAAGAATTAGATGCTTCTTTTGTTTACCCTTTTTGGGGGGATTGGAGTGGGGTTGAATTTATTTCCTCCGGTACGAGCTGTTGTCGTTCTTTCCTTTTCAAATCCTGCATAGTTTCTATGAGCGGGATACACTAGGATGATGATGATGAGTCAATAATTGTTTAATAACTAATTATACTTGGATATTCATTTAAGTTAAACTCAAATCAAAGGAAATGTGATATTAATTAAAAGGTTGATCTTTGTATTTTTATACAAAAGTATTTTATTAAGAATATATCAAATTCAAATAGAAAAATGAGTATATTTTTCAATTTTGCAGAAAAAAGATGATAGCCTTTATTTTTATCTCAAGGTAGCCGAGGCTAAACTTGTCCAAATTATTTTCGATGATAAATTTTTTTTTCCTTTATAAAATATGTTAAAATAATTTAATTTCATATTAAGCTGGTCTTCATAAGTACTACTCCTTTTGAACAAATTTAGTTGTCCCATTTGCCTTTTCACACTATTAACCAATTTCGTTTAATTTGTATTTTATTCTTAATCCATAAGTTAAAACATAGTCATGTGAGATCTTGTTTGATTCGTCTCAATGCAAGGATTATTCTTATCAATTTTTCATAATTTTTATCTAAGCATAATTAGATATATTAAGAGTCAAAATGTTACATCGACAAGTGTGCCCAAGCAAATGGGACAACTAATTTAATTCGGAGGGAGTATTTAAATGCGGCCAATACTACAACAATGTTGTTCACTTCTTTTCTTAAATTTTTGACAAGCTTACTTATTAAAGTGAGCTATTTGAAATGAATTCTATGACCACCACAACCATGTAACATGTTTGAATGTAAGAATTAAAGCTTTACCCATCACTTGCCAATCTAATTTCCTTAATTGAAATATTATGGAATTAATGTAAATTCAACTAAATAAAACTAAAAAAATTAATTAAATATTAAATAAACTCTAATAGACAAGACCAATTCTTTTTTCTAATTCAAACATTGACCTAAAATCCAATCGATAATTAATGGGTAATGATCTGAATATTTTGACCTGTGACATGGAAATGGTTTGACATGAAAAAACGTAAATAATTACATCAAACCCGGTTGTTGGATCGACCCAAACCGACAAAATTTACAAATAATCCAACTTAATAATGACTCCATCTGATATTAAATTAACTCGAAATTAACTCTACTAGAAAATGATCCGACCTAGAGCCCACTCTTAACACACCAATCAGATAGGTGTATTCTTAATTTACTGGACTTTGATGCTTTATTCTCTTTATCCTACCACAAACATATATTACTAGGTTATATTCTCCCAATGGTGTCCCATGTACTAGCTTTAGCTTTTTGATTATCATCTTAAAAGGGTTATAATTTCTATCTTTTATGATTAATAAAACGTTATCCTATACTCTCTCCGTTCTTAAAAGATTGTCAATTATAGATTTTTCACACAAATTAAGAAAATTAAAATCTTTATAATAAGCGGATATTATTTTAATTAAATAGTAGTGTGAAGTAATGATTGTATTGGTATTAAAAAAAATAGAATCTTTATAGTAAGTGGGTATTATTATAATTAAATAGCCGGAGTAATATTTTATGAAATAGAATTCTCTATAAGAGTAAAAGTATGGACAAAGGTGGAAGATTTGAGAATCAAATCCTTACCTTCTCATACAAGGGAATTCTATACTTATTCTTCACCTTTCTTTGTGGTCTTGCTTTAAGAAGAAATCCTACCTCCAAAAGCCTACTCCATATAATCATATCTTGGGTTCATTTTAAGGATGCCTACTCCCATCTAATTAAATTTACTTTTATAAATCATAAACTATTATTTATCTTTTAAAATTGGGTGCACTAGTGGAAAAAACGTATTTACTGCCACCATAAGTGCTTGGGTTCAAAATCGCAGCCTTTAATGGTACAAAACCCGCAGCCCTTGACGTCTTTTCCACTAGTGGCAAATTTTAATATTCAACCAATTAAAAAATTTCTTAGAAATTTGATGAAGAAAGTACTTTTAAGTAAAATTCTTATTGAAACTTACTTTCTATATCAACCATACATGTTTTTATTATAAGGCAAATGCATGTTTTTATTTCACACGTACTTCTAAGATTTCTTTGCATCCAAGCCTATAAAATATCAAAACCGACAAATATTAGGTTAAACATAAGCCTTATGAGTTTTGAATATTATATGTAAACATATTACATTTTCATATTCTCAATATCTAGTTTTAATTGTGGAAAAATAGTTGGAAAAAAAATCAACTTTCTAAATATATACTCCTTCATTCCGCTCATTTCACTGTATTTAGTGTGAAAAAGTTTTACATACGTGATATGACAACCACAATATGATAAATTAAGTGGAATAGAGGAGATTTAGGAGTACAATAAAGACTTCTTAAAATTGTAAAATTAAACAACTGCTCACTTTGCTCATGCTTTTAAATCCCGTTTTGGTGCTTATGTACCATGCTATACTCATGCAAGTGAATAAGGCATGGTAGTTGTCTGGTTGTATTGTTGATTGGGTTGTTATGGCGTGACTCGTGAGAGGGTGGCAAAGTTCCCAAAATATGTAACTAGGTTGGGCTAAATATAGTGTATAGGACCACCATACCAAAACAACACTACTATTATTGTCAACTATAGAAATATAAAGGAGTACCATACACTAGTGTCTTAGTCCATACTCTATACACTTCATTTAAAAGTATAAAAGTAAAGGTAAAAGACCTTTTTGATATCCCGCACTAGGCAGGGTTCGAGTGGGGGTTTTCATTTTCTTGAAAGATGCGGACAAATCATACCCGTACCCCCAAGGAGGGAGTAAAGAGAGATGCGCACAGTCAAGAAACCCCCCAATTGATACATGTGCCCAGTAGGGGTCGAACCTAAACCTTATGCTCCACATGCAGATGCTCTGTTCATTGAGCCACAAGCGCCTTTTGGTTCTTATAGGTGCTTACAATTAGTTTCCATAAAAGATCTAGCATGCAATTATGCAATCACACTCAGCTTTTAATTGTGTTGAATTCTTGACTAGAAATGATTAAATGGGCGGATGGGTGAGCTATGCCCTTCCGCATATCATACGCATTCCTATCTAAAATTTATATACCCACCACCCATAGAATTAAGGTAGAAGTTTTATACCCACATTGTGCTCATCTGGGTATGTATTCAAACTCTAATGCGCATCTATTATGACCAACTGTGTATACTCATTTATACACGTCTTACATTCACTCCATATCTATGTTATATGTGCTTCACAATTATAATTCCTTTTTATTTAATTGTATATCTATTTTAATTTTTAATCATACGATGTATTGAATAAAATTAATATACTTATTTTTGTAGAACGTTTTAAATAAATATATATATAATTGATACAATAGTGGTACATTGTAGATATGGGACTAGTGGGTATGGGGCGGGTCAAGTGGGTATGAGGCCGGGCGAATTAAAATAGGCGGGTAAAACTTCATATCCAGCACCTATCCATCACCTGTGACGAGTTAAAATAGTGCATTAAATAGCATAATAACTGAAGATGCATGTAGGGGCCGGGTTACAAGACCGAGAAAATATTAAATATATAATTTCTCCCACATTTTTGCTCAACTTGCATGATGCAGCTGTCTTACTCGTAATCAATACTTTTGCATAGTTGTTAATTGTTATAGTCAAAATTTTGGAAATAACGATAATAGTGAATTTCTAAGTGCTAATATTTTGATTTCTACACACCGGGCCGGGCCACATGCTAATCTAATCTACCCGCCAAAATAGCTTTTTCCATAAATCATAAGGTAGACCCTAGAGAATTTGTAAAACACTCCCTCGGTCCCAATAGTTTTACCCTGTGGAGCTATTAAAAAAATGAGTAAAGTGGCATTTTTTGGCAATATAGAAAAAAAATAATCATTATATCCGGTGTATTTCTCTCATAAAAAACATGATCAGAGTCTGGGGAGGGAAGAACGACAACAACTCATACTCACAGAAAAGAGTACGGTCAAAGAGTTCCCAACTCGAGAAAAGTCTTCAGAGCGAGAAAAACCTGCTACTTACAAACAAAATAATTATAAATAAAGATAAAAGTAAGAAAGGAGGTAAAAAGCGATAAATAAAGACAATGAACAATAACAAACGCTAGTTAAAAGGGACGAGTTATAGTGATCTAAAATGATATAAAAATGCAAATGTAAATTTTTTTTTTTAAAAAAGGATTATAATCAAAAATAAAAATGAGACAAATTTAATTAAACAAACATAAAAGCTAGAAAATTGTAATCCAATGAGAGGGCTATAACCTATGTATTGAAAGGATAAATGAGTTGAGTCGAGTTGGGTCAAGGTTAGAAATGCTAAATTCAACCTGGTTTTAAATTCTCGAATTTTAAGCTTGAGTACTTTTATTGAGGCTAGAAATCTTAGACTCGACTAGGTTTTTGATTGAATTCGAGTTGGATTCGAACCTAATTGATCATGGTTAAGAGCTAAAAAAAGATAAAATTTTACTTTTTACATTTTATATTTTATAAACAATATGTTAAATATGATGTTGATTAGTTTATTGCATTTAAGCTTATTTGCAAGCTTAAGCTGAGCTCCAATTTGGGTGGGGCTTGAAAGTTCTTGAGTCAATGCTTCTCATTTACAGTAAATAACATAATAATTATTGTTGTGAGATGTCGTCTTTTAATAGATTGTATCAAATAAAGAGTCTATTTCTTATAATTTGATTAGTTAGACTTTTTAATTTTTATATAACGTGTGTCACTTTTATAATAAAACCGACTAATTCCACCATTTGTGTTCAGATAATACTACATCAATCGTCTTATGTTTAACTAAATTACTAAAAATTACTTGAGAATTTGGTGTCTGCTGCATTATCGCATTAATCAAACTTTATAACTCCAAACTCTCACGAAGAGAGAGAACAAAACCAAATATATGAGTAGAATCAACCCAATGAATAAGTAGAACAACTCTTCTATAAGGAGTAAACAAATATTTATTTTAATCATATTCAAAATGTTTAAAACAGATAAATTTATAGGCTTAGCATGGGTTAGTGTTTTTTTAGAGAGAAGGTATTAAAACAAAAGTTAGTCATGAAATAATCTTTAAATACCTTTTTTTATTGGGATATGATTAGACTGCTTATTATTATACTTTTAGTATAAGTATACGAGTAATTATGATGCAAATATTGAACTAATGATGAAAAGGTCAAATATCATTACTTGCAATTTATCCAAGTGGTATACAATGCCTTCACTAATTATTAGGGCCGAGCAAAACTATTTGATGATCCGATTATCCGATGATTCGATCTGATATTCGATTCGATTTTTAGGATATCCGATTTGAAGTTAAAATTCGGATCAAATATCCGATTCGAAATTTCGGATATCGGATACAAATTCGGATATCAATATTTGTAGATTCGAATATCCGAAATTTTTTTGAATTGTCGGATATCGGATATCCGAAATTGTTTCGGATAGTCGGATATCGGATATCCGCGTATTATAAGTACTTTCGGATATCCGTTATTCATAACAATAAAATTATATTTTTATAAATAAATTATTTTGACTAAATTCGGATGTCGGATATTTCGAATATCCGATCCGACTGCATGTTTCGGATCGGATATCCGATTTTGCTCACCCCTACTAATTATGATGAAAAATGTTTGGAAAATGATTTTGTGGTTTGCTTTTTTTGAATAACTGTATGTTTATTGACTTATTTTTCCTTTGATAAATAGTCATTAACTAATACTTACTTTTATCAAATATCTCTCCAAATAATAAAATAATCTAATAAATTTAAAAATTAACACTTTTAACTGATCAAACAAGACAATTAAAAAACATTTAAAAAACATTGGACAACAACCTACAACCATATTTTGTATACAATCCAACCCCGTAATCTTTTTCCTTTATAAAAAAAATTCAATTATTTAAAATTATAATTTACATATTATATCAAACCACTTCTCAAGGCAAATTAGCTACGCTAGGCCACATCACTAGGCTAATGTAATAGGTACGTTTTTGTTATTATTCAAATGTCTCTAATGAGCCCTAGATTAGTGGTTCCTTGGTCATGATCCTGGTTTATGATTGATTTTATATATAGTTTAAGCTAAACATTAATGGCTCACCTAACAATAATTTAAGGGAGGAAAGAGCTTCATCATTAACTTTTTGATTAATATGCAATTCTAAATTCTAATGTTAACATTCATGTTTAGTTTAGCTAAACAAACTACTCTTCTACAATTCTTTAATTTATGGTCAAAAAGAAGTTTGCTTAATAGACTATGGTGAGAGTATGAGGAGAAGATAGACGACAACTCATACCCATTAGCAGAGTGCGGTCAGAGAGTCCCCCGGCTCTAAAGAGTCTTCAAAGAGAGAGAATCCTGCAACTATCTGAAAGTCTGCAAGTTACACCCACGTTAGCATGCATAATAATCAACCAACGAGAGATACACAAAAAAATACGTACAAATAACTATACAATCGATAATGGAAAGAGAGGTCGTAAAGAGCGATATATTTACAAATAATTTTAGTATAAAAATAACGTTCATATACATTAGTTGATAAAGAAATTTGATGTACGGTTGAAAATTGATTCGAACACATTGATGGTTCTGGGCATGTGTAAGGTGTCAAATCGCATATGATCCCATAAATTAAGGGTTCTTACATATTAGTCGATATGGTTTACGCTACCTTTGATTTAGTCTAATTACTTGTTTTAAAAACCTATAATTATAAAAAAATATATATATATAAAATAAACATATCCTCAATAATTAGTGTGTATTTCTACACTTTCCCTG
This sequence comes from Amaranthus cruentus, assembly GCA_019425755.1. NCBI lineage: Eukaryota > Viridiplantae > Streptophyta > Magnoliopsida > Caryophyllales > Amaranthaceae > Amaranthus > Amaranthus cruentus. The sequence continues at coordinate 25,046,321 of CM033454.1, forward strand.
TTAAAGACGAATGCATAGATTAAGGATAAGTGTGGGTTAATTAAAGATCAACTAGTCTCCTGAGAGATTGTCTTTCTGAGAGACGTCTCTCAGGCTCAATTCATTAAAGCTTATTGCCTATATTTACTCTACATTTTCCCTAATGGTCAATCCAATTAGAGATGGTCTCTCATAGAGACGTCTCTCACAAGAATTTGTAATTAAAGATATGACTCATAACTCATTACTAATTTGCTATGTGTCTCCTCTACTCTGTCCGTTATCTTTGTGTTAACTTCCCTTATTGCAAATTGAAAAAGACGGATCAGAAAGAGTAAAATTTAGGGCATCCATTAGACCATTTCCATAATTTTTAAATTCCATTAAGTTAATGATGCTAGAATCACTTGACTAATGGAGATTGGAGAGTATTAGCTAAGAGTAGCTAGGATATGCAAACTCGAGCAGTGACAAAGTGCAGCTTTTAGACGTGCAATTTTCGGAATTTGCAATGATAGATGGGGTGGTTAAGAATATAGACGTTGGAACAAACAAAACCCAATGGCTCAAAGCTAATCAAAGGCAATTATGTTCATTATTATTATATTTTTTACTAACCCACTTATAATAATGAATGGAAAATTCCAAATTATATAAAAAATTAGTCAGACCAACTTAATTATAGTCATAGTCATCAACTTAGTATCCCGTACAAGTTATAATATTGGGATGATATATCCACTACAATAAATTTAGCTTTTTGCGACATTGGATTTAGTGACATTAAAAAAATGTCACTAATTCATATTTTTAGTGTAATAATATAATTATTAGTTTTTATTTTAAGTTCCACCATAAAGTGATTTAGCGACACTTAATTTGGTCTTTAGTGGCATATGTATACGTAATTGTCACTATAGTCCATAGTGACATTTGTGAGAAATGTCGCTAAAAGCTTTAGTGTGACTTTTTAATATGCCGCTAAAGACTCTAATAAATGTCACTAAATCCTCTATATACACTATAAAAAATTTGAAATAATGACATTTAAATTAAATGTCACTAAATATATCCCACTAAAAGCAAATTATGTTGTAGTGATCCCACATCGATAAATTAAAGACGGTATACACACTTTATAAGTTATATTGGAGCTCTTCTTCCCATTGTCATATGGTTTTGGAATAGTATATATCTTTTTGATTTATGAAGTGTTTGTACCTCGTGTATGTTGGCATTCACAATAAATTCAGCCTAATTTACATATGATCTAGGGGAGAAAGATAGCGTACAAACCATACTTGTAACCTTTTTGAGGAGAGAGCAAAGTGGAAAGTGCATACTTTATTTATAATTTTTATTTATAATAAGAGTGTTTCAAACTCGAGTTACTTCATTTTTATAAATATACTATTGTTAATAATATACTTTTTTAACGTGCCATTTTAATAAGTTGCAAATTTATAAAGACAAAGAATGTATATTCATTGATCACCAAAAGTGAGAAAGAAAAAAATAGATCATGAGTTGGAGGCGTCATATCTATGTTTTAGACTACTGATTTTCTCTTTGATTTCTTTTTAATGTTTTTGTTCTCTTGCTTTTTTTAGTTTTATTGTTTTCATTTTTTTTAATTGTTTGTACTTATTTATTTTATCTATTTGCATTTAATCTATCTATCCCGTGCAGACTCCTCTTTTTATTTCTGGAGCCGGGGGTCGTGTTTTCCTTTATAAGTGTGAGTCTTCGTCGTCTTTCCCTCCTCAGACCCTATCTATAGTTTTTATAAGCGAAATATACTGAATAGGATGATGATGATTTTGATAACCAAAAGTGAGAAAGAAAAAAGGGCATGCATAGTGATTGGGGAAATAATAACCATAGGATTCTCATTTCTCACCATATTATTTGTAAATTGTAATCAAAAAAAGATATGGAGTCTAAAGTCTAAACCAACAATATTTGACCAAGAAATAGTCGATAATGTCCTTTTTGTCATATCCCTATTCCTAGCAATCGCATTGTCTTGGAAACATCTGTACCCCATGTTCTTCTATACTCATTTACCATTTTTTATGTCTCACTTTTCTCTTAGTACCCACCATTATCTCAACTACTCCTATATCCCATTTCCTTGTAAACATATGGAAGTCATATAATTGGTAATACTTAAATTATTGGACACTGTATATTTTTTATAAGAATCGAATTCAAGACTTTGTACGAAAAAAGCAATATTTACAAAAAAAACTTGATTTTTCTAATTGGAGACTATCAATTAAGGTGTTTGATAATTTGTTGTTTCAATTTTGACATATTAGTCTGCTTAACATGATAACATTAAAGAAAAGAAATTACTCATTCGCCTAAAGTACTCATAAAGAGCAAACATCGAAGCTTGCAGTGACAATGCCAAAAATTTTTCTATAGAAGTAAAGAGATTCGAACCTCTGACTAATCTTATAATATAGAACACGCCTCATGTAGTTTAAATTAATCAAATATATATATGTTTTCTTTAAAAAAACCTGGTCAATTTTTTTAAATTTTAATTTGAGTTCAGTTGAATCCACTTAAACCACACTAAAACCGCCTCTAGAGCGAATAGAACTACGTATTATTGTTGTACTTGTACGTGTATTGTTCAATTTAATAAGTTAGTTTTACTTTCATATTTTCCTATTTTTCGGATTTGGTGAAATTAATTCAATTTAGCAAATGTATTCTAAATTATATAATTAATTACAATTCATAAGAACTACTTCTTCCGTTCCAATTTACTTGCAACATTTACTTGATCACGCAGTCCAATGCACTAATTCAATTCTTAATATCTCTAATTATGAAGAATAAAAAATTATAAAAATTTGATATTAATAATCTTTGCAATGAGACGAATCAAACAATCACAAATGAAGAGTGATGACTGATGAATAAATATTATCAGGGCCGAGGCAAAGTTTTTGGAGGCCCTATTTATTTGTGATGTCTTTTAAAGTGGGGCTCTTCAATATATATATTAAAAGATAAAATTCTTTTTCACTTCAAGAAAAATAGTTCATTCTTCGATGTATTTTAATATTATATTATTACTTCAAATATAAAAAAAAGTTTACAAACAAATTACTTAAAATGTGTAGCTCAAAATCGAGTCTGAATAGCACTTTTTAATATTTGAGGTCCCTTATTTTCGGGGTCCTAGACGGTCGGCTACCTCAGATGACCAAAGAATCGCCCATAAATAGTCGCCCATAGTATTACTTTTACCAATGTTGTAACTAATTTAAAACAGAAGATGTATGAAACCGTTTTCATGTGAGCCCCTTCATGTTTAGTAGCTTTATTTATTCCTTTGTGCATAGATCGAGTGGCGGAAGAATGGGGTATCAAAGAATCAGAATTTTTGCTATATTTTGGCTTTAACCTCCACCCAAAACCAAGCATTAAAAAGGGGAATATAGATTTAGTGACATGTCATTGTTCAACTTTCTAGCCTTCTTATTCAAAAAATAATATTTTTTTTCGTCTCTCTTAAAATTTACTATTTGCATTTTTGATGAAAATTGGTGAAAATGAAAAATTGAGTTAGAAAATAAGATAAAAAATAATTAAGTGAATAATTTAAATAAGTGATTAAGATGGAAAAAATAAGATTACATATGACATTAAAGAATAATTAATGAGATCATTGTCAAATAAAGAACGAAAAAATCAATAAACGAACTAAAATAAATATTGATACTAATAAGTATTTCATGATAATAAATGATGAGTAATAAATTAGTTTTAGACTCTCTTTTTTTTCTAGGAAATTATTCTCATTACTGGTTTTGGGTTAGTTGCCATTAAAAATTCGATTCTTGTGAACATTCGTAATTATTTTAATTAATATATAATTCTTACAAATAGAATATCCTTTTTACTTATTATTTTAAAACCAATTTATAATTAACTGTCGGGTTTTAAAAGGTATATATCATTATTGACAAGTTAATCGATAAGAAATATATATATTACGTTATTTAATGTTATATTCGTACAAGAGAAAATAGAAAAAAAAAACAAATGGATAATAAAAACTAATAAAAAAATTTATTTGTTAAAATAAATAAATGTAGTTTTAGTTGGAAGAATCTAAATTATTATGTGGAGAGAATAGAGCACCAATCATTCAATGAAATACAGCTTCTAAATACTTCTATATGTTGAGCAAACAACACACATCCTCCTAATGATTGTTAAGAAACTCAAATAATTAATATTAACAAGAGTAATTAAAAAATGGGCCATGCATGTGACTCATTCTTATGTACTTAATAGTATAATCCATTGACATACATGCCATGCCATGCAAATATGCAATGACTAGTCAATTATAGTTGAAAATAATTATACACTACCATATTATAAAAATATTATATATGCACCAAATGCGGAGTGACAGATCTAGGGTTAGGAGTCCTAGGAGGCACTTACTAATGGAAGAAATTTCAACAGAGTTTTATTTGTAAAATTAACAACCATATTACCCTTCTTTGCTAAAATTTAAAATACGACATACCATAAAAGGAAATAGAACAAAATAAATCAACTGGCCTAATTAAATAAATGAGATAAAATAAATTAGACAAAATTACTAAAATGAGGGTGTATTTATCATCAAAAGACTTCAGTATTAATTTTATGCTTTTACTCTTACTACTAGTAGAAAAGTCAGAAATCGAAAACAAAGAGGTAAAAAAATTGTTTGACAATTAGTTATTAATAATTTATGTTGATTTGTTTGTTCAATAAAAATATTAACTATTTTTATTGATTTTTAAGTTAAAAAAGAAAAAACATAAATCAATTGCTCAGTCAACAGTGAAAAATAAGGCATTGTGAGATAAATATTGCATACACATGAATTTGGAGCACTAGAAGACAGCCTGGAATATGGATCCAAACACAAACCCCACTCCTACTCTATTATTTCTAATTTATCCCTCGTCTTCAAACTTTTTTTCTTTTCTTTTTCCAGATGTGTGGCAAATTAGCTTATCGAACAGTTTTAGCTTATTTTAATATAAATAGAGGGTTGAGTGGTCAAACAAGGTGGTCAAACCAGCTAATGTTAGTATTTGATGGATTAGCTGATAGAAACAACTTATTGATACAAATAAGTTGTTTTTGAACAAGCTGCTTATAGCAGCAAGTTCAAAATCAGCCGGTCAAATCAACCTCTCTAATCAGCTGTTCAAATCAGCCACCATAATCAGCTATTAGCCATCTGCCAAACACCCTCTTAATCCATCTTTATTTGCTTAATCTTTGTGAGAGTATTAATTAACAACCAAAAAAACTTTCAAAAAAATACTCTTGAGTCATGTTTTGTTTATCTTAATATGATAATGTTTAATTAAAATTAAGTTTATTTAAAAATAATTTTAAACCTATAAAAATAAGTAGTACTTCTACTTTGCATTGAAGAATCAAATTTATTCTTCGTAGTAGTCTTAATTACTTTTTCACATTTACCGAGAATATCTCTAATTGTGTATAATATTAATAATTATTGTATTGAAATGAATGAAATACGATTTCACTTGGATATATTTTAACTTATAAATTAAGAATAAATATAAACCGCAACTACTTCAAAAATAAAAGTGACATCATAAGTTTGGTTCCATAGAAATACATTCATATCATATAAACAACAAACTTAGTAGAAAGATTCAAATATCATTACTAAAAGTTTTGTTGTTCAATTCATATCACTTTTATTATTGCGTGAATCTATAATTATAGAAGTACTTAACTATTTTTATTTAAAAAAAAAGGAACAAAAGTTGTTCAAAAATTTGATCCAGCATTTCAAAAAACTATTCCCCGTTCCATTTAATTTGCAACATTTTTCATTTTGGTTCGTCCCACTTAATTTGTATCATTTCTATTTTTTGATTATGACCCACTACTTCCTTTTAATCTCATCCATATATTTTGACTCTCTTTTAATTTCATCCACACAATTCATTTTCTCTCTTCATTTATTACCATTATCCACCATTTTCTTTAAAAACAATTATTTTCACTTTGATGCAATCTATTCAAGACAAAAGAAGTATAAGTTATCCTAATGGTTGAAAAATTTTCAATGCCCTTCCCGTCTTCCCCTTCAAAAACACGAATTGTCCCTCTTCTAGTGTAGTAAGACATTCCTCCTTTTCATTAATACTTCCTCCGTTCTATAATACTTGCTACTGAATGTGACATATTATGTGAAAAAATATCATTATCAATAGCTAGCATTATGCAACGAAGAAAGTATGAGATAAGAAAAAATTAAGCAATCACATAACAACATCGAAAAACTTGATATTAAACACTTGTCACAATAATGAATAGGAAATCCTTTTATCACTAGATCATTATAATACTTAGTGCATCTCATTTATAGAAAAACTTTCATCACTAGATCAAATCATAATACTCTTAGAAATATTGAGGGGGTATTTGGCAAATTAGGTTATTAAACAATTTTAGCTTATTTTGATGTAAATAGAGGGTTAGATGGTCTTAAATCAGCTAATGCTATTGTTTGATAAACTAACTGTCAAAACAACTTATTAATATTTATAAGCTGTTTTTGAACAAGTTGCTCATAGCAGAGAGTTCAAAATCAGCTGGTCAAACCAGTTAATAAATCAGCTGATCACATCGACCACTATAATCGGCTATCGACTACCACTCTACCAACTATACGTAATTTGCCAAACACCCTCCTAGTAAAAAAAAAGGCCACCCAAAAAATTTTTGATTCCCATGTTCTTTCCTTTCCTTTTTTTTTTCTTCTCTCTTGCTTCACTTCCCTCCACTTTGGTTTTCTTTTCTTTTCTGCCACTGCTAACTCTAAGCATCTTTAGGCTTTACCTCTCCACTACTTTTGTTATCTTTCCCAATTTTATTTTATTTTTTCCATATTTTCTTTGCAAAAATTCTTTGGGTTTCTTCTTTCCTTATTTCTTCTCTATATTCTCAACTTACAACCTTCGGTATATATCTCTCCCTCTCTTAGCTTAACTGTATTTTCTCTCCATCTTATATACCCCCTTTTGTTCTATGCTTAGTTTAGCATTGATTGATCATAAAGTTTGTACCTTTTCTTCTCAATTGCTAGTTTTTCGCTTCAATCCTGCAAAAAATTGTTGATCTTCTATAAAATTTCTAACCTTTTCCTGGATTTTTTAACCCAGAAAAGTAGAATTTGTAATTTCTTCAGATTTGTTTGTATAAGTAGAGTCCTTTCAAAATGTTACCTCCAATCCTTTCAAATTTTTCTGTAAAAAGAAGAAAAATCTAAAGTTTTCATCTTTGGTGTTCTTCTGAATTTGGGTTTTTTTTTTTTTTTTTTGAATTTGTATTAATTCAATGGGAATATGTCAAGCAAAACCAATTGAAATCCCTGAAACCCAGTTTGAAACTGAGGTTGTTAATGGGGAAAATCAACCCATATCATCAAATACAGGAAGTGGGAAAACTCCAAAATTCCCATTTTATAGTCCAAGTCCATTACCAAGTGGTTTTAAGAATTCCCCTGCAAATTCTAGTGTTACATCAACTCCATTAAGGTTCTTTAAGCGCCCATCTCTCCCTCCTTCTCCAGCAAAACACATTCGGGCTTTGTTGGCCCGAAGACATGGGTCTATTAAGCCCAATGAGGCCTCAATCCCTGAAGGGAGTGAATGTGATATTGGATTGGATAAGAATTTTGGGTTTTCAAAACAATTTTTTAATCATTATGAATTTGGGGAAGAAGTAGGAAGAGGACATTTTGGGTATACTTGTGCTGGTAAAGGGAAGAAAGGTAGCTTAAAGGGGCAAGATGTTGCTGTCAAAGTCATCCCCAAAGCAAAGGTTGTTTTCTTTTTGCTAATTTTTTTTGATTTATTTTAGTTTCTTGTGTAGTTTTATTAAGTCTTGTGTGTTTTTTGTCATATAGATTTGTATGTCAATGAGGTTTTGTTCATTAATTGATCTGATTGCTGATTCGAAGTATTAATTTTGGGTATTTTAGATTCCCTTTTGCCTAAATCATTGTATAATTTGGTAAAGTAGCCTAGAATTCGCCTTTTTCGGTTTGCGATGTATGATTATGATGAATTTCTAATTGAGGATGTGGATTCAATCCCCCTCTTTAGTTTGTTTTCTTAATTAGTTGGTATTGTCAAGGCTAGATGATGATGACTTTAACTAGCCGTTTGGTTGTTGGTATTAGACTGTGGTAATAGTAATGAAAATACTTCTATAATGTAATTTTGCTAGAAAGTTTGCTTGACACTGTTTCATCCATTACCACTTGCGAATTTGGTATTCCGTATTTGGTAATGGAAAATTGTGTAGAATTACCATGGGCGTAACATAGCATATCTTGTCAAAATTAAAGAAAAACTCATCATAATCATCATTACCAAACGGGGCGTAAGATCTAGATGGAAATTTCATTGTCATTTGACTTATATAGTAGTTCAAAAGGTTCTGGTTATGCTATGTGATCTAAAATAAGGTGACACTTCATTAGTTTATTGTTGGAATGGAGTTTTCACTGAGGACAATTGTGTAGAGGGAGGGAGTCAGAGAAGGGCCCTGCTATGATGGTATAATATCACTTTGTACCATTTGCACGAATACTTTACTGTTACCGTAACTTTAATACATGGGGCCGTAAGCCTGTTTAACCACTAATTGCTCATGAATTATGATTATTCGATTGCTTTTTTTGGGTAGTAGTGAAATTTGTCTCTTGAGAATAAGGTTGCTTAGGGGCTTGTGTAAAGTGGTCTATTTGTCTTATTTACTGTTCGGTTTCTGGCAGATGACAACGGCTATTGCTATTGAGGATGTTAGAAGGGAAGTCAAGATATTGAGGGCACTTACGGGCCATAAGAATCTTGTGCAATTCTATGAGGCGTATGAAGATGATGACAATGTTTATGTTGTGATGGAGTAAGTTACACTCGTTCTTCAGTATAAGGACATAATTCAATATGACTTCATCAACACTTACTCCTATGAGTTGATTTGCGTTTGGATTTTGGTTTACTAGACCTTAAATGATGCTCGCTTTGCAGTTTTTAATAATTGAATAGTCTAATTGTGAAATTTAACTTCTATTCGAGTGGAATATACGAGGCGTTGGCTCTGATGCCAATGCTTATTGATATGGGCGTTTTTTGCATTACTCTTCTAGTCCAACTCATTCCATTAATTCTCTAAATCCTCAAGTTCTTATTAGCTATACGAAGTAATGACTGACGTCCACTATTCTATATATGTAAAAATGTATAAACACCTCTTCACCCCTATGAATCTTATTTTACGCTCACGTTGTCCTTCGTTTGATCTTGTAGATTGTGCTATGGTGGCGAATTGTTGGACCGGATACTTTCAAGGTATTGATGAACCAATAGACCTTCAACTTTGACTGAGAGTTCAAACTTGTATTGTTGTATACTTGCATTAGTGGAAATTTAACGGCTGTTTTTCTATATATGATTATTAGAGGTGGAAAGTACTCAGAAGAAGATGCAAAGGCTGTCATGGTCCAGATCTTAAGTGTGGTTGCCTACTGTCATCTTCAAGGTGTAGTTCATCGAGACCTCAAACCCGAGGTAATTGACTCACAATTCATACCCTTTATAAGTATGAAATAAAACATATCAACATGAAAGATTGACATTACTTACCATATTGTTCATCCAGAATTTTCTTTTTACTACCAAAGACGACAATTCCCCTCTTAAGGCCATCGACTTTGGATTGTCAGACTATGTAAAGCCCGGTAAGTTCACTACACGGTGCGCATATTTGTTCGATGTGTGAATGTGCCCTTTATGCTTGTATATGTTTGTGCAGATGACAGATTAAATGATATAGTGGGAAGTGCTTATTATGTAGCTCCTGAAGTTCTCCACAGAGCTTATGGGACCGAGGCAGACATGTGGAGCATCGGTGTAATTGCTTATATTCTTTTGTGTGGAAGCCGTCCCTTTTGGGCTCGCACAGAATCTGGAATCTTCCGGGCTGTCTTGAAGTCTGATCCTAGTTTCGATGAAGCTCCTTGGCCTACCTTATCACCAGAAGCAATTGACTTCGTGAAGAGATTGTTGAACAAGGATTTCAGAAAAAGAATGACTGCTGCTCAGGCACTATGTAAGTCCTGGACAATTTAGTGTGGCGGTTTTTAATGGAAAATTTGATAATAATAATCCAACCTTTTACCCATTCGCTATAAATAATCCAATCCCAACTTTGGATTATTTTTTAATAAACCAACCTTTGCCCTTAGTTTGCTGTCAGCATACTAATAGGGTGCATTATGCTAATAGCAAACTAAGGGCAAAGGTTGAATTATTATAAAATGAAAGGCTATGCTGATAGCAAACTAAGGACATTGGTTGAATTATTAAAAAATAATCCAAAAGTGAGATTATTCTTAACGGATGGGTGAAAGGTTGGATTATTAATATTAATTTTTCGTGGCTAGCTTTCATTTTCTTTTGTAGTTGAAGACTCGTACTTTCAAATACTAACTGTAGTCTTTAATACTTAATTTATTTAGGTCATCCATGGCTTTCGGGTTATCATCCGGACAACAAGATTCCTCAAGATATGATAGTTTACAGGCTTGTAAGAGCATATATATGCTCGTCTTCTCTTCGTAAAGCAGCACTCGGGGTATGCTTATACACTCATTTCATTTTTTGCTTGTTAGCGGAAATTTTGTATGGATGCACGTTGTGTAGCGAAATTCCTCGAGTTCCATTTGTTATAAACTAAGTATCACTACGTGCTGTGAACAGGCTCTTGCAAAGACATTAACAGTCCCTCAGCTAGCGTATTTGAAGGAGCAATTTCAGATGCTATCTCCAAGCAAAAACGGTTACATATCGATGCAAAATTTTAAGACGGTAAGCTGATAAGTTCCATGTGGTGATCACTTTAATTAATTATAAAAGCCTTCGTGACATTGATGTTATTTTTATAGGCGATATTGAGGAATGCAACGGATGCTATGAAAGATTCCCGAGTTATTGAATATGTGAACCTGGTTCGTGCCCCGCGTGTTTCTGTTATTTGTCGATGGCTTATCTCTTAGAAGAACAAAATTACGTAAACCCGCTAATATGTTGTGCAGGTCAGCTCTATCCAGTACAGAAAGATGGATTTTGAAGAATTTTGTGCCGCGTCTATTAGCGTGCATCAACTAGAAGCAATGGATACCTGGGAGCAACATGCACGACGTGCGTATGAGCTGTTTGAGAAGGACGGAAATAGACCAATAATGATTGAAGAACTGGCCTCGGTAATAGTTATTTATTTATTTTTTTTGTTGCTATTTCACTCTTGCACTTGTTTATATGTGATTTTTCCCCCCACCAGGAACTTGGACTTAGTCCGTCTGTGCCTGTTCACGTGGTACTTCAAGATTGGATCAGACACTCAGATGGAAAGCTCAGTTTTCTCGGATTTGTCAGACTTCTGCACGGAGTCTCTTCTCGCACATTTCAGAAGGTGCAACCCGCTTAAAACCCTTTATACGGTGTGCCTTTCTAGTATTTCGTGGCCCCGTACCATCTTTGCTTAAGATGAAAGGTTCCTACTTATGAAAAATCGGCCGGACGCAGAGGGTCATCTTTGCCGGCTTCTGCATGATTAAGTATTCAGTCTATTCCCTCTTCCTTTACTATTTAAAAACTACATTAAGATTTCATGTAGGATAGTGTTTTCTGGTGCTGTAAGGCAGAAAAATGTATAGTTGAGATTTAGATTAGTGAACTGCTGGAAGTGAAAACCGATATTTTTGTTATAGTTTAGGTCCATCCTTTGTACTGCATGCATAATCTCGAAAACCGACCGATCAATCCGAAAGAATGTGTGACGGAAGATATGGGGATATTTAGCCGGTAATCTTGATGTAATGAGATTGTGGCTGCTGTATTTTGTTTGTGCTGATATATACATAAATTCTTGATGAATTACCTCAATTTGATGAGATTGTGGCCTTGTGGGTGTGTGGCTATATATGTTAAATTGAACGGGTGGGCTTTGAGTCGGGTTATTTTCAGGCCGGATAAAATTTGGATCTGGTCATTTTCCGGGAAGATTGTCTCCAATTCTGTAGGTGATTTTAAAAAATATTTTTGGAAAAAATCAGAATAAATTATGCAAAGAGGCAAATATGTTAGTTTTAAGGCTTTAATAAAGAAATATAAACATAGAATAAAAGATTGTTAATTTGTTAGTAATGTAGTGGCTTATAATCATAGCTTAATGATGTGAAATTGAAAAATGCATGGGTTATGATTGAGTTTAGCTCATTTACTTGTTTTTCCGGTTCAGGTCATATATAAATTACGACACAACTTTTTCGAGTTATTATTTAATGGTTTTTGATTGAATTTTAAGTCGATTTTAGCTCGGAATATAATTTGACAGGGAACTAAGAACAAGTCAATATCAAATGAAACAATTTGGTCATAAAATCGTCCTTATTTGCTGAGTTTGTGTCATGGGTGGCAACTGGCAAATAGCAATAAACTTTATTTTCATTTTAGTAAAATACTTCAACTTGGTGATATAAGATTGATCTAGTTTCAACTACTTTTGTTTACCTACTACTGCAAATTATGTCATGAATTGGCTTCACATTCACTTATGAACTATATTAAGAATATTTGTTACCGGCCATTTTATCAGCTGGTCTTGGGCGAGACGGTCACATAATGAGATCATCAATTTAGGTCGGCCCACTTCGCTGCAAATACTTGGGTATTTTTTTCATTTTTTGAGCATTTTTCAATTTTGATCGTAAAGGTGTCAATTTTCAAAATTGATATCTTTAAGGTTAAAATTGAGAAGTGCCCAAAAAATTAAAAATGTTGTTACACGCGTATGAAATGGGTCGGCCCACACTTCGTCTCAACTTGCGACGATCTCGTCCAAGTTTTTGTGCCAATTTATAACTGAAATTGCTGAAAATACAAAAGCAAAAAACTTTGGCTAGCAATATAGCACAAGGCTTGTATGCTCGTGTTGTGTCATGGCCCGTGGATCATTGTTAGCTAAATGCGAAATGACACGATATTTTTGACGCTCTAACAAGGCTGCAAAGGCACGACCTATCGACATGCTTAAGTACGGTTTATGAAGACACTATCATTTTTCGTAACGAACTTTGCGCCATTGCACCATAGAGATGACAAAATGGGCCGACAAGTAGGGGTACTTTTTTCCTATACCATACCCACCTAAAATTTTAATATTAAACGCGTACTCATCACCTATTGTGAGTAAAATATTTTTAGTCACACAGAATGTGGTTATGCATTCATTACCCGTCATACCTTCACCCACCTTATTCCCATCTCATATTCGCTATATACATGCACGCATTATACCTCTTACCATGCTCACAAATCACGGTACTTCATATTAGGGATTGTTCGAGGGCTTGGACTCGGATCCAGACCCGTTAATTATTTTTTAGATTTAGAAATGATTTGGATTGGATGGGTCTTAAAAAATTAAGACCCTAACAATCAGAACTTAACCTTACGCTATGCAGAGTTGTGTTGTCCTACACTCTCACGTATGTAACAAGCAACACTGAAGTGTCTCACAAAAACTCCCAAATGGGAAGTCCCAAAACTCGTCCACTACCAAAACCCAAATCAAATCTTTCACAACCCATTTTGATCCTTGCATTTTCAATTACTGGGATTGCATTCTTATTCCTCTTCTCATCTTTCATTTCTACAAATGGGTTTTCTTCCCCTTCTACTAAAATCATCTCCCATGTCTTCAATCAACCTAAATCTACCTCCTTTCAACAAAATCAAAAGTTCTTGTATTGGGGTTATAGAATTGATTGCCCTGGAAAACATTGTGATACTTGTGCTGGTCTTGGTCACCAAGAATCTAGTCTTCGTTGTGCCCTTGAAGAGGCCTTATTCCTGGAAAGGTATAATCTTTTTTTTTTTTGCTTCTTCAAAATTTTGGGTTGGATTCTTTTTAGTAATATTGGGAATTTTTTTTACAGATTTGGGTCTGGTTTAATTAATTTTAAGACCTTTTATACTGCTTGAAATGATTGGTTTCCTGTGTTTGAGATTGAGTTCTTTTTAGGTTTGTTTTGGTTTATTAAGGGATTCTATTTGATTGAATGTATGATATATTGGTTTTAGCATTGCTTTTGGGTTTTCATGTTTGGATTTTTCATTTCGGAGAGTAATTTTCATGTTTAAACTGTTTGTAATCTGAATCTGAACATATCCCATTTTATAGAGATGATTTTGAACAGTGATTGTGTTCATGTCTTGTCATTGAGAATTATGTGCCTTGAAATAATCTATTCGTTATCAATAACAATGGTAATATTGCTTACATCCGACTCCCTCAAACCCCGCCTTAGCGGGAAGCTGCTTGATGGCATTGCCTCATTGTGGTATAACAGAATATGGTATATAAGTGTAGATTTTAGTTCTTTTAGGGATCTGTACTGAATATGTAGGACCATAGTGCAAAAATAGGTTTTGGTCACGGTTACGGTAATGGTTGCGAAACAAATATCGCGGTACTATGTTTCTAACTGAGGGAACTCAATATATTTGATGATTTCTAGTATATATGTATTCGGTGCTTGTTTTTGTGTATCACCTATGAGCAATCAAAAGTTCATGAATACTATCCATTTCCTTTTTTAAAGATGAGTAGTGTGTTATTTACACTTCACTTAAGGTACTTGTGATTACATGTCCCCTCCAATTCTAGTCTCGTTTTCTATTTTTTGATATTTTCGGGGGTATAAAACTTAATTTGCCTATTGAATAACGTCAAATTATATTCCTGTAAATTTTTGTTGCAGGACTTTTGTGATGCCTGCTCGGATGTGCATTAACCCAATACATAACAAAAAAGGGATATTGCATCAAATGAGTAATGTGAGTACAGAGGAGGGGTAAGTTTCTGTCCTAAATAGCTCCAGATAGCATGATTTCTCCTACCCATGGAACTTGTTGTTTTCGACATTTTACCTCTTAGAACCGCACATGCCTCCTTCACTTGATACTCACTGGCCACTGCGGCTAATCTTGAATGACGCAAATCTTAATCCATTAGTAATGTCTTCTAGGTGGATGGCTACCTCCTGTGCAATGGATTCTTTGTACGACTTGGACCTTATATCCCAGAAGATACCCGTGATTTTAGACAATTCAGAATTATGGCACCAAGTATTATCAACCACCATGAAGTTGGGTGCCAGAGGTGTGGCTCACGTGGAAGGGGTTAATCGGGTTGAGCTGAAGAAGAATTCTCAATATGCCAACCTCTTGCTTATTAATAGAACTGCAAGTCCTTTTGCATGGTAAACAATAATTCTCGTGGCTTACGTGTTGCTATAAGCTTTAATTGCTATTTTGCTATGAAATGTGTTTTATTTGAAAACTTAGATACTCTTTCTTTTGTTACCTTTAGCTACCGATAGCGCCAAAATTGACTTCAATATTACTTCTTGGACAATTTCAGGTTTGTGGAATGCAAGGATAGGCTAAATCATAGTGCTGTTATGCTGCCATACGATTTTCTTCCATCAATGGCAACTAAGAAACTTAGAGATGCTGCTGATATGGTATGTTTTTGTGTGTTCAGTTGTGCATTTTCCGTGACCTATCTAGGGTTTTGATGTGATGAAACATGATATTGTCACTTATTGCTTTGGAGCAAAATTATTCTAAGTGTTGAATTTCAAGTGTCGCTCCATCGTAATTCAAATCATAATCATAGCAACATTCTTCTTTAGGGACTCTATCAGAAAATGGGGGACTTGTGCATCATTCTTCTTTTGGTATTGAGAGATATTTTGTAAAATCATTTTTTGAGCTAGTCATTGATCTTGAGCATATGTAATCCTTGTAATTTGTGAAAATTGATTGTTACACTTAATTTGAAATAATTAGATAAAAGCGATGCTTGGTGACTATGATGCTATCCATGTCCGTCGGGGTGATATATTGAAAACAAGGAAAGATAGATTTGGTGTTGAAAGAAGCCGACATCCTCATGTTGAGAGGGATACAAGGCCAGAGTGTATTCTTCGACGAATTGCAAAATGGATTCCACCTGGACGCACCCTTTTCATTGCATCAAATGAGAGGAAGCCTGGATATTTTTCACCCCTTGGTGCCAGGTATCCATCTCTTGATATAACTCCAACATAGGATATCGTATAGATGTATATCAGAAATATTAATGGCCCGTTTGGTAATCGGTACTGAATGGTGGGAATGGTAATGAAATGTTGGTGTAATTTTGGTAAGAATATCTCTTGATAAATCTAATGACCATATTTCTCCTTCAACAAGCTCATTTTCTTCACAAAATTCATTCCAATGCATTACCACTGAACATGTGGTATTAGGTGGTAATGAAAAATTGTGAACAAAAAAACTTTTTTATGATCAAGCTTTTATTACCATGGTAATGACATGATACATATCATGAATCTTACACTACAAATCATTCCCATTACCACCACTTAGCACCAATAACCATAGCGACCGTAAGTATTCTTGTTCTTAATCTCTACTATAATGATCGACCATATGGTTTATATTGATTTACATGTTGACATGCGTTTCATTCTTCAAATGTTGAACTAGAAGACTACTTTCCTGGCTAGATACATAGCATGACTACTGAACCATCATGGTTCCTATAACCACAGTTCTCAATCTGCGACCCTAGTAGCACTTGTGCTGATCTGCTAAATTCGGAAACTTTTATGCTAAATTCGCGCTCGGGTTTGAAAATCTGTTGATTTCGAGGGGTTTTGGGCCTTTTGTTCCTCCTTGTAAATCCGTCAAATTAGGCTGTTTGATTCTTGCACAAATTTGCATACTTGCTTTGCTACGGTGTAAATTCATAGGGGCTCAACACTCAGGGCCCGGGGCAAAAGATTATTTATGGGCTCCTAAACTATTGTATATAAAGTTCGAGCACTAGTTCAAAACTAAACTTTTTGGGTGCCCAGGGCGTAGGCACGACTTGTACTTGCTTAGGGTCGGCCCTGTCTATACTCAACAGCATTGATATTCATTTTGCTACATGATATATGCAGGTACAAATTGGCATATTCATCAAACTACAGTAGAATCTTAGATCCTGTGATAGAGAATAACTACCAGTTGTTCATGATAGATAGGCTGATTATGATGGGAGCAAAAACTGTCGTCAACACCTTCAAAACTGATGATTCAGATATGAGTTTAAGTGATGACCCGAAAAAAAATACCGGGGGATGGATGGAAGTTGTTCGTACCGAGAGTTGCTGAAGACTGAAGACATGAAAATCATGTTCATCAACTTATTGCTCTTGCACGTCAAATACGACTGATTACTGTGCAGACGTTCACCCAACATGATATTACATGACTTCATGCAACAACCGAAGGGGGAGACTTGTTGAGGGGCCCCTTAAGCTTCTTGCATAAATTTTAGAGGTTTCGGGGTGTTAGTATTGTGTTGCGATTGTATATTTTTTGCGCTTATTTTGACCGTTAATAGAGATCTTATGTGGTTGGATCGGGTTCAAATGCTGTCCCTTTGCCCATTGGCGATATTTTCTTCAAAGATGAGAAATATCACATGATATCGTGTAAATCTTATGATGTTGCGCAAAATGTTTCTTTGCTATCGGTGTATTTTCTCTGCCTCGTCTTCGTGTATATTCAATATATGGTGTACTTTTGTTAATAGGTAATACGGCAATCCTTTGAATGGTAAGTATAAATTGCAAAGGAGGTGGGGATCCTTTGCACATCCCTTGTTTCCTTGAACTATATGTTCACTCATAAATCTAAGTAATGGTTGCATAATTGTGGTTCTTCATGTAAAAAGTTTTGAATCACAATAGAATAATTCAAATGAATTGGTGAATAAATTTATTGACAAACTATTTTGTAGCAAATTGGAAACCACAAGAGTAAAGATTTGGTTTCTTTGAGAAAGGAGAAAAGACACTCTAATAAATGTGTTCGACGTAGCAGTTTAAGTACATGTTAGTTGATTTAATAAACCAAAACACAACTTTATTAAAAATGTCATTGTTTGATAAAGTATTAGTTGAAAAGTCATTTAGTGATATAAGTAATCGTTTTCAAAATATTATAATATGAAGTGCTCTTAAATCAAAAGTAGCACGATTTTCACTATATTTTCTCAACAGATCAACTTTATTAATTTACACAATTAAATAGTAAATATTTATAACTATAAATTTATATGGCAAACGTACGTGACCATCTCCATTTCTTAACTTCCCACCTCCATTAATGCCTTGATACTTGATTGTAGCTTGGATTTACCTTCCCACCATTAATTCCCTATTCAAGGATTTCTTTCAAGATATACTTTCTTCTCCCTTTTTCATATTTCCCATGGCTAAATACGTATCTTACATCGTCTCTCCCCTACGCCAAAACCCTAATTTATATTTCAGATACACAACAATGTCAATTGAATCTCAACAACAAGAACTGATTACAAAAGTTGCTGAACAAGTTTCAAATATAATTCGGACCAAACCCAGATGGGAAAATACATTACAATCTCATTTCCCATCCTTCAATTTTTTTGACCCCAGGTTTTTTAACGAGGTACTCAAACTTCAAATCCATCCCTTTTTTTCTCTTCGTTTATTCAATTGGCTTGCATTAAATTCTGAATTTTCCCCTGATCCCAATTCTTGTAACTATTTATTTAATGCCCTCTTAAAAACGAAGTCTTTTGTTGCTGCAAAATCGATTCTTGATTATTCTCCTCAAGTAAACCCTGACCCAAAATGTTTAGAATCTTTAATTTGTTGTCTGTGTAGAGATGGTTTTGTTGATGAAACTGTTAATTTATTTGCAAAGTTGAGATCTCTAGGGGTTTCCCCATCAATTGAAACTTGGCATTGTGCTTTTTTAATGGCAATTAACATTAAGAGGACTGATATTGTTTGGGGTTTGTATAGTGAGATGATGAATTGTGGGGTTTCTCCTGATGTTAAGATTGCTGGGTATTTAATTGAAGCTTGTTGTATTGATAAAAACGTCGAAAGAGGGTACCAGCTTTTTAGACAAATTTGGGATGGTGGAGTTGCTCCTGATAGATTTGCTTTGACTAGATTGATTAGTGGGTTTTCGTTGGAGGGGCGATACGATAAGGTTTCGGAGCTTTTGCATTTAATGATAGAGAGGAATTGTATGCCTGATGTGTATACTTATCAAGGAGTAGTTTATGGTCTTTGCAAGAATAAGAGAGTAAAGGAAGGGCTTAGGATTTTTAATGAACTTAAGGCTAGAGGGTATGCTCTAGATACGGTTATGTATACGACGATTATTCATGGACTTTGTACGATGAAAAGGATTAATGAAGCTAGGATGTTGTGGTATGAAATGAAAGAAAAGGGTTTGATTCCTAATGAGTATACTTATAACGTGCTTATTCATGCGTATTGTCGAATCTATGAAGTCGAGGAAGCTTTGAAGTTGAAAAACGAGATGTGTGATCAAGGTTTTAAGCTCAATACTATGCTTTATAATACCTTGATTACGGGATTGTGTAAGAACAGTAGGACCAAGGAAGCTTGTGAATTGTTTGAACAAATGCCTCGGGATAATGTTGCGCGTGATTTAGCCACATACAACTCGTTGATCCGTGGCCTTTGTAGGGAAGGAGAGTTGTCTAGGGGTCAGGTGCTCTTTGAAGAGCTATTAGCTGTGGGTTTGCATCCCTCGAATCAATCGTATTCTCCGTTTATTGAACAACTTTGTCGAATCGGAAAAACGCATCAAACGTTAGAGCTTCTGGCCGTTATGATGAACAAGGGTGTCGAGCCTTCACAATACGACCTTGAGTGTATCATAGATGGATTGTGCAGGGAAAGATTGCTGACTGAAGCGGTGCATTGGTTGTCTGAGATGCTGGATAGCAAGCTTATTCCAAGGTGGAGTCTCTGCGTGACGCTAATTGAAAGCCTTGTACAGGAAGATGAGCTCGACGCTGCTCTTGTCGTTCTTGATTTAATTGTGCCAATAGGCTTTAGGCTTGAGCATAAGAGAAGTTTATGTTGTTCTCTTGTCAGCAAACTTTGTAGTTCTAATTCGAACTGTGTCGAAATGCTTCTGCAAGATATCATATCCTATGGATAAGTTTCCTAGCTATTGAATGCATTCCATATTATGGATGTCCAATTGTTTATTATGCCCTTTAGTTAGATTTAGAGCTCAAGATGGTAGAAAACTGAACTGAACGGAGAAAGTGAATACATGTAAATGACCGTCCTTGGAACTGATATATATTAGTTCGTGTAGCCAGCTAAAATATTTTGAAATAAGGCTTTGACATTTTTGTTGTTGGTTAGCTAGGACTCAGGAAGCAGTACCGTGGCGCATGAATCTTTGTCGACGGATACTGTTATTTTTTATCCGAGTTTTTGAAGGTTGATTTCATGTGTTGTAGGCTTGTAGCAGATGTCTTGTACAATAAACCCTACTATTTAGGAGTATAATAATTCATGTTTAGACATTCTTGTCAACAAATTGCGGTACAACTTGAGACAATCAATTGTAATATTCCAATTTTGTAACCACATTTGTACTAACTTTTTAAGTTTTCCGATTTTATTCAGCGTAGGCTAGAGAACCCTGTACAAAGGGAAAGGTATTAGAATTTTAGATTATTGGGTCTTCGATAACAAGTGATACAACAGTAAATTGGAAGATTAGGGTTTTGAGAATATGCAAAAACAAGTTGGTTGTAATTGTTTTTTTATTTTCTTTAAATAATTGATCAAATTTCATATAAATAAAAGTACTAAAATTTTTATTATTACCAATCATCTTAATTTATAACTCTTTGACGTAGGAAGTATAAGTAATTAAATAAATCATTGACATAACAAATATAGAAAAACTGAAGTTGTCATGTACACAACGGATTTTTATATTTTGAGATTAAGACTATAATGCTTTTATTATTTTCATGCCTATTACAACTATAAAGAGATGTTGAAAGTCTAAAAGCTAGAATGATTACCTTCCAATGAAGGTACGATTCATGAATTCGGGATGGAGTTAACTCCATCCCGCTTTTATTCTCTACAACTCAATAGCCTTAATAAGTAACATAAACAAGTTTGTTTTTCCATATCATATGTAAACAACTATGTGGCCAGGTACACGGCTAGGACACGCTGCCAGAATCGTTTACATAACAACATGGAGCTAATGACGCGCATGCTCAACAACTCTGCAGACTGCGGCTGAGGTGTTTGGGAGGCTAAATAGTATCTGATAAAACAGCTCCAAAACCGGCCCATACATGAGCTCTACTATTAAGCATCAAGCGGGATTATGCAAGAAACAAGATCTGTCGATCTTCATCTATGCTGATTTTCTAGTTGTATCCTTTGTCGTATCACAAGTGAACTTATTGCAGAGCAGACACCAACACGCCCTGCCTCAAAGGTAGCTGCAAAGGCCGCTACAGGTCAACCACAGAAACATTTCTATGTTAAAGCATCTCAATTTGAAGGAGGGATAGTAGGTAATAACTCGAAAATGCAAACAAATTGAAGGAGAGATAGTTGGTAATAACTCGAAAATGTTGACAAGACACTCGAAACTTCACCAAATTGCTAAAAAAACACAGGTTGGACTTGGACCGGGTTGGATTTTTGGGGTCGAGTAAAAAATTGATAGGTGTAACAAGAAACATAAGGCTCATAGGCAAAAAGATAGTAGAGTAAGTGCAGAACGACAAGCATAGCAATTGTATTTTGCTCTATTGTTTTTTATGTGGATGTTTTCGGGTTTTTGGACAGTAGTTCACGAACTTCTACCGTCAATTCATCTACAATTTGTCCATACCTTGAGGCTAACCACTCGGAAGAATCAAACATCTCACACTCAAAAGTTTCAAAATATTTGGAGTTCCGACTTCTTTTACATTCCATTTTATTCCCTTTAATTAAAATTCAATACCATTGACTGGCTCCCAGCTAAGCAGGGTTTGAGAGGTTTGGATGTATGCAACCTTATGTGACCCTTTGAAATAAGAAATGCACGTGATTTAATGAGTCATTTTAACAAAGTCCATTATGATCCGAAATCTTAAACTACAAATCTTTATTTTATCAAGTGAAAAAAGTTTCTAACAAAATGCAAAACTATTTATGATCCCCTATTCTGTTGATTATGAAGATCTATCCAGAATATGAATCGAGATCAGTCAAGATTTTGGCCTAAAGAGATAGGTGGAATGGACAAATAAATCAGTGGATATTCAAAATGACAGCAACACAGTTAGCCTAAGCACATCTATCATCATGCTGAGTATATCCCGCTCATAGAAGCTCAGGGTTCATGGAAGGTTGGTTGATGACAAACCAGGGTCACATTATTTGCTAATTGCCATACGAATCGTGAATCGGAAAAAGTAAATTATGGTAGGTTTTAGGCTATTTTTGAACCACTTTGAGCGAATCATGTTTTGCAACCAGTAAGACTCTAGGCTCGAAAATGGCTAAAACCACAAGTTCACACTGATAAAATAAATAGGAAAAAAGAAACACATACCCCCAGCTGCCTTCTCATCATAAATCTCTATCTGCAATACTGAAAATCAAAGAGGTAGAATCTTGTCACTTGCCTTCATCTTGCATAACAGCAGCCTCATTAACCATCTTGGGTGGCACAGTTAACATCCCACGACGTTCCATCATAACCAAATGAAGGAGCTTCATTCGAGCCTCATAAACAGGATTTGGATTGATCAATCGTCCCCTTTCGTAAGCTTCTCTCAGAAAAACCGTGTGCCTCTTCCCTTTCGTGGACAAATAAAATATCCCAGGGTAGTCCAGAAATAGGTCTCTAATATTCAAATCAATCCCAAACCACTTCCTAAAATGACTTATCTTCTCCACTTCCACAATCTTCTCCACAGTCAAACTCATGAATTCGTGAACAATGGCAACCGCTCGTTTCTCCAACGCCTTCATTCCAATTTTTAACCTTTTTTTGTCTCCCAATTCTTCATATGGACCAATATAAGGTAATTTCTGCCATTCTTTAACCTTTTGCTTAAAAGACTTCCGCAATCTCATACCTGGAGGAAATCCTTGCTTAAAGCTATATCGAATATCCATTCTATCAACCTTTGTATCCTCCTTACAACACTCCAAAACCCGCCAATCCTCAACCGCAGCGGTAAAATGACCACTAGGGTAGCTAGGGATAAGTTTCAAAACATGGGTATTAGGCTCATTCCCATCACAAAGCGAAAACAGCTCCGAATTTCGGGCGATCACAGACTCCTCAAAATCATCAGGAAGACCTAACTCCCTCCACACCTTAAAGATTGCTCGTAATGGCAATGACTTAGATTTCGACATTGAAAGAATCCGAACTAAACGTTCTACAACTAATGGCAAGGACTCCTTAATAGCATCAGCCTCAAGCTGGCAAACTTCAAACACCTTATCAGTTAGTTTACAAAAAGGGGTAGACTTTGTGGGATCATAGAATTTCACAAAAATGTGAGGGTATTTACGAAGAAACGACGGGGCGCCCCGATTAAGATGGATCTTTTGGGAGAGCCTAGATAAGAAATCAATTGATACACAAGGTGGGGTTTTGTTAGGGTTTGCAAGAATCAGGTCTTGAATTGCAATAACTTTAACAAGGTTCTTATAATGGTCCATATATTTCTCAAATGTTGGGTCTCTAGCCCTAGATGCAACATGATGTACAGAAGAAATTGATCTTATAATTGATTTTGATCCCCAAAAAGCAGCAATTCCAGGCTTAAACATGAATTTGAACAACCCAATTGCCATTTAGATAGAAAGCACAAATAAGTATAGAATTACGATTTCTAGAACATGAACAACTGCAAGATAATTAATAAAAGGGTAAGATTGAAACCCTAGGAATATGGCAATGCACAATATCCCAATTCCCAGCACAAATCTGAATTGATTTCAAAGAACAGAGCTTTGTTACGAGATAGGGATTCAAATATAATACAAAGTCGCAACTTACTAAAAATACAATTGGCTGTAACTCAAAATCATCAACGCATCAAGAATTTGTAGGTTTAAACTTTAAACGGAAAATTGAAAAATGAGAGAATTGACAGTCAATTCAGTGGCGGATCCAGGATTCAGAGTCGGGCACCAACGAATGTACGAAATTTCGACAAAGTTTTATTTGTAAAATTAACAACTAAAATATTATTTATTTCGACAAAATGACTTGTAGAATCACAATAATACCAAGACAAAACCAAAGTAATCCTATAAAAGATAATAAACGAACTACAATTGTTTAAATTTACAAAGAAATCATAGTCCAACAAAATGAATTTATAAAATTTGTTCTTTAATAGAAATAAAACATGATATTTAATTATGACAAAATATAATTATCTGGTATAGATTAATTAATTAATAATTAGCCAAAGAACAACCAGATTTTACAAGAATTTAAGGGAAAAAAGAATAATGAGAGAAGTCTTGTGCTTGAAAACTTCTACGGCTATTTTCAATTGAAAATTACAGTGAAGTTCCAAAAGCTTCGAATTTTAAAAATTAAAACATTAAGATTCAAGATTAAGATTAAAGATTAGAACATAAAGATTAAAATTAAGATTGAAAGTCAAAATACCTTAAAAAAAATCAAAACTCTGATTTTTAGGGTTTTGTTAAAGAAACAGGTGAGAGAAGATAGCGTGATGCAGCAGCAGCCAGCAACTGAGCGACTCGACAGGCGGCAGAAGTAGTCCAGGCGACGACAGGTGGCTGTTCGGAGGCGGCGGCGGCAGTTGCAGGCGGTAGTTTTGTTTTGGTTATTTAGTGTTTTAGAGAGATGAGAGAAAAATGAAGGTTTTGATTTTCTAATTTTTGAGACAATGAAAGGCGTTTCTCAAACCCCTCACTTCAGAAAATTTTTGAAATTTTTTTAAAAATTCCTCCCGGGGCACGTGCCGGGGTGCCCATAAGTAGATCCGCCCCTGACAGTCATAGCCATCACTAACCTGCTAGTTGCCGCTGAGAAAAGGTTAGCTCAAACTGCTTACGAGTTACGAGTTTTCTTTGTGTTATTTCACATTTTTTTTTTGAATTAGAGGATTCAACCACGAGGAAATCTCAGTTATAACGGTTGTTTGTGAAGTTAGTAAATCATGCTTATGATTAGATTTGACAGGGTGAGAGTTTAATTATCACAAATTTTTACTTGAGACCGTCTTTTGTAAAGACGGCTCTCAAAAGCCCAATCTAATTCAAAATATATATTGTTACAACTTTAAATAAAGATTTCGGCTAGACTTTTGAAAATCGTCTATACAAAAAACGGTCTCTCAAGAGAGCACATGTTTAACTATTATAATTTTTTTTATTATTTTGTTTATTTTATTATTATAATTTTTATATTTTAATGATGATTTACAATCACGGTTATTAATAATGAATTATTTTTCACCGACCGATGGAAAGTTTCAATTGCAATTTCACATTAATATATAAATATGAGTATAAGAGAGTCTATATGATCTAATGTCTCATTTTAAATTATAAATCTTGTTTTTAAATTATTACATACTAATGAAAAATTATATCTTTATCAAATAAAATAAAGAGATTAAGGCAGCGAACCCTTTAAAAAAGATCTGCAAATACAAATAAACGATTTAAGATACAATAAGATATGATAAGACAAGACAAACAATAAGACAAGAGAAAACAAATATAAAATCTTGGCTCAAAATTATCAAATATCAACATTAATTTTCAATTTTCTTTTCGTCCTCAAGTTCTTATATTTCCAATGTGACTTGCCTAATACCCAATCAAAGGATGAAGTAGAAAAATAATGCCAAAGCGGCATCCAATGTTATACTCCATTCGAATCAGTTTAGATGTACCATTTTTTTATCTATCCTTTTTTTCACCTAAATACCAGCACTTTTACTACTCTCAATGCCCAACTACCACCTTTACCCCACTTTTCCAATTCCCAATACCCCAACTACCACCTTTACAATTAATTTAATCAATTAAAATATCCAACTACTATCTTTTTGGACTCCACTCAACCCTTAAAATCCGTGAAACCTCAAATGGGATATCTAAACTGATTCGGATGGAGTATAACTTCAATATCGTAGCATAATAAACTTATGAAGTACAATAATAAGACAAAAATAGACCATTTGATAATTCCTTTGACAATCTCAACTATAAAAGACAACAATCACAGAAAAAAGTCAACAAAATAGTTGAGATTTTCAGCACTAAATAATACTCCATATATATATATATATATATATATATATATATATATATATATATATATATATATATATATATATATATATATATATATATATATCAATAACATATTTTCAACGGCAAAAGAGAGAATCTTGTGAGGATACGTCTGATTGTGAAACGACCTCGTACAACAATTTAGGACAGCAAAAACATACACTTTGGTATCATACATAATCATCACATAGGCATTAAGACTG
This sequence comes from Amaranthus cruentus, assembly GCA_019425755.1. Classification (NCBI taxonomy): domain Eukaryota; kingdom Viridiplantae; phylum Streptophyta; class Magnoliopsida; order Caryophyllales; family Amaranthaceae; genus Amaranthus; species Amaranthus cruentus. The sequence continues at coordinate 25,072,913 of CM033454.1, forward strand.
GGCGCTTTTTCAAGGCAACCCAGCAATTATGGGTTCAATAATGCTCTTTAGCTCCTGCATCTTGTCCTCAAATTTACAAGCATCAGTAAGATCGAAATTCCATTCCAGCCACTGGATTGTTTGCTCGATGGCATTCTCCACCTTCGTGACGTCTTCTTCTAGAAACTTCTTCCTGCAAACTGTCAACATATCCCACATACAATCAACATAGTTCTGCAATGCAAGTTTGGTTTTAAAAACTTCTTTGTAGGTCTCATCCTCTGCCTTGTACTTTTTAGCCTCCTCAACCATTCGATCAATCTCGTCTTTGGATAACCTACCGCTGTGATTTGTGATAGTTATTTGTTTCTTGTTATTAGTGCCTATGTGTTGAGCTGACACGGTCAGGATGCCATCAACATCGAGTTCATAACAAACGTTAAACTTTTCCTGACATTTGGGAGCTGGAGGAATATCAAACAGCACAAATTCGCCCAATAAGTTGTTTTCTTTAGCAATCGGTTTCTCACCTTCATATACACAGAATGACACAGCTGTCTGGTTGTCAACTGCAGTTCGTAAAATATCAAACTTTTTTGTTGGAACTGGAATGTTTCTTGGAATAAAAATTTTCATTTCACCATCATAAAGCTCAAGACCGAGGGATAAAGGAGTGACATCTACAAGCGTAAAGTCTGTTTTGTTACGTACACCACTCAAGATTGCAGCGTGAATTGCCGCACCATATGCAACCGCTTCATCAGGATTAATGCTTTTGCAGAGTTCTTTCCCATTGAAGAATTCTTTTAGTAAATCTTGAACTTTAGGAATCCTAGTCGATCCACCAACGAGAACTACATCATGAATATTACCCTTTTCCATCTTCGCATCCTTCATACAAACCTCAACAGGAACCAGACAATCAGTGAACAAATCTCTGTTTAGCCTTTCGAATCTAGCACGTGAGATAGTTGAGTTAAAATCAATACCCTCGAAAAGACAATCTATATCAATAGTAGTTTCAGTAACTGATGAAAGCATTCTTTTTGCCTTTTCACAAGCAGCTCTTAGCCTTCCAAGAGCCTTGCGGCTTATACTGATGTCCTTGTTATGTTTCCTCTTGAATTCTGCCACAAAATGGCTAACCATTCTACTGTCAAAATCCTCTCCACCAAGGTGGGTATCCCCACTAACTGCTTTCACTTCAAAAGCATGCTTTCCGATTTGAACCAAAGATACGTCAAAAGTCCCTCCACCAAGATCAAACACCAACACATTCTTCACCTCTTTTCTTATGGCACTCATCTTACCAAGCCCATAGGCAATTGCAGCCGCAGTTGGTTCATTGATAATGCGCATGACATTAAGTCCTGCAATGGTACCAGCATCTTTAGTTGCTTGCCGCTGTGAATCATTAAAATAGGCTGGCACAGTGACTACAGCATTTTTCACATTCATGCCAAGGTAGGTCTCTGCTGTCTCCTTCATCTTCATCAGGACCATTGAAGATATCTCCTCGGGAACAAATTTCTTCTCTTCTCCTTTGTAGGTGACCACAATTATGGGTTTAGTATTTTCAGTAGCGTCCGCAATAACCTTAAAAGGCCAGAGTTTTATGTCATTCTGCACTGTTTCATCAGTAAACCGTCTCCCAATAAGCCTCTTCGCATCTGCGTTAGGTAATTGCGAAAATGGAGTCGAGTAGATAAGAAATTAAATCAAATTAACAAGTATTTGCCACAACGCAATCAAGATATATCAATTAAATCAATTTGACAATCACTAATAAAAGAAAATTCCACCAAAACATCAGAATTTGATTTTTTTTTTTCAAATACCATGAAAACCCACAAAAAATTGTAGCAGTTACATATATTTTGTGCCAAACATATCTGATGGATCTGTTTGATGGGACTCATTTTGGATATCTACCACCTGTGTCTGTTTCAGGGTGAAAGTGGACCTTCGCATAATGTTATGCTATACTTGTGTACGATCTATAAAAAAATTACAGGTAACATAATGTAATCTATGTATCAATTCGTAAATTTTTTAGAGCAACCCAAACGAGCTTCTTCTCTTCAATATTTCAACATCATAGTCCAACTACCAAGGGTCAACTAAAAACCTCTTTTGTTAATACTAACAGGGAAAAGGTTGCGTACATCCTACCCCACTCAATAAGATTTGGGTAATGAAATGTTATTCATGTGTAGGTGTTTATAAGATCCAAAATCACCTTAGAGATACTGGATATAAGAGCACAAAAAGAAAAAAGACTGATCAACAACATTTTAATGTTGGGTACTTTGGGCTCCCCCTGCAAGGAAATATTTCTAGTAGGTAAAAACCCATGTTCTAATCCTGCAATAACTTCATTCATTAACAAAGCAACCATCATCTGCAGTTGATATCGTATTTGTTGAGACAAAAATTGCCCGAATGAAGGTAATTCTCCAAAGGACACAATTTGGGGCTAATGAATGGTAATCAACAACTCTTGAAATATGACATTATATTCACTTAATCTTTGCTTCACTAATATATTCAGACTAGCTCAATAAAATTAAATGCAACTCAAGAGATTTATGTAAAACATGGGCACCAACCATCATTCTAGATAGAGCATAATTCAACAATTCAATGAATAAAAGAGAAGAAAAATGGACGTATGATAGTAAACTGTACAAGCCCTATTGTCACCCTCTAGTTGCTAGCTCCAAAACATTAACAAAATAACGTCAAAAGTATGAAAAGGAAAGCAAAGTTCGGCTTGCTATAGTAGAAACTGGTGATATAAATAGGTTGCTCGTGCATTCATAAGGCATGTGTCCAGAACACCAAAATCCAAAGAAAGCTAAGTGCTTCTCAAAAGTAGTCCAGACTCCAGTGTGAGCAGTGTCGACCCTGAGATTTGAGAAGCCCAAGGCAAAACATTAATTATTATAGGCCCCTAGTTATTAACTATCAAAGCGTTGTTTATCTAATACTTATGGATGGACTCAAGGCACAAGCCCCTCCTGCCCCTTTATTAATAGGGTAGGCCTTGAATGTGAGTTTAGGTGAGGCAAATAAACTATGTGTGTTGTGTAATTATAAGCTACTACTTTATCATAGCAAAGTTGTTTATCACTCTTTAACTTGTGCTGCCCACATATTTGTTAGTATATTAGGCAATACTTGAAAATTGGTTACCTGACATTTCTTAGCTTTCTCTTATACACTCAAGTATTACTAGACTCTAATATAAATGTCTATACTACATAGCATTCCTATCAAAGAGTTGGCATACTTAAAAATTCAATACATCAAATTACAGAACATGGTTAGATTTGATCTTGGTACAAAAATTACCAGCAAAGCATGATCACTAATGTAATGACTAATGCCAACAAGCTAAACCCTTGAGTTGGAAACTACTTTATTACTTGCTTTAGCAGTAGATGGAAAAAACATCAAATTTCATACATTACATCTGGGGGTATAACAATTCTTTTGTTATAGCAATTCTTTTGGGACAAGGGGGTATAACATATTCAATCAGGCCTTCTAGTTCTAACTATAAGTCTATCACCCTTTTAATTATCTATAACGTACAAAGAAATTATCAAGGAGTCTAAATTTATAGCAAAACAAATAATACCAAAGGAATATATTTAAAGGCCATTCATAATTCTAATCTAACTCTTGTTTAATTTTATCCACACACTTCAATATTTCTTTCGATTATTAACATATATCACATTTTCTAAAAAAAAAACATTTCTCTTTTTAGTTTTATGCTAAATTAAAAGGGCAAATCCATGAAACAAGAGTAGAAAAGAAAAAAAAAGAAAGAGATGAGAAATTGAACCAAAGATAGTGTTAGCAGGATTAGTAGTAGCCTGGTTTTTAGCAGCTTCACCAACAAGACGATGATTATGGTCGAAAGCAACACAAGAAGGAGTAGTTCGGTTGCCCTGATCATTGATGATGATTTCTACACGGTCATGCTGCCAAACACCCACACATGAGTAGGTTGTTCCGAGATCGATTCCAATTGCTGGCGATTCTTCTCTTTGACACTTCATTTTCACCACTCGCTGTTCACTGTTCAGTTTAGGGCATCAAATTCTTGCTATATAAGGAAATGCAAGGAACTTCCAAGACAAACAAGCTTTATATAAGGCTTTTCATAAACTTCAAATTTTTGAAAAAGAGAAGACTGTGGGTTTGCACTTTGCACACAAACTTACCGTCAATAACACCACATTGGCGATTATAAGACCAAAAAATTGGTAAATTAGTTAATAAACTAAAGTTAGTATTATTCTAAGAAAATATCCCCTAAATTGGTATTAATATTATTGTAGGAAAATTAACAAAATGTTGTATTATTCGCTATAATTTTTTCTAATTATAATTAGGAAAAATTACTTAGAAAGGGGTATTAGCCTAGAACAAACTCAAGTAACCAGATGACCTGCTATAACATGTTTTATTTTTTAAAGATAAATAAATGTCAAAAAAATGTTAAAATTCGTTTAGAACTTGTTATGTTAACTTTTAAACTTTTTCTGTAACTTTATATTAATTTTCAGTTTACTTTTTTGGAAAATTACTTGCTATAGCAGGTCATTTGGATATTTAAGTTTACTCTAGATAAATACCTCATAAAGAAGGGATTATTCATAGTTAATCAATATTTGGGATTATTGTAAGAAAAGCATGAAAAGTTTGAATTATTCTAGGTAATTTTTCCTTATAATTATCATAATTATGTTTTTTCTATACATAGTCCATATATTTAGTTTATAAATAAATTAAGTAAAAGGGTAAATATGTTGAAATATAATTTTTAATAATTTTATTATTTAATAAATTAATTAGGTCAAATTGATCCATTTAATTAACTAAACTTAGATTAAATTTAAGTCGAATTAGTAGGTCGAATCAGCTTTTGCCACATCTAATATAGACTAACAATTAGAAATAGCCGATAGGTAAAAACTCGTTGGATGAAAACTAATTTCAAAGTTTAACTCGTCATTTGATATAACAAGAATAGCACAGATCACGACACCCAAAAAAAACTTTGGACATCCTAAAGCCTTTAGGGCATCACGACACTAAACATATTTATCAATTCTGTATCATGCACAACGGCACAAGTCAAAATATAGGGGGAGAAAGACAAAACTTTGGTAGTTTTGCTTGGAAAAAAAGGTGGCAATTTTCAATTTTAGAAACCCTATATCAGTTCAGTTGTACAAAATTTACAAACAAAATGAAGGTATGAGTTCATTTGTTGTGCAAACTGAGCAACGTTTTAAACCCGAAGCATCACAGTATTTTCAAAAGCTGCACCTCAAATACCAGGGGCTCATTCGCGTGAGACAGAAGGCTACGTCGAGGGCCAAACTGCATTAGAGTAACAATTATCAGATAACATGCACGAAAATGAAATAGAAGCTAGGAAAACGATCTCATACAACGCAAATGCAGCATTTAAGAGAGAATATAAACCTCTTCTGGGATGGGTTTCAAGTTTTCGTTTACATATCCTATGGACGGTGGAATTAAGGCTCTTCTCTTCCCTGAAAGTATACGATGAAAGCAAAATTAATCAGTCGATCGATAAAGAGAAGCGCCAGCAAATGAAAACATACAGATTCTGCTTTCGAGAGACCATAGTCATCTGAGAAGCGCTCAGATGACGAGGAACAACATCATCTTCATAACTCATAGACCGTCCTTTGATAATAAAAGAGTCATGCCTCGAGTAATAAGTATGAGTCCTAGCACCTTAAGACAGCTTATTGCAAAACATATGCATCTATGAGGGATAGGAGTTCTGGATCATCTGTGACATGAAGTCTAGTTGGCTCCATCAGTAGCAGTACTCTATTGACCTCCACAGTTAAGCGTGCTTGGTGGGGAGCAATCTTAGGATGGGTGACATTTTGGGAAATGGTGCACACGAGTGAAGCTAAAGTCTGTTGAAAGGACTTGTGTTGGTCCGTGGGGACAGTCTACAACCTTCATGGGTAGTGAAGGGGGTCTGATGGCTGGGTTGTTAAAATCAGTGCCCTCTAGACACTGAAAATATGCACAGAATCACAAAAAGAAACATCCAAATATCCAACTAACTCAGGTGAATTTCCGTGGCTTTCAGAAGGGGCTCGCATAACAATAACTAATCTGATACAATGTATTCAATAATATGCTCGAACAACAATTTAAAAAATACTTATATAAATACGCAAACACAAAAAAGGTTCGGAATCTACCTCCAACTTTCATACCAACCAATACATCCTTCAGGCCTTTGATGATCTGTATAACCATACAATAAATCGATTAATTGCACTATTACGCCAAGGGATATAAAAGGGAAACAAGGAAATTATACACTGCAAAATCTAAAAATTAGAAGTAAGGCCAAATAGATGCTGAAGCTATCCAAGATCAGCTATTAGCACCACATTTCACAAATCACCATCACCTGAAAAGCTACTAGATTCTAGAAGCTTTTGGGACTTTTGTCTATTGAAAGCGTATTGAGTGAGAGTTCGAGACTGCTTGTTACCATAGTGTATACGTACGGCTATGGTTATGGTTACGGTCAGGGTCATGGTAATGTTAGAAGTTGTGAAATAAATATAATGTAGATGGATTCTCGGTTGTCTCGACATATATTTTAGTCGCAATAACCTCAAAACCTATACAATATGGTCGTGATATGGTGATGGGACAATATTTTGCACTATGCTTGTCACTCAACAAGATTATCTGATGTAGCAAACAATTGTCAATAAGAACGAATACAGAGTGGAGATATTTCAGAAAATCATATCCTTTTCCATAGAATGCCATATATACCAGTTATTTACCTGATTTTCATCCAGCGGAAGTGTGACAGGCTTGGCTTCTCCAGTAAATTGATCTACTGTGCTGAATCATAACCATCACACAGCACGAGTCGGAACACAAATTGATGGCTTTTTACAGTCTTACATAATACAAACAAGTAAATTACATACCTGTAAACAAAATACCCATTTGCTCGTCGACAAACATAGTTAAAAACTACTACATCTCCTTCATTAGCTGCTTGTCCTTCTCCGTCAACAACATCTGAAAAGGCCACACTAAGAATTTCAGAATCTAGCAAAGCTACTAGACATGTGCACAAGCATGTTTGATACTTATAACTAGCATCTTGCAAAATAGAGTGATGAATTCTGCTTACTATACCTTGAACCCTTGTTCCACCGGGAAGCTTCCTGGTACTGAACGCTTCAAAAACCAAATGTCATTCACATACAGACGAGGTAAGTAGCATGCCATTGATAAATATAGAGAAAGACCGATAAAATCATGACATATACCGAATAATCTCAGGCTCCTCTATTTGAGGGATAGGTGCACCAGAAGCAAGATTTACATTAGACAAGATAGGTACAAATCCCGTGAAAAACAACAACCTTCTTGAAAGGCCTTTGACATTCCAAGAAGAAAAATTGAAACCGGAGCACTCTGTAGCGACACAAATTCTTTTCTTGCTGTTAAATCTGATAATGGGATACAAGTTAGAATGTACAAGTGTGAGTTACACAAAAAAGCTATATACAATTGTATCAGCAGAAAAAAGACTACCCAACTCCACCATATTATTGAATCTGGATGATTAGATTATCACAATAGTCGCTGATTAAGACACGATGTTAGATTTATGAAGAAAGTTGGAAACTTTATACAAGTCACAAGACGAAGTCACTGACCAACGAATTATTCTTAAAACAACGTTAGTTGGCCTTCCTATGCATTCAAGTACGCCATTAAGAGATTATCTTGAAAAACTTATCTCTATTTCACTTCACCTACGGAATATGGATGTTAAGATAGATGATGAGGATGCTGCTCCTTGTTTCATTACATACTTCCTATGAGAATTTCGTTAAATTTTTTTGTGGTGGGAAAAGAAATTTTGACGGTAGATGAGGTGAAGGCAGCACTTTAGCACTTTATGACAGTAGCAATGATTCAAGTAGTGAGTTATTTGTTAAATTCTGTTGTGCCAAGTCCAAAATCTCAAGCCATTGGTGAAGACTTCGAGCACCTCATAGCTCACGCACTATCTTGCACACTTGAGAGTGAAGATGAGAGTGCAATGAAGTATGGAGGATTGAAGTTTGGATCACAATGGGACCGTATGCTTTGATAATAGCAAGGGAGTGCCAAAGAAAGGGTCAATCGAATGGTCGAACTCAATGGCTCGGGCGAGCAATGCAAGAGATTCAATCCAGTGAGTACTGAACACCCGCTCGACCAGGCAAGCAAGGGCTGCATTTGATCTATAAATCATACTCCCTCCATCCCATTTAATTTGCATCATTTCTATTTTTGAACTATAGTCCACCACTTCCTTTTAATCTCATCCATATATTTTAATTCTCTTGTAATTTCAACCAGACAATTCATTCTCTTTATTTATTTATTGTCATTATCTACCTTTTTCTTAAAAAACACTAATTTTCTCTTTGCTTCAAACTACATGGGACGGAGGGAGTACATCAACACTAACTTTCTCTTTCCCTATTTCCAAGAACCCAACTTTATAAGAATAATTTTCAAAATCCTAACTTCATAAGTTTAATTTTCATCAAAAACCAACTTTACAAGTTCCATGATAATTAATTTCTACCCTATAACTAATTATAAAGATATGCCCCTAAAACCTAAATTAAGTAAAACAGAAAAAAAAAAAAGTTTATACCCACAATTACAATTTATATTTGATAACATATTAAAATTATATATGCTACACTTCAATTTGCTTGAAATTTCAAAAGGTATAAGTGACCCAATTCGAATAAAAAGGATTGAATAGTAGGGAAAAGGCTGTACCTTGGTTGCAATGAGGCGGCGGGAAGAGAAATCATGAATTGGGAAAAAGAGGAGAGAGTAGTAGCACGAGTGACTTCCATTGAATTGGGAAAAAGACGACCATGAAGATGAAGATGAAGATGAGGATGAAGATGCCGCCAACTGTTTGCATACACGTCTGTGGTGTAGACGAGATACATGTCATTCTCATCATACCTGGTGTATTCCGCTCATTGACAACTATAATTAGTCTAAACAAGAAAGGTAAACAACTTAGACTCATATAGGAAAGTGCGTAAAAAAGTCTCCGATTCAAGAAAAATCTTCAAAAAGAGATATGAATTGTAAATTAACTCCGTTGATTAAGATGCATGTAATTTACATATCTCCTGAGATATGACCTTCTTATCAAAAAAATGTATTTTAGTCAAATAACTAGATAATGCCCGTGTGATGCACAATTTTATATTATGTTTTAACTATCTCAAAATATCCAATACACTAAATAATATTCATTTAACAAAAGAAATTGAAAAAGATTTTATAAATAATTAAAATAAATATAATATAATATATAGTTTGCTAATACATTAAATATGATTTGACCCAAAAAGTAAAAAAAAAAAACCAATTAATAACAAAAATAATATATTTAAAATAAAAAAGTAGAAAGTCAAAGATCATAATAACAATGACATCATCATTTAATTTAGGAGGGAAAATTTTTTAATGTGGAAGCGACACGTAAGCAATTTTGAAAGGTGATGATGTAAGCGTGTTTTGTTTTAGTAATAGTTAGATTGAAAATTTGTTTATAAATACTACCTCATATCCATCTAAAATGTCCTATTTACTTTTAGGACATAATTCATCTATCACTTTTAAATTACATTTTATAATTTTTAATTACACATGACTCGATATATTAAGGATGGAATAAGTGCATTGGATATATTGCATAAAGTAAAGATAGATTGCATAAAGTAAATGAGACATTTTAGATGAAATAAGATGGATTATGTTTTTAAGTCAATTAAAATAGAGACTTTTAAGTCAAATTATAAATTTACTAAGACTAATGTTTTATTATTTTTTTCTTTTAATTAACTTTTTTAATAAATGACAAATCAACAATTAATTTTTAGCAAATATTTTCATGTAGTTGGCTCCAAGTCCAATCGTTGTATTATTGCAAATTCTTTTGATTAGTCAAGCTAACATCTTCGGTCAATATCATCTTTCAAATAGACTCTTGGATATTTTTAATGAATTTTCATATTAGACGAATTTTGAGTCTTGTGTTTACCTACTTATTATTATGGATAGTGCTGACAAAAGTTGATCTGACTTGCTAATCCGACCTGAACCTAATTCGAACTAAGTGGGTTTAGATTGAGACTTTTGACCCAATTAATTAAGTAGGTCGACCCAACCTGATCTGTTTATTAAATGTGTTAGGTTCAATTCAAAATTTTAAACCTGAAAAAAAAACCTATATAACTCATTTAATTAAATGTTTTAATTTCGAGTTAAATCAATAAGTATAAGCTAAACTTAATTCATTTAATATTTTCTTACTTTTCATAGTAAATACAAAATAGACAACAAAAAAACATAAAATTAAAATTAAAATTAAAGCCTAAAAAAATTAGATTTAAACAACTTTAAAACCCTTAAAACGAAAACAAAAAAATTATAAACGGGTTAAGTGGGTCAAAATCAGGTCAACCTGATTTGTTCCAGGTCAGGTCAAGGTTGTGATTTTCGACCTAATTATCTAAATGGGTTGGGTCTGGGTCAAGGGTTTTTTGACCTATTTATATATGACCTGAACCCGACCCAACCTAATCTGTTTGACAGACCTAATTATGGACTTGATATATTATCTTACTTGAGATCGTCTATATAATAGACGTCTCAAGTTTTGGGGCTGACCCAATTTATAAATTAAAAAAAAATTAATTGGTGATTTTGTGAGTTAAAAGGGAGATATAGGTTAGGCTCTTAAGAGACGTTTATACTATAGACGGTCTCAAGAGTCTCTATTTATTTTCAATTTTATTTTAGATCGTGGTGAGCTGTACCCAATTTTAGTACATTTACCTAGATTTATTGTTGTTTTTTTTTATGAATAAAGATTTATTATTGTTTGATACTCTCTGTGTTATAATTTGAGATTCATATTTGATTTTTTTTTTTTACAATTTTTAATGCATGTCTTTTAAGTCTAATAAATATAAAATAAAATTGTATAAATTGAGACGAATACGACAAAATCATAATTTGGGAAGTAGCAAGTAAGTTGATGATGTGGATTGAAAATTTTTCGGTTTATTTAAATGGGCTTGGCCCAAAATGTATTGTGATGATGTTGTTTAGATTATTGGAGCTTTGGATGGCTAGTTAAGTTATGTTACGGGTCAACCTTACGTTGAATCGGGTTGGTAAAAGTTTTTCTTTAGCAAAAGGAAATTCATTACCTATTATAAATGTAGCTCCTAAAACGGCTAGTCTCCTGAGAGACCGTCTTTCTGAAAGATGTCTTTTAAGCCCAGTCCATTAAAGCTTAATATCTACTTTTACTCTACATTTTTCCTTATAGGTCAATTTAATTAGAGATGCTATGAGCCAGTTCAATTAGAGATGGACTTTCATAAAAACCGTCTCTCACAAGAATTTGTCTATTTTGAATAATATAAATAAATTTATTGTCAATGATATAAATATTTTGAATATTTTAAAAAATATAAATAATACAAAATTTAGCACCATACATATACCGGAGTTCAAATTATGTTTTAAAAAAGATACAAAAATTAAAATGAACAAATAAAAAAAACAAAAAATAATCATACTAGAGCATATATATGTAAAACGATCTAATACAATGATACTAGTGTCTTTCTTTGTTGCTTTCCTTATATTTAAGATATTTTTTTACTCCGCATTTAAAACCTAAATTCAACTTGAAGTGTTTTATTTAGTTTAAGATGTATTTTTTTTATAATTAAGTTTTGTAGTTAATACTTAATTTATCGTTTTTAATATATTTTGATTATGAGATTAACTTTATCATGTTGTTTCTGAAAGAATATTTAAGCATAAAATGTTTCATTTTAGAATATAATTACATATATTTGTATCATGTATTTTTTTTTTATAGTTGATGCAATAATCATTCTCATGGGCATAAACCGGTTTTTTAGCAAAAGAAATTGCAAAATATAGTTATTATAATTTTTGCTTTGCCATGCGATGTGAAATTTAGTTTTTTTTTAAAAAACTAGTTTGTAGAGAGTAAATACCAAAGAGCAGGGTTGGCCCTAAGCAAGGATAAGGCGTGTCTACGCCCAGACCTCCGATAAATTTTAGTTTTTGATTAGTGATAAGGTTTGAATTTTTTTATATATATAATTAAGGGGCCTACAAATAATTTTTCGCCCCAAGCTCCTAAAAACCTAGGGTCGGCCCTGCCAAAGAGAAGAGACCAAAATCTACAAGAGAGTAGTGAGATGGACACCCCAAAATAAAAGGAAAAGTCCAACAAAGAAGAACAAAAACCATCCAAATTTGTAAGAAACCATAATTATGAAAGTGATGTTAAACCCCAAAAATACATTTCTAGGTATATTAAGTTTGAAATCAACTAACTTTAGTAAAAGTACATAAGAATAACAGGGTTTCTTTTTTTGAACTACAAGAATCCAAGCATAAGACAACAATCTCAACCTTAATATAAGACACATTATACTTCTATTTGGTTTACATTAACATTGTACACTTAATTAGTCTTGTAATTTTGCTTAAAGACTTAAAAGTCCCATCATCATCATACCCAGTGTATCCTACTTATAGACAAAATTATGATCAAGGTCTGAGGAGAGAAGATAAACTGCGGCTCATACCCATATAGGAGAGTGCGGTCAAGAAGTCCCCGGTTCAAAAGGGTCTTCAAAGATAGAGGCACCTGCAACACACACCCACACGTTAACCATGCATAGTAAACAACTAATTAAAGATACACAACAAAAAAATATGTACAAATACCTAAACAAACAATAATGGTAAAAGAGGGGTAAGCGATAAGACTTAAGAGTCTAATCACTAATAATTTATGATAGGGGTCAAAATCCATTGAGCTAGCTTTCACTTAAGAGGAGTATTTGTATTTTTTTAAAAAAAAAATTATCGTTAGAAAAATAAAACAAAAATTTAAGTGAATGAAAGATGAGTTTATGGGACTATATTAACTATCAAGGGGGTGTTGGATAATATATAGTGTCTTATTAGACCATTTTAGTTTTTTAGACACAAATATGGCGAAACCATCAAAGAAGAGTGTTTTAGTAATTTATCTGGTTAAAATAATTTATTGATATGAATATACTTTTTTGAACTGTAAGCTCTAAGTTAGTAGCATCTTTTTGATTAGCTGGTCAAACCAATGGATAAAGTTGGTTGGTCAAATCAGACACATTAATCAGTTATCAATTATCAACTATCATTTATTTTAAATAGTCCTTAAAAGAGAAAATGAGTTTCCGAATTAGTTGCTCCCAGTTAGTACTGTTTTATTTTATTGGTTACGCTTAGAATATAATATTTTATACAAGAAGAGATGAATTCAAGCATGGATTTTGACGTACAAATAAATATTTATATATTTTTCATAATCTTTTGTATTTGGAAACTTTGAAAAGAACAAATATAAGTTGGTGCATGGCTTGAAAAAGTTGGTGCATGGGAAGTCCTTAAAGACTTGCATGCATGAGGTAGAGGACAGAAAGCAGAGAGTAATTAGGGGGAAATACAAGTTAAAATACACTCTAAAAACAAGTATTAGTTGGATAAAAGTTAGACACTAAAACTTTGTTTAAAGAAACTGTTGAAATTATAAAGACTATATATATTTGAGAAAATATTGATTTTTGTGTGACACAAGTCTTTTTGAGAGGTCATTTTTAATATTGTCCGCCTATTATTCATTTTTTGTTTAATTAAGCTTTAAAGGTCTGGGCTTGAGAGAAGTCTCTCAAATACATAGTTTCTCAAGAGATTGATTGGAAAATAAAAATGATATCTAAGAGACTCTTTTTGTTATTAATAATTTTAACTTTTTAAGATAATCTAGTATAGAAATTGAAAACAAGTAATATCTTATTAGTTATTTAAACTTACTAAAAAGAATTAAATAATAAAACATTTACAAGGTTCTTGACTGTAGAACAAAAGCACTTGTCGCTCAATGGATAGAGCATTTGTATGTAGAACAAAAGTTTTGGGGTTCGACTCCTATTGGGTGCAAGTATCAGTTTGACGGTTTCTTGACTGCGCGCATCTCTCTGTACTCTCTCCTTGAAAGGAAACGTATATGATTTGTCCGCAACTTTCAGGAAAAGAAAAGCCCCCTATTGAAACCCTACCTTGTACGGGATACTGGAAGTGTTCTTTACCTTTACCTTTCTTATAAAGAAAAAGGTTGTATTATATACGTATATATCATTTTCCTATATTTGTTATGCATCAAGAACTCATTAAAAGCATATTTAATTATTTATGAACTAATTATCAATTAAACAAATGTAGTTATGGTGTAGCTAGTTGGGTATCTTGAAAAGATTTAAAAATGATTACAGACTTACAGTACATTCAATGCACCTGATTTTAATTGCATTAAGGTTTTGGTCGGCCTTCTATTCCAACATAAAATCAATTTTAAACTACACTTTTACTCCTACTCCCCTATCCCTACTCTTAATGCTTTGTTAGAGAAAAAAATAATTATTAATGCTAATTTAAAAAGATACTCCCTCGTATTCATCATCAGTGCCTCATTTACTTTTTGAATACTACTCATTTCTTACTCTTAATTTATATTTTATTATTAATTTATAAGTTAATACATAGTCAAGTGAGATCTTATTTAATTCGTCGTCTCATATAATTTTTAATTATACGCAATTACAAATATTAACGATAGAATAAGTGCATTGGATAGAGTGCAAAAAGCAAATGAGACACTTATGATGAATAGGAGGAGTATAAAATAAGTAGAATAAAAAAATATCTATCAATTATCTCTTTTGTTGTACTTTATTTATTTCAGATCGTTGATTATTTAGTTATACTTTGATTAAAATTATAAGAGTTTTTTGATTAAACTGTAACTAACAAATTAAAATAAAGGTTCAACGCTGTGTATCTATACTATGAGTTGTTTTGAGGTAGACTTGGATTATCCAGTATGTTCCCAACTTACTACCTTTGTGATACTAAAATAATTATTAAACTGTATGATTTATTTTTTAATAAATTAATTTTATTTTAGGTTAGTTTAGTCTTATTCAACTTTGTTTATTTTGATTCAATATAGTTTAACTAGATAGATTCTTTTCAAACATGATTTTTTGATGATTTTAAACTTATTAATTATCATATAATTTATTATGTTAATTCAAATCCAAAAAAATAAATTATTTAATTTGAAAACAGTCAAATTTTTAATATGATTTAAAAAACTGTTAGTCCTTTTTTCTTTTTAGAGGCGGCGCAAATAATTTTGAGGCCGTGTTATTTTATAAATTTCTAAAAAGGAATAAATTATCTTTTTATATAAGACTCTTTGGATTTAAGGTTCTTTTTAGTTGGACATCCTGCACATCTTTAAAATCGCCCCTATTAAATAAATAAAGTAAGTAAGTGCTCTTTTGAGAGACCGTCTTTTATAAAGACGACTTTTAAAAGTTCAACTTAAATCTATATTTAGAGTTGTACTAATATATATTTAGAATTGGATTGGGCTTTGCCGTATTTACAAAAGACGGTCTCAAGTAAAAATTTGTGTAAAGTAAAACGGATAATAATATATATACTTGAATACTTCATAATATCTCAGTTTTGGAACTATGCTAATTGGTGTCTTCTCTTGAATTGCTAAAAGTATCATCAAGCCATTAAAACATGGAAATTTCAACGTATACTTTACTAAATATGTAAAGTGGTCAATAATTCTCAAATAATTCCGAGAAGAGCTGGACTAATTAATTATTAGTGTATTTATTCATAATTCATACTGCGTAGTAGATTTTTTCAGGTTTTAATTAGTGTTTTATGGAAAAGTCAATTAAATACGTAGATAAGCTAATATATAAGTTAATTTTTCGCAAAATAAAAGTTAAAGAAAAAGTATAAATTATAGTCAAAAATAAAAATTTTATAAATTAAATAAGACGGACTAAAAAAAATTATATGTTAGGGATGTTTGGTATGGGAATATAAAATGTAATGGAAAGGGAAATGATAAAGATGAGTAAGGGTAAGAGTATGGGTTGTAGTTATATGTTGATTGGTATGAAAATATAAGGAAAACACTTAATTGATCATAAAAAGGGGATTTGTTACTTGATATAAATGAGAGATAACAAAATAAGGGTATCTATTACCCTTAAAAAAGGGATTAGATTAACCTAATATCATACCAAACAAAATATATGGAGTAATGGTAATTAAATCCCTTACTTATAGTCTAAAAATGTTCATACCAAATACCCCTTAGAGTATATAACATATTCTGTAATCTCAATCATTAGCTTAAGATTTTGGTTTAGTTGGTTTCTTGACATGGTATCAGAAGCCAACGTGACAAGAGGTCACAGGTTCGAATCTCAACCACCCCTCATTCAAGTGGAATATTTAGCACCAGGTATGAGGAGGGCTTGTGCTGCATCCACACTTCTAACCCAAAAGGCTCTCGAGTGAGGAGGCGTGTTAGAGTATATAACATATTCTAGGGCCTCAACCACCATCTTAAGCATTTGGTTGAGTTGGTTCCTTGACATGATATCAGAAAGCAACGTGACAAAGGTCACGGGTTCGAATCTCAGTCACTCCTCATTTAAAGTGAAATATTTAGCGTTAGGTATGAAGAGGGTCTGTGCTGCGTCTACACTTCAAGCCCAAAGAGCTTTTGTGGAAGGGAGCGTGTTAGAGTATATAACATATCCCACGGACTCAACCATCAGCTTAAGATTTTAATTTAGTTGGTGGACATTATTTCATCTACTTAGATTGAGTAACGTTGCTTTGAATTTATGGTTGAGACTAGACTTTAGTGCTCAAGGACTAGGGCACTTTTATTTTTTGTGAACCAACTAGAGCTTGTTCATATACCTACTAGAGTACTAGGTATTCTTGCCTAATTTTCCATTTATGTTTTACATTATTCATTCATTAATGGTGGTCATTCTATTTATGACTCCCGATTGTACTACAAGTAACTTGTCAGAAGGTGACTACTTTTATTCATTATTAACGTTTTAGAAAGGAAATAAACCATGGAAATTATGTTATGGTGCATAGTCTACATATTGTGCCTCGTGCCAAATTTTCTCGTCAATAGTGTTGTGTCGTATGTTGGTCACCAAAAAAGAGATATACCAATGAAAATCTTTACTTTATGAGTCGTTAAATTGTCGTGCTTATCGTATTCTATGCCAAATCGATCATAAATAGTGTTATATTGCATCATATAACTCTGATGAGTTAGCAAGATTAATAGGTAGACATTCACAAGCAATATAATAGAAAATCGAACTCTAGCTATATAGTAATGAAGTTAATTAATTTGAAACACAAAGAGGCAACAATTGCCAAAAACACCATTTCTTCTCAAACCTAAACTTATATTATAAGAAAGTAGATCGGAAAAATAGAAATGAAACTGTTATCCTTTATTTTCTCATAAAAGAGGCTTTTAGTTAGAACAAACTATCTTAAGATTTCTCCCCAATTATAGCGAATAAGTGTAGAGTTTCAATTTAAAAATAGATGCCTAAAAATCACTATAACATAATTTGCTTTTGGTGGGATATATTTAGAGACATTTAATTTAAATGTCATTATTTCAAATTTCTTATAGTGTATATAGAGGATTTAGTAACATTTATTAGAGCCTTTAGCGGCATATTAAAAAGTCACACTAAAGCTTTTAGCGACATAAGATCTAGTGACATTTCTAACAAATGTCAATATAGACTATAGTGACAATTACATATGCTACTAAAGACCAAATTAAGTGTCGCTAAATCAATTTATGGTGGAACTTAAAATAAAAACTGATATTGATTACACTAAAAGTATGAATTAGTGGCATTTTTTTAATGCCACTAAATCCAATGTCGCAAAATGCTAAATTTGTTGCAGTGAATGTGAATCAAAGTACACACAAAATAAAAGCACAATTAAATAAAACATGTATGTCTACTATCTATATTGGTATCAAAGCTATAAGAAATCAACACAATTAAAAATTTAAGATTATAATTGAAGATCCAGGCCGATATGTTAAATACTCAAACTCACCCGGCCCTCTCATATAAAAACTCTTTAGGTTAGAAGTGTGATGCATCATGCTCGAATCTAGTACACTCATTCAAAGTTCAAATGAAAAAAATTTAACACAATATATAGGACATGTATTGCATATACATATTTAGCTTAAGTGAGGTAACACATGATCGAGTATAAAACAAATCCCGAGCCTATGAAATGCATTATATAATGAATTTGGAAACGGTAAAGAATTTATTTTGCATCAAATTACAGTATATTAGGGTTTCTTCTTCTATTTATCCAATGGCGACGAAACTCAAATGAAAAATAGACGGTTATAGATTTGATATTTGGGTCATAGAATAAAGGGGTCAATGTTTTATTCTGTTAAAATAAATAGTAGTGAACCATTAATTTAAACTTATAATTTAGGTGTCGTAATATATTATATACTCTAACGTATCACTTAAATATAATAACTTTTTTTTGAGGTAGTTTTTTATTTTCTTTGAGGTAATTTAAATATAATAACCTAATTGAACTCCAATTTATAATATCCCACTAAAACTTACTACTATTTTTTTTTCTTTTATATATGCATCAAAACTTATAATTATCACGGATATTACGTTACACTATGATATCCCATCTAAACACCAATCTCTTACCTACGCAGTCTTCTTAATTCTTGTGTCTTTACTTTGGATAGTACTCTCAAGGAGAGGAGTATAAGGCAAACTTTTCGATTTTTCTCCCTCTGTTTTATCATAGATTCTCGTGAAATCTCTAATTGGATTAACCTATTAGGAAAAATATAGAGTAAAAATAAAAAATAAGCTTTAATAAATTGGGTTTGAGAGACGTCTTTCAGAAAGACGGTCTCTCAGGAGACTGGCTGTTTTATTAAGTTTGTTACACTTTAATTAAAATGATAATAATGTTTTTTAATATTACAACTTAAAAGGAGGGAATGATTAGTATTTGGTACAATTAGATTTTTTGTACACTAATCTAGTTTTACCTTGTTTTCTCGGAAATTTATAAAAGCATACCTTTTTCCCACGTTATAATGGATCTTGATCAATAGATACTATATTATCATCCTTAAATAAAGCTAAACAAGGACATTTATCACCCAAAAAAGCTTTATAGCATTTGACTCTAAAACTTTTGTGCATAGTCAATTTTATACTCTCCTCATTTTAATTATTTAACGTTATTTGTTATTTTAGTTTGTTTGTTTATTTTATGCTTCATCCGTTTCATAATACTTGCTACATTTAATTTTTTTTACGCAATTTAATTGTAAAAAGTTTATATCATGAAAGTATGCGATTAGACGATTCAAACAAGATCCCACTTGACTATATTATTACTTACATATTAGCCGTAATATATAAAATAAGCTTAAACGATGAATAGTGCCAAAAAACAAAATGTAGCAAGTATTTCGGAACGGAGGAACTATCATTTTTTAAAGACAATGATTTCTTATTTTTTTTTAATTACTATCATTCTGTTCAACTCTCTTTTAATTGCATCTAGACAGTTTTCTATATTATTTACATATTTCATAATAAACATTATATTTCTCTTTATTACTAATTTATTGGAATAAATTAGTATAAAAGTAGTACATAATCATTTTTACAATTCCTAGTCTCATGAAAGAAAAAGTGGAGGTATTACGAGTTAAAAATGGAAATTACTCTATTTTTTGAATTATATTTGTTCAATTTGCATGAATGTTTAAATATAATAGTGTTAAACTAAATATTAAACATATAACTTTGGGATTCAATATTCTATGATTCTTAATTTTGAGATATTATTTTAAAAAATTTAATGGCATATTGTTTTGAAATTCTTAATTTTGAAAGAAAAAAATAATAAACTAATAAAATAATGTTATGTATTCGTTTTTACTTTTTACCCCTAATAGTGGTTATTAATTAAGATGGCCAAAAATTAGAAATTTTAAATAGCTATCTTAAAATTAAATTTAAACATCCATAATTGAGATTTTTAATTTCAATTTTTCCTTAAATTTATCAATATTGAAGTCTCTTTAAATTTACAATTTATAGTATTTTTACACTCACTACAACAAATTTAGCTTTTTGCGACATTGGATTTAGTGACATTAAAAAAAGCCACTGATTCATATTTTTAGTGTAATAATTATTGGATTTTATTTTAAGTTCCACCATAAAGTGATTTAGCGACATTTAATTTGGTCTTTAGCGGCATATGTAATTGTCACTATAGTCTATAGTGACATTTGTGAGAAATGTCATTAGATCCTATGTCGCTAAAAGTTTTAGTGTGACCTTTCAATATGCTGCTAAAGTAACTAATAAATGTCACTAAATTCTCTATATACACTATAAGAAATTTGAAATAGCGACATTTAAATTAAATATCGTTAAATATATATTTCACTAAAAGCAAATTATGTTGTTGTGACTAGAATTGAAGAAATTGAAAAGTAAAAGATGAAAATTGAATAGAAGGAAAATATTGAAATTGGATCTAAAATCAATAAAGCCCTAAATCCTATGATCGTTTGTGCTATATAGGTATTTAATTAATTAAATCTAACCCGATAACTCGATGTTAGTTTACTCAGACCATATGATTACTGAATCCGAAATGAATCAACTTCAAATATAGATTTATATTATTTAAAATGCAACATGAACATATAACTCGAACAGACTCAAAATACCCGATCTGAAATTGATCCGAAGACTCTAATAGGCACCTTTAGCTGGGACGGTGGGTTGTTGAAGCAATAAGAGCAAAGTGTATTCATATGGAGAGACGAGAGTGGTCCTAGACTCCTAGTAAATGATGACCAAATAAGTTGTTCTCTGCCATATTGATTGGGAAATCTACAATTTAAATATCTTCATCATAATAATAAATTTAAATTTCATTATAAAACAAAAGAATACTAGTATAGTACTTCAACATAGAAAATTATGTGGTATATTAAAATAATAATAATAATAATAATAATAATAATAATAATAATAATAATGAAAATTACCTTCAAGGTGAATTTTACTTTCATACTGATGCAAGAAGTTGTCTCTAATTGTATTTTTTTGTCTTCGTTTGGTCCAATGGAAATTTGTATTTTGTCCAAAAATTAATAATAATATGAAAAAATTACCCATAATAATCCAACTTTTTTTATGATTTTCTTACAATAATCACTCCTATTGATTAATCACGAATAATCCCAAATTTAGAGGGTGTTTTCCTAGAGTAAACCCAGTGACCAGATGACTTGTTATAGCAAATTTTATTTTTTAAAAAAATATAAATTAAAATAAAATGTTGAAAAAATATGAATAATCATTAATAACTTACTTAAAATTAAATATACGCTCCTATTACTGCGAAGTACTATTATTTTGAATTCAGAGTGAAGATAATTTAAAAAGAAAGTCTTTAACTTACAAATGAACCGTTAATTATCCATGAATTGAAGAAATTAAAATGAGAGTTAATTAGGTAAAAATTAACTCGCTATTTTCCCTGAAAATATGGTACTTGCTCTTGAAATAAGACAAAATCTGATTCGATCTCATTTAGGAAAAACTACTTAGAATAATCCAACATTTGCATGAGTTTCCTATAATAATATCATCTATTGATTAATCATGAATAATCCAAACTTTAGATGGTATTTTCGTCGATTAAACCCGGTAACCGAATGACTTGTTATAACAAGTTTTATTTTTTAATAAAAAAATAAATTAAAATAAAATGTCGAAAAAATACTAAAAAAAGTTTCTAATTTTTTTATTATTCAAAATTTTTTATGTGAATTTCCAAAATTTTTCTCTAATTTACAATAATTTTCAATTTACTTTTTTGGTAAATTACCTACAAGTATTCTTAGTCATCGGATTACCCAAGCTTACTCAACATAAATACCACTAAAATTGTGATTATTTATGATTAATCAATATGTAGAATATTTTTAAAAAAATGAAAAATCATGAAACAGTTGAATTATTATAGATAATTTTTCATTATTATTATTATTATTATTATTATTATTAATAAGAATCGTTCTCCGTCATATGCCGTGTAGCTAAAGTTTCTTGATGAAGGCAATTTTATTTTGTTTCTAAAAATAAAAAAAGGATCCTACTTTTGGATTCAGTTTTTCAAAAGTTAGTGTCCTTTCTTTACCTTTACGGTTCTTTAATAATGTCTTCTCTATTTTTATCTCTTTGTTTTTATACATTTTTACTGGATTTTTTTCTTTACCATTTACAATACTGTCATTTCATCTAATTTTCTAAAAATGGAAACTTTTAAAAAATACTCAACTAATTACAAAAAAATCTTAAAAATAAAATAAAAAATAGAGAATAACTTTATTCATCATCATCATCATCATCATCCCCATTTTTAAACAAAAAGAGTCTGAAAAAGGAAGGACGGCGACAACTCATACCCATAAAGGAAGGACAGCATGGCCAAAAGAAGTCCCCGGCTCGAGAAATATTACAATACGTTTCTGTCACATGAGAGATAAATACAAGGCATATATAGAACGCATATATAGATCAAATGAATAGGTAAAAACAATTATAAAACTTAAAAACAAAAATACTAATAATAATAATATAAACGAGACCAAGCAGGAAAGCAAGAACACCAAAAAGTACTCTGAGAAGAAAATCAGTACTTTAAAACCTGAATATGGCGCCTCTAACTCTCCAACTACCGTTATCCGATTATCCCTAATCAGATCCTCGGAGAATATACTTTATATAGCTGGCTTATTCACAAGAATTAATTTTCCCACTTAATGCATGGTGGAATATAATCTAAGATAATATGCTCAAAACTAATTGTGTTGTTTTTCATAAGTAATAATTAATTTTTACTGTTATCTAAGCTTTAATTTCATGCTTATATTATCTTTCACACTTTTTCTTTTTTATTTTCCTGTTTTTGCATCATTACTTTTGAAATGCCCCATCTTAAAGTTTTCCTCCTACCCTCCCATTTTAATTTCATTTTTATTATTTGAGGGAGACATCTATCCTGTATTTTCTGACAATTAATTGATTCCATAATTAATGAGAAAGAATCACATTTAACATTACAATATTAAATATATGCGTTATCTCATTGTAGTGATTAATTTGATCAATTAATTTTATAAAAATTGTCATATAAGGCGTCTTATCAAAAAACACACATTATACATGAGTTAAATAGCCCATTTAATAAATATTATGAAAATATGACCTTTTCGTTTGTGATTGTCTAATTGAGAGACAGTCTCTCACAAAAATAGCGATTTTACCCAGACTCTTAATATAGAAGTCAAAACATGGAAACATAATATGAGATTCATTATATAAATTATAATAAATCAATACAAAAATCAATTAATTTTGATCTAGCTTTTATTCATGCAATAAATTGATGAGTTAAGTGAAGGAAAAGGGAAAAATCCATAGACAACATAGAATGAGAAATCTATACTTGCACAATATCCATTCATATTAATGTTATTATTGGCATATTGCATATCATTAACAAGTATATGTACCATTTCATTAACAACTATGATCAGGATCTAAAGAGAGAAGATGGACAACAGTTCATACGCATATAGAAGAGCGCACATATCATTAACAACTATGTACAAATAATACACTATGTGACCCCATTTAAGAATAAAAACGTCCAACTCCTAACAAACTCTTTTGGTATGCATGCACAAAACTTTCATATTACATAGGATTAATTGATGAAGGTCGGATCTAATTCAACCCTCTTAGTAAAAGTTCGGATTCATATCAACCTGCCTAATAAAAAGTCGATCGATTTAATTTCAACCCTTTTAATAAAGGGTTTAAATTAAACCCTCGTTACACATTATTTATAATTATAAATTGCTCGTTATACTTTAATCAAAAAGCTCTTAATAACGATTTTAGTAGCAAGCATAGCTAGACAAAATTATGCTCCTACTCTCACCAACCAACCTGAAAGAAAGGAAAAACAAATGGAGACAAATATATTCATTACAACAACAACCCCATTATTCATCTCATTAATACTTCTTTCGTTTCATAATACTTGCTACTGCTACTGACTGTGACATTTTTTCACACAACATGTCACATTCGGTACTAGCAAGTATTATGGAACGAAGCAAGTATACCTTACTCATCAATCTCTAAAACTTTATTATATTCCAATACTTCAAAATTTTTAACAAATATATTATACGAAGATGAGAAAATAATAAAAAATAATAAAAATAAAATAGGATAGCAAACTTCTCATCAAATTATATAGAAATTAATATCAAAACTTTTCATATACACTCCTAATTAAAAAACTATGAAAAAGTCTCCCAATGGATTATGGGTAATGGGTTGGCCTAGTTACAGGGTTCGATTTTCACCGTCTACAGAAAAAGATAAATCTCTTTTTCTTTTACGTGTAGGGATTCTCCAGCCTTATCCATTAAATACGGATCATAAATTATTATTTTTTTAAAAAATGAAGATGGGTAAAAAACTAACTTATCTATTATGAAGTGGGTTTGGACCTGTATGAATTTTTCTCTTATCATCTCCAAAGAAATTACCACCATTTTCTTCAAAATTTCCTGATTTATACACTTGTTTTTGCTTCATTTTTCCATGATTAACCTCTGAAGAAGAAAACCCAGTTCCAAATTTATTAAATCTTCCATACCCAAAAGCAAATGCAGGATTTTTGAAGATTAATATTATGATTAATAACAGAGATAAACAAGCTAATTGTTGTTTTTTTCTTAAACCCATAATTTTTTGGTACTAATTATGATGAAATGTTGTTTGTTTCCAAACATAAGGGGAGAATTTAATGGGGGAAGAAGAAATTTGATTGTTTGTTTTGTTTAAGTTAGTGAAAGAAAAGAGAAGAAAAATACTCTGTTTTTTTGTTTGGTTATGGGTTGTTTGGTTGTGTTTTACATTAATGTTAGGAGAAAAAAGTATTGGGTTTTGGGAAAATTTTGAAGAAGAGAAGAAAAATGCATAGGGTTTGATGATGTTTTCATATAAATATTGTGTAATACAGAAGGCTGTTGTTGGAAACTTCTTTTGGTTCTGATTTCAGAGCCTAATTTTTTGCTATAATGCACTTATTTCTAAGGTAAATGGCACAAAGAAAGAGGATTCTAGAGAGAGAAACTATAACTTTTAGAAAGAGGGAGGATTATTTCAGTTGAACTTGCAAGTGTTTTTTAAGCTACTACTCCGAAGCAATGTTTTTTTTAAGAAAAAGGTATATAAAGGTAATAAATGAGAGAGTTAAAATATATGAATGAGATTAAAATAAAGTGGTGGGTCGTAGTCCAAAAATAAAAATGATACAAATTAAGTGGGACGAACCAAAATAGAAAATGCTGCAAATTAAATGGGACGGAGGGAGTATGTGTGAAACTTGGGAGTATTATAAGGGTGTTTGCATTTTAGTTTTTTTGCTTAGCTTTTTTGTTGGTTTTGGGTTTTGGCTTATTGGTTGGTCAAATAGTTAAAAGTGTTTAAAATGACTTTTAAAGCAGTTGAAAAGCTGGATTTTAAGCCACAATAAAAAATGTGTTTCAACTAGCTTTTTAGCTAGCTTTTTTAGTTGACTTTTGACTTGTTGGGTCACTTTTTTCTCTAATAAACAGCCAACAATCAACACTCAAATTTACCAAACATTTCTACAAACAATTAATTTTTTCAACTAATTTAAAAGCCAACTAAAAAAGCTAACAACCAATTGATAAACAACCCTTTTATACTATTTTAGTATATATTAATTTAATAATGATAAGACGCATTCTCTAACAATTATGATTTAAGAATTATTGATTATTTAGTATTTTTTAAGGTTGATACGTACACCTTAAAAAAATATATGGGTCTTGTATATAAGACTTTCTTTGTAAGTTCAAGGAGGTATTCTTGGTGGGCTAAACATATTTTATATTATTTTATGACAATAAAAAAAAGATGTGGTTCTTTGTTGAAAATAATCTTGGTTCATGTGAGGGTCAATCATTTTCACTTTAGAGGGGTTTAGAAATTAGGAGTAGTTTTTTTTTGGGGGTATCTTTAGGGGTTTATGAGTTATGACTTTTTGGGTGGTTGGTCAAAATCCACTATTTGAATGTAGGTAATGTGAATGCAAATCTTGTATTGTTTGATTAATTTGAAGTAATACATTAGCTTTTAATATTATTAATTATTTAAGTTTATTTTTTATATTGTCTTAATGTATAAAAAAAAAATCAAATAAGATTTTATTTAAATTGTTTTTTCGTATACTTTCATAATATTAACTTTTTATTATTTTTAGATTTTCATAGCTCAATGTATAAACAATCAAAATAATATATTAGATTGCATAAAAGTCAAATATAGCTTGACAAAATCTATAACTATTACTAAAATAAAACACGCTGACATCATCACTAATTAATATTGCTTACGTGTCACAACCTCAACAAAAAATTTCCCTCCAAAATTCAATGATGACATCATCATTAATTAATATCTTTGACTTGATTACTTTCTAACTATAACTATAATGTTATCCATGTTGATGTTATACTTTTTAGGTCACATCATTTAATATATTAGAAATCTATATATTTTATTTCATTTTTTCAATTATTTATAAAATCTTATCAATTTTATTTATTAAATGAGTATTATTTAAGTGTATTGGATATTTTAAGTTGGTTAAAAGATAATATACTTTTATTAGGTTTTTTTTTTATACTAATGACATTGGTTACTTAAATGCAATGCATAAGTCTAATATGATTTAGGTTGTGACTACCCTTATGCAAGTCACTTATATTTTTTATGACAAACAAATTTTTTTTAAAATTTTATAAAATAAATTTACTAAAATATTTATGTTAAATCTATAACTAAATTTTAACAATCATCTACGTACAATGCAAAGTATGGTACAAATCAAACAATGTATGTAATATATATAACTATTCAGAGCGAATGAGATACAACTTTATGTACAACTATTCAGAGCGAAATGAGATACAACTTTAATGTAAAATTTATTTTAAAATTTTAATTTCTTAAATGATATGTCAGTAAATTTAATAAAGCTGTGCATCGCACGGGGATTATCTAGTAAGATGTATAAAGAAAAAACTAAAGTAGTAATTGAAAAAATAAATTTGATCAAATTTAATTCACTCAAAATATATTTGTAATTTATTTTCTAATTATTTCATTGACACAATACTAGCTAGTAGCTACTATTGGTCTTAAGAGAAAGTGATTATTTTATTTTAACATAATTAAATAAAAGTACTACCTCCTATTTAGTCTAAATGAGACATTTTTTTGGCACTATTCACTCATCACTCTAAGTTTATATTTTACTCTTAATTTATAAGTTAAAACGTAGTCATGTGGGATCTTATTTGATTTGTCTCAATACAAGGATTATTAATATCAAATTTTTATAATTTTTAATTAAGAATGATTTGAGATATTAAGGGTTAAAATGTTGTCTCGACAAGTGTGAAAAATTAAATGTGACATTTAGACTGAATAAGAGGGAGTATTATTTTTTTTTTTTTTTTTTGAGGTAAGAGGGAGTATTATTTTTGTATAAGTGGATAATCCAAAAGGGAACATTACCAAAAAGAGAGGCTTAAACTTTATGTCCTCAAAAAGTTGCCAGAAATCAGGTTTTAATTAAATAGGATAAAAAAAGAAAATGAGAATTGTTTTATTTGAATGTCTTAAAGAGTAGAGTTTTCTCAACTACTTATACTATTTATTACTACAACTGCTTCACTAAGATCTTTGTCTAAAAATTATTCTCTATCTTTCTTTTTTTCCTATAAATTTAAATTTAAATTATAATCCAGAAATTTAATATTTTTAACTACACTATAAACTTTACTTTTATTGTGTCTTTGAACTGCTAGCTATTTTTTTTTTTTTTGAGATAACTAGCTATTAAAAGTGATATTTTCTCTTACATTATTTTATTTTCAGTAGAAAACAGAAAGTAAGGACAAATGAATAATCTATTTAAAAAGATGGCACAATAGCCATATGTTATTATGTAGGATGAAAATGAAGAAATAAATGTTTTATATTTTATGGAAAAGTCAAAGAAATGTGCAAATGACATAAAAAAAAAAGTAATGTTAAATATGTAGATATTAATAAAAAAAAATAAAAATATATCATGATAAATTTAATGAGACGAAATAAAAAGAAAACGAGGCTAATTCTATTAGACAAATAAAGTATGATACAGGTAGAGATAGATATGGATCCATCTCACGGTGAGACGGTCTCATACAAAAGGAATGAAAAAACGCAAATTCTTGTAAATAGTTTTAGAGTGGATGTGGGTTCGACTTAGGCTTGATGACCCAAAATCCAGACTCAGACTCAGACCTAGATCCATTAGATCACTAAAATAACACTTTGATATAAGATATTGGACCTATAAGACCATGCATGATCATCCCTAGATATAAGAGTATGTCTCTATTGTAATTAGATGCTAATTACAGTGTAATCTTTTGTCTTTAAATTATTCCCCTTTAATCAATGCAAGGACATTATTTGAGAAATACAACTTAAAAGGAGATGACAAAAGTGAGCTAATTATTGAAGTTTCTTTGGATTCAAGCTTTAATGATTCCATTTAATCCAATAATATTTTTTAAGATTTTTGATTAAACAGTTGCATGTTGGCAATTGTAGAACACCATAACTAGCATAGATTTAACTATGAATGATGTTAAAAATTAAATTGTGTTAGATAAATTAGGATTATATGAGTTTATAAAAATATAATTTTTTTTACGTATATCAGGTCTTAATAAATTTATGTCAGTCATGGTCTAGATTTTTCATTTACTCACCAATTTTCCTCATTTTCAAAACAATCCGAAAATTGTCTTGTGTTGGGTCACACATCTATTGTGTTTGTTGTGTTTGGTGTCAAATTTTATCGTGTCATACCGTAGTTGACCACCCATTGGCAGACGTAGTAAAGGTTATAAAGGGGTGAATGCACCCGTGCATTTCTCTTTGCTCACTCCTTGAAAGAAACACGTGTACGATTTTCCTACTAATACCCTTGTCCCCTGTATTATGAATGTCCAAGAATTTGAATTGTTAACTCTAATTGTGCGGCGGCATAGTGAGTTGCCCGTTCAATTTATCTTGTGATCGTATCTTCATAGCTCATACCAAGTCATATATATATATATATATATATATATATATATACATAAATATAAATTTTTAATAGAGATGGAACTACATATTACCAGTATAAAATAATATATTTCTTATAAAAGTAGATAGATGATTTTAGAATATATAGTGCCTTAAATGAAATAAAATTAGATTGTTAAAATAAATATTGATTAAAGTTCTCATACTTTTCAAGGCAAATTTGAATAATCTTCTAACAATATTATCATAATGATTCTTTATTATTCTTAAAATAATTTTAGATTATCATGTATTTTTTGTTTCTTGATGAAATATTTTAGAACTTAAAATTTTAATAGTGAAACTTTAACTTTATTAGTTAAAATACTCCAACATAAAAAAAGCAAATATATGTTCAAAGAAACTAATTAAATCTGATGTAACTTTTAAATTCAAAAATAACATATTTTAATAAAATT
The DNA here is from genome assembly GCA_019425755.1 of Amaranthus cruentus. Classification (NCBI taxonomy): domain Eukaryota; kingdom Viridiplantae; phylum Streptophyta; class Magnoliopsida; order Caryophyllales; family Amaranthaceae; genus Amaranthus; species Amaranthus cruentus. The sequence continues at coordinate 25,102,815 of CM033454.1, forward strand.
TTAAAAATTGTATTTTATTTGATATACTGCTCATATCAAGAAATAAGTTGATGTTAATTTTGGTAAGAATCATTGCATATGGCAAATCACTTTAAATATGCTATGTGAAATTTTACATTCTTTTTATTAGATTGTATGATGATATGATAAACCATGCCGCGTCCCTTCCCAGCCGACTTCCAAAATCCACATCCACTAAATTACCAGCAAAAAATAAAGGAACACTTGCACAGTTAAAGAAAATCGTTGTCAAAACATGACTTTTTGACTTAATTTTCAAAATATATCGTCAAATCGGCTTATGATCTTCGATTTGGACGACTTTGTATAAAATAGGATCACTTAATAATTAAGTTAATATATACTGCTCAATCTCCTTGAGCATACGATTGAGAAGGATTCTACACTTTTGATTTCACTAAATAAAAAAATCTATGTAATTATGTTACATAAAAAAGTACATTGAATTAAAATGAATTTAAAATTAGATAAAAATTTTGAAAATTTACATAAAAAATTCTAAATAATAAAAAAAATCATAAATTTATTTGAACAGTTTTTTGACATTTTATTTTAATTTATCTTTATTTTTAAAAATTAAAAATTGCTATAGCAAGTTATCCGGTTACTGGGTTACTCTAGGAGAATAACTTTTAAAGTTGGAATTATTCATGATTAATCAATAGCTATGATTATTGTAGAAAAATCATATATAGGTTGGATTATTGTAGTAATTTTTTTATTATTATAATTCATTATCCTTTTATAGTGCACAATCAATCATAATACTTCGATAGTAGTAGCTAGGAGTATGTTTTTATTATTTTGTTTCCCCGGTGTGACAAAAAATCAATCCAATAATATCCACACGTATGTACTACTAAATTTACAAAGTACGTCTACAAAATATTTTCTACGAAAGCATAGTTATGTGAAATCTGGTTTGAATCGTCTTGATTTATACATATTTTTATTATATTAATTTTTTATAATTTTTATAGTGCATAATAATTAAAAAAACTTAATATTAAAATAGTGCAGTAGATAGCATTAAAACTAAAGTTGTAGTCATTAAATAAAAACAGAAAATATATTATAAATACATACACATAATTACATGAATGTAATTGTTATTATTTCACTACAACTAAATATATTTAGCGACATTTAATTTAAATGTCGCTATTTCTAATCTTTTATAGTGTATATAGAGAATTTAATGACATTTATTAGACCTTTTAACAGCATATTAAAAAGTCACACTAAAACTTTTAGCGACATAAGATCTAGTGACATTTCTCACAAATGCCACTATAGACTATAGTGACAATTACATATGCCACTGAAGACTAAAGTAAATATCGCTGAATCACTTTATGGTAGAACTTAAAAGAAAAATTAATAATTATTACACTAAAAATATAAATTAGTGGTATTTTTTTAATGTCACTAAATCCAATGTCGCAAAAAGCTAAATTTGTTGTAGTCTTTAGATGAATGATTTCACATTGATCTTGAATGCGAAGATTTCTAACACGAAAAAGTCCATTATTACTAATAGTTATTATTACAATTTATTAAAAAATAAATAAAGAAAAATTAATAATGACTAAAAATTCCAATAAAATGCATGGTAGGGACATAAAAGAAGTGGATTTTAGTAGAGATTTTGTGCACCATTAGGCGGTGATTTTTCTTAGAGGAAAATGATGGTGTTTTGTTTACTTTTCCTTAATGCCTTTAAAAGGAAAGTTGGATGAATTTATAAGGTCACTATTTCAAACTTATGGACTTGATAAAGACATTTTGACCATCTAATTTCTCTCCTAAATGTACTCTAATTTTTCATTCTTTTTGTTTAAATAACACATTAGAATTTGCATTTACCAATGCATACTCCGATTCTATTTACTTGTCCTATTTGCTTGGCACACTTGTCGAGGTAACATTTTGACTTTTAATATCTCTAATTATGCTTAGTTAAAAATTATGAAAAGTTGATAAGAATAATCTTTGCATTGAAACGATTCACATGACTATATTTTTACTTATAGGTTAAAAATAAAATACAAATTAAATGGGATTGATGAATAATATGAAAAAGCAAATGTGACAACTAAATAGAATCAGAGAGAATAATATAGTACGGTAATTAGGCTATATATGCATAGTACAACCTTCTTATAATTAGTGTTTATAATATAGGGAAATTCCACAAGGTAGCATCGAGTTTTGATGAAATGTCAGTGGTATCACTTTTTAAAGAAAATTCCACATAGTAGCATCAAGTTTATGCACAAACTAATGGCCGTAGCATTTTCCGTTAAGTTCTTGTTAAATTCCGTTAAATTCATCATTTCCTAAGTTTTTTTCCACATGGTAGCATCCAACTTTTGTTTAATTCCCCATTTTAACATTTAATTCACCAATTTAACGTTTAATTCGCCGTTTAATTTATTATTGACCATAAATATTGTAATAATTTTTTTTCATTCAAAATGACACGATTTATTTAGCGACATTAATATCAATCGTTTAAAAATAATACGATCTATTGTCATTTTTGCGACATTAATATCACTCCTTCAAAAACAATACAATCTATTTTCATTATAAAGTTCAAAAGTAAGTAGTCATTCACAAATAATTAATTTTCGAAGATGCATTTCTTCCCGATCAAAAGGTGCTTCCAAGCACTAATATATTTTTACCTAAGTAGCATTATAAAGTTCCAAAAAGTGCGTTTCAAGCACTAGTACATGTCTTCAAAGTTCAAAACCAACTATTATCAAATTTAAAGTTGCGTTTCTAGCGCTTAGACATATTTACATAACTATATTAAGGATGCTTTTGAAGATGACGGCGCAAAAGTCGTCCTTTTACCCTTCTTTTGCTGAGCTGTCAATCCACCCTTGCAAGTCTTTACATTGTGTCCAAACTCCTTGCATCTACTACACTTCACAGTCTTTGACCTTTTTCCCTTTCTTTCCTCGTCTGCATCCCTCTTTCTATTCTTCGCAGGTCTTCCAATTGCTCTCTTCATCACTGGTGGCTTAATTACTAGCCAATGCTCAAGGTCTGGAATAGATCAAATAGTGCTTGCATATGCTTGTTTGTACATTTTGCAACTATACCAATCACTGCAAAATCTTATGGGATCTTGGCTTGAATGTAAAATGGCCCTTACAGCATGCTTGCAAGGAATCCCAGTGAGTTGCCATGAGGGATTTTTAGGTATAAGCTTGTTAGTTTTAATGCACTCATCTTCCCAATCCATTACCAAATCTAACAAAGTTACTTTATCCTTATCATCTACATTCAAGTCTACTTCAACACACAACCATTTAAATCGTAAGACCACATATTTAGGCATTCTGCAATTTTAAAATAGGAATTGTAATAAAATAGGGAGGAAAAACAGAAAATAGAACAGCATAAGTACACACCAATTTTCAAACAACAATGGGACAGAATTAACACACCCAAATTTTCAAACATAATTCCTAATTTTCAAACAGCATAAGAACAGAAAATAGAACAGCATAAGTACACACAAATTTTCGAATTAGCACACCTGTATTCAAACAAAAGCCCTAAAATTTCCAACAAAAGCCCTAAATATTCAAACAAAAGCCTTAAATTTTCGAATTAGCACAACAAAAGCCCTAAATTTTCTAACAAAAGCCCTAAATTTTCGAACAAGAACAGCCCTAACTTTCGCTATTTTTCAAAAGAAAAAGTAAATTTCACCATACCTAATCAGTTTCTTTGAAGGAGAAGATCGCAGGAGAAGGAGAAGGGGCGAAAAATGGAAGGAGATCGAAGGAGAAGGGGCGAAAAATCAAAGGAGAAGGATGGGTTGGTGTTTCAAAGCTACTAAGTTTTGATTGAAAATGGTGTTCTGTCCATTCTGTTTGAATAAGGGCGCCTAATTGCTGCTATGTATCTAATTAACGGTGCAATAACGTTTTTAATGTTTTAAAGCTACGGAAAATATAAATTCTAAAGTTGGATGCTACAATGTGGAATTTTCTTTAAAAAGTGCTATCACTGGCATTTCATCAAAACTCGATGCTACCATGTGGAATTTCCCTATAATATATCTTGATGACTTAATCATCAACTAACTTAAATAGTTAAACTATCATCATCATAACACCCAATATATTCCGTTTATAGTAAACTATGATCAGGGTCTGGGGAGGGAAGAACGACGACAACTCATACCCATAAAGGAGAGTGCGATTAAAAAGTCCCCCGACTCGAAAATGGCCTTCCAAGAGAGAAAACTACAACATACAAATAGGTTAAATAGTATATTCAACTTAATTAAATAATTAATCTAGTCAATTAGGAAACAAAAGTAAATAAAGTTAAAATTGTTGCATAGAAAATTTTATGTGTCTATATGTTATAGGACCACCTTGTAGTATGCACTCAAGTAAGAAGATGAAAAAATAAACATGAGTCTTTGCCACCTCCAATGTAACAAAGTTGGTTGGATGTGGTTTAATAAATACTAGTAGTAGTGCCCTTTTCTTAGTGATGCAATTTGTATGGAGATGATTTGCTCCAACTCTTTAGAAGGCTCCTCCCTCCAATCTTAACTTTTGCCTCAATGGTTGAACATAATTGGTCAAATGAAATACTATGTGGAAAAAAAATCGGTATCTTACATGAAAAAATGATATTTGCTTACTGAGAAAAGACTGATGAAATAGTTGAGTAAACATTTTCTTTTGTAAAGCACTCAATACTATCAATTAGGTGTCAAGGTACATCAATGATACAATCAGATACCCGACCATCTTTAACAGGGTCAATCAAAAGTCTAGAACCCTAAGCGAAAGCGAAATTTTGAGTTCTTACAATGCATTTGTATTTGGCGAAGTAGGTGGAGATATTCGTGAAGAAAATGATCATTATTCATTACATGGTAATGCTACAGAGTCAAAAGTGATTTTAGTCTATGGTTTGAATTAACGAACCATCGAGATATGTATGAGAGTTGAGTTAAATGCCCTAACTATGGCGAAACATTTCCGAAACGTTAATGAGCAAGATATACGTTTATTTATTGACGGTATCTTTTGATTCGTCCAACTAGAATCTGAAGTATTTGTTTCAATTAAACAAGAAGCTACTACAAATTAATGATATTACTTTGTTACCTAAACTCAATTAATGATATCGATGAAAAAATTTATAACCAAACCATCTGTACTGACTTGTTAATTATAACCCAAAATCTTATTAAAAAAAGAACTAGTGATTAACAAAATAACACGGTAATAAACTATTTTTAATTATGAAAAATTAATGTATGGATTATATAATGATTTGTGCATGTTGCTCTTCTGGATATAATAAACATTTAAAATTTTTAATATATAATCAAGAATCTGATATATTAAAAGACGTAAGCACTAATTTATAGATATGAAACTAAAATAAAAAGGGTAAGACGTACCATTGCTAAAAGATATATTATTTGTAGAATATATTAAAATAAAAAGTTGTGCGAACGGAGTGGCTCCAATAAGATGTTGTAGTTGCAAAATGAAGGATACATGGTATGTTCCCAACAACGTTTACGCCCGTTTGGTTAGTGATACTAAATGGTGATAATGAGAATGATTTAGAGTGTAAAATTTCATCAAAATTTTCATATCATTTCCATGATAATGAAACTTTGATCACAAAAAAGTTTTTTTTGTTTACAAATTTCCATTACCATCTAATACCACATCTTTCAATGGTAATGCATTAGAATGAATTTTATGAAGAAAATGAAATGATTGAAGTTGGACAAGCATGACCATCAAGGTAGCCAAGACATTTTTCAACTAAAAATACACTAGTTTTTTATTCTCATTACCACCGTTTATTACTCAAGATTTTGTTATTAAATGAGAATTGTGTTTTGTCCAATAGCATTACGTCATGTGAAAACAACACATGTATTTTCATTATTATTTTTAAAATTTAAAATTTAATATATTATACATATTTTTAAGAGGATGTCACAAATTCAAAATATTGGTAATCCTATTTTTTTTGGAGTGTGTGAATATCTATGAAGTCTAACTCTAATCTTTAGACTTTACCACATTAAATTGCGAAAACTTTTATCTATTTTTTTAATCATTCAGTTTCAACAAATAATTAAGACTGAAGTTACTCGAGAAAAAATGCAAATTAGTAACAAGTTACTCGAGCACAAATGCAAATTACATGACCTATAATGTAATAATGATTTTATGAACATAATTGAGTAGAATTATATATAGACCATTTATTATCTTTTTCCTAGGGTTCATAAAAACCACCAATAAAATAAAGGGAAATTCCACATGGCAGCATCAAGTTTTAATGAAATGCCAATGGTAGCACTTTTTTAAAAAAATTCCACATGGTAGCATCCAATTTGTGCACTATCTAATTGCCGTAACATTTTCCGTTAAGTTCTTGTTAAATTCCGTTTAATTCATTATTTTGTAAGTTTTTTCTACATGGTAGCATTCAGTTTTTGTTTAATTCACCATTTTCACGTTTAATTCACCATTTTATTGTTTAATTCACCGTTTAATTCATTAACGTCCATAAATGTTTAATAATTTTATGGAAAAAATTATAAATGTTAAATAATTTTACGGAAAAATAATTTTAACATTTAATTCACCATTTTGATGTTTAATTCATCGGTCGAAACAACTACTCTTTCGAATAAGTACTTGTTTCGATCGAATTTTCGAAAGAGTTATCCCATAAAGATAGTAGCGACGTCCGTTTTCTCAAAAAAAAATCGTTATGATGGGTAAAATAACGTCAAAAATCATTTTTGGTTTACGTATTGGAAAATAGGCGTATAAGTACTTGTTTCGACCGGATTTTCGAAAGAGTTATCCCATAAGGGTATTTGCAACGCCGGTTTTTTGAAAAAAAATCGTTATGATAGGTAAAAATGACGCCAAATATCTTTTTCGGTTTACGTATCGAAAAATAGGCGAATAAGTACTTGTTTCGACCCGATTAGATAGTTTCTTATAATTTTTCAATCAAATTATTAAACATTTATGAGCGTTATTTAACGGTGAATTAAACATTAAAATGATGAATTAAAAGTTAAAATGGTAAATTAACAAAAACTGGATGCTACCATATGGAATTTTCTTAAAAGAGTGCTACGACTAACATTTCATTAAAATTAGATGCTATCACGTGAAATTTCCCTAAAATAAATTAATGCTTGTGGATAAGAAGTTGCTTCTATAAAGAATTAAGGGATTCTTCAAAAATGTCTAACATAAAATAATATTAGCCCAATAATTACTTCTACATGCACATTGACATTTGGGTGTGTTATATGTGTACATAAGAATAAAAAAAACATGATTAACAAATGATCAAATAATACTTCTTCCCAAATAAACAAATATCTTCCAATAAATTGGGAAGCGAATTAAGTGAATAATAAGGAATGTCTACCTATCCTGGGAGCTAAGTAAAATAATTTATTGAATGATTATAACTTATTTGGGTACAAATAAAAATTTTGGGTGGTCAAACTATTTAATCTCAGGATTTAAATCATCAGTTAGATAAAATGAATTCATCCAATCAGTCAATCTATTCTTCTTACTGGGTGCTCGGTAAAATAATTCATCCAATCAATTGATAAAATGAATCCATTTAACTAACATAAAAGCTCAATTAATATCAACTTATTATGTAATCCCTCCGTTTCTTAATGTTTTTCCCATTTAAAATATTCTATTATGGAGAGAGAAATTTGATTAAGATTTTTAAGACATACATAGATGATAAAGTAAATCCATATGAGATCTCATTAGACTCATCTTAATGTATACTTTTTTATTATATATTTTTTATAATTTTTTATGATGCGTATTTAGATATATTAAGGCTCAAAATTTATTTTGAAAACAGTGCAAAAAGTAAATGGGAAGAACATTTGGAAACGGAGAAAGTAATATACACGGGCGGAGCTACCTTATGGCCAAGGTAGAAAATAGCCAATCCTCAAATTTTAGTAATCAATCTATTTTACTTACTTTGTCTCATTTGATTTGTACCATATTCTCTATTGGTATTGGTTTTTATAATTCTCTTTAAATCATATCCACTTATTTATTGAACATTACAAAGATGAATAATTTAAAACAATATTTTCGATGATACTTATAATATGGAAATTTTGACTCTCTTAGGTAAAATCTCGACCTTATTTGTTCCTAATTATACTCTTATTATATACATAAAATTGATAAGCTAACTCAATATGCATATTTAAAATAAGTAGTGTTCGGTTCATCCTATGTTATCTGCTAAGATTTTGAATTCTCCTTATGAAAAACCATGCAACTAATTACATGTACATGGTTGGTGGAATGTCTTAGTATATACTAAAATAATAGCAAAATTATTGAAAATTGTAATTATGAACTTGCTGAACTAATGAAGAAGAGTCCAAGGATTTAACTAATGTGACTAAGACTCTCTTTTATCATCTTATTGTAATAGAATATAAATTCTATTAATCATGTTTATAATAATTATATATTATCATGTTTATAATATATCTCGAAAACACTCACAATGTTCGTCTTGTTTGGAATAATTATCTATTTAAATAACCAATAGATCGATTTCAAAGATATTATTTCACTTTAACACTAATTTTATATTGAGGTCGTCTCACCGTGAAACAAATTTAATTAGATCAGCTTAAACTCTTTAAAAAAACTTTTCCTATGCAAGTGTGAATTCAGATTTTTTTAATGCTTTTTATTTATGGGTTGCTTATATGATTTCGTCTCACAGTGAGATTGTCTCATACAAGACTTGTTGTTTCACTTATACTCTAACTATATATCTAACGTATATAACTTTTCTTTATATAATGAATTTTATATATAGAGATTTAATGATAATATTACAATTACCTTTTAATTTATTATAGAATTTTTATATTTATCTTAATTTCTTTTAGAATTTTAACTAAGAAGATAAAATAAGAACGGAACAAATATTTATTCCATTGTGAATATATAATAGTACAACATATAGTAACGAGAAATGTGAAATATTTGTTGCAAGTGCCTTCTTTTTGAAGACCATTTTGAGTCGGGAGACTTTTTGACCATACTCTCCTGTATCAGCCTGTATGGATATGAGCTGCCGTCTATCTTCCTCCCAAATCCTTACTATAGTTTGTCTATGAGCGGGACACACTGAATAATGTTCATGCACACTTCATTATTATTTCGCATACTATATCCTATTATTTCACATACTTATAGAAAATAAAGGTGTTAGAATGCTGATTTAATAGATTTATAAATTTGAAAGGTGTTTTTCTTATACCAAAATATTGGACTGGAGTAAAAAATGTTTAAATGTTGAGGCATTGTCTAGATTATTATATTTTTATATTTTAGGGCCTAAAGTATGATAAGAATATCAAATTAAAACAATTACAATAAACTAATTTTTAAATCCTTCAATTGTAGGTGTCTTGTGTGGTTGAGCATTTTTCACAAGCTCAAATACACCTTCCGCGAAACAATTTTTATATATTACATAAATTAGGTGGATTTTGGATTTCACAAATATTTTTAGATACATTGTGTGAATTTTGGATTTCACAAATATTTTATCGTTTTTTGGATTTGGGATGAGATCGAGAATTTCTACAAGCAAGGAAGAGAGGGAGTCAATCTGTATTGTAGGTAGAGAAAATCGAACTTCTGTCATAACAGTGAAACGTAAATCTCACAACCACAGGTGGAACTACCTTATAGCAAAGGTCGACTATAACCCACCCAAAAAATTTACAGCGAATTTTGTTTTAAGTCAAACTATTTGTTATCAATGTAAAAAATTATCAAATACACTAGATTTTGGTAATTTTAGACCCCTCATCTAAAATAACCTTTAAAACAGGTAATATAAAAAATTATAACCCTTTCTTATCTAAAATTCTAATCTCGCCTTTGGCCGCAATATCTCACAAATATCTTATCTTAGAAGCAAGAAAATGAGAGAAAATTCCCTACCTAATTTAAAATCTATGAATATATATCTAATATATGCGATCTTAGTGGCGAAGCCAGGATTTTGAATTAGGGGTCAAATTGTCGATATACTAAAAAATTTTTTTACTATATAAAAACTAGAGGTGTTAAAAATAGACACGATGACTTGAAATTTACACGACATTGTAACCGAATTCAATTTGATTCAACTTTAAAAATTTACAATTATGTAAAACAATATGGACACGAAATCCGATTTCAAGCCCACCCGAAACAAGTAATGCGAATTCAACGATGACCCGAACGAATATCATTAGACACTAGTTAAGCTATAAAAATATTAAATCATATAGACTTAAATAAACTTGAATCATTGCAAAAGTTATATTTAATAATAAATAGAGTTGAAGCTTCCCTATAATTATTATTGTTGAAAAACTAAGTGTTTTTGACTCTATATATTTGCCTAATAATTCTCCAAAAAAACAAATAGTAATTAAGATAAAAAATATAAACACACACTAAAAAGGATGAATGTTAAATTATAAAAAATAAATAGTAATGACATTAAAGTATAAATCTATTAGTCTATTAAAAAATAATTGTTTTAATGAGGATTTGATCCATTAACCTTAGATTATAAATGTATTACTCCAACCATTAAGCTATAGTAATTTTTGGTATATTTTACTCTCTTTAAACTACATATATCATATTAGTAAGGGGGCCAAAACCAAAATTACAAAGGCTCGCATTTTCGGCAAGGGGTCCGGGCCTCCGCCGGCCCGGACCCCATGTGGCTTCGCGCTTGGCAATGTATCAATATACAATAGTCTTTCTTTGATATTCTTAGTAATCATCATTATAAAAGGCACTTAGGAAACATCTAACTTAATAAGTCTCTAAAATGAAGAATTGTTTGAGATTGTATATTGGGAGATGAGAAAATGTGGCATTTTATTAGGGGTTAAGAGAATTATAAGCAAATAGGTAAGTAGTAACATCAAATAATGCATTACAAACATTTCTTATTCTTAATTGTTGAAAGGGTTCATCTATATATACAAATTAAAGTGTCATATATTGTTAGGTAACATTTCACAAAAAGAATTTAGGGTCCCCATTGAAGTAATTAAGGATAAGAATTCCTAACATGTATTTTGCAATAATGTGTATATTCATTTAAAAAACTTCATAAAAAATGTCACAAAAGATTAAGTATTGCATGATGTCAAAACTCAACCAGATGCTTAAGATGATTGTTGAGGCATTAGGATATGTTATATAATTTAACACGCCTCCTCACACGAGAGCCCATAAGGCAAGAAGTGTGGATACGCATGTGCGCTGAATATTATTCCACCTTAAATGAGAGGTAATAGAGTTTTAAACCCGTGACCTCTTGTCATGTAAGCAACTGATACCATGTCAAGGAACGAAGTCAACTAAAAACTTAAGCTGATACTCTTAACACATGAAAAAAAATTTGTATAAACTTTTGACTCTTTTTGCTAATGTATAGCATTGATTATCTTTTGCTAATGTATATGGCCAAATTAGCTAGTTTAGCTTTTAACTTTTTTTTTTCTATTTAACCTTTTTTCATTTTTGAGAATTTACATTGATCTAAGTCATGATAGTTGAAGGATTTCTTTTCACGTGACTCTCACCATCTATAAAATGAATTTTTTTTCTCCTTATCTGTTGAAGATTTTGCAACTTTAGTTCTAATAAAAAAACATTTTCATAGATTGAGTATATTTTAGGAGAAAATACATGTCAAATAAAAATAAATGTCAACACAAATTAGTTGATAGCTCACCATACTCTTTTCCCTTTGATAAGTTGAATGACTAGAAACAATACTAATAGGAGTATGTTTTAGTGGCAAGAACTCTATAAGTTGGAACATAAACAAAAAGAAATCAAATCTAAATAGTAAATAGATGGTTTTTGTCGCAATGAGTACATACTTCATCATTAGGGTTATAGAATTATTATAGTTTTGCCCTCCAAGCAATTAAATAGCTTTTTGGACCCTCTTAATTCTTCTTCAACCTTTTTCTCTCCTTTTAAATTAATAAATGACATATTTTGCTTATTTTATGATATATATGAGTGATAAATCTCGGACTATACAAGACAAAGAACTTCATAAATCATTACTGATGTTTGCAATCAGTAACGGTTTGTTTGGTTAGTGGTACTAAATGATGGTAATGTGAATGATTTTTAGTGTAAAATTTCATCAAAAGTTTCATGTCATTACCCAATGGTAATGCATTGGAATGAATTTTATGAAGAAAATGAGATGATTAAGGTTGGACAAGCATAGCCATCAAGAAATCCAAGAGATTTTTCAACCAAAATTATACCAGTTTTCATTCTCATTACCACCATTTATTACCACCTACCAAACGGGCTATAATTGTATTATCTCATATTGAATTATGTTCTAATCATTCAGTTATAATGTATTTTCTTTTAAAAAATTTTAAAATAACAAAAATGTCGCTCTAAAATCTGAATTACCTTATATTATGGCAAGTTGAGTTATTCTTTAATCTTTCAATCATAGACTATAATTTTTTTTTATTGATTGTTCATATTTAATTTTGTAGTCAAAGTAATGGGGCTCAACATCATTATTGATCATAAGAACATCAAAAATCACAACTAGTAATCCTAGTCCTATTTAACCATGAAATTCCTCATTATAGTGACCTCACAAATTAGTAATCATGTTCCTATTTATGACTCTTAATTAATGGGAGTTGTTTGTAAACCATTAAAGTGGTTTATTGTCATATTTTTCCAATCCAACATATACCTTCCAATTTTTTGTCAATATTCTATCATGGAAATTGAAAAATATAAACAAGTGGGTTAAGTTTAGGATAAGATGATTAATTATGGGTTTTAAGACCATTGTTACACCACTCAATCTAATATTGTTTTAGTTTTAATATCCATAAGATTTCAAACATTAACTTTAGTAGCATTGAAACTTGTCATGCTAATTCATGTGGTTTGGATTATGTTTTGATCAACTTGTGCCTTGTGGTTTGATGTGCTATTTGTCTTTATTAGCTTATGTTCTATGTTTGAGCTAGTTAGGCGCATGTGAGATCAGGATCATAAATAGATCTGTCAAAACAGTCGGTCAACGGGTTTTGAGTCAAGTGTTAGCTAAGTGGTCTCTTTTATCGTTATAGTAAAGGTTTGATTATTATTACTTATAAATATAATTAATTTACCCCTTGTTTTTAGGGGTTATTTAACCTACCCCAAATTGAAAAAAATTGAAAAATTGAAAATGGTGCATGTTTGGTTTTGTTTAGTGTTTACTCTTAGCCAATGGCATTGGGTCTCATACATTGGGCCGGCCCTAGCCCTGTCATATGTTGTAGTTGGGTTTTTAAGTATCTTAACAAGTTTTATATAAGACTATTTCACCATAAGAGACAAGTACAACTAGCAGGGTCCAGGTGGGGGTTTTATTTTTCTTGAAAGATGCGAACAAATCATACATGTTCCCCCAAAGATGGAGTAAAGAGAGATGCACACAGTCAAGAAACCCTCCAATTGATACCTGCGCCCAGTAGGGGTCGAACCCCAAACCTTCTGCTTCACATGCAGATGCTCTATCCATTTAGCCACAAGCGCTCTTGAGTGATTACTTTAATGTTATAAGTCATACTTTTAGACAACAATAAGTGATCACTTTAAAACTATAAGTGATTACTTTAAGATTATTGTTGGTCACTTTAAAATAATAAGTGATCACTTTAAAATTATATTAAATACTACTTTTTAAATAATAACGATCAAAATCAAATGTTAAAATGTACTTCCTCCGTTCCATAATACTTGCTACATTTTCCATTTTGGGAAATTTCATATTACTTGCTACATTTTCTTTTTTAGTAAAAAACCAATCATTTAAAGTTATATCTACTCCTATTTTTATCCTACTCTATATCTAATTACTCCTATTTTTCTTTTTCATTTTTTAACAAATAATATTAAAAAATTCCAAAAAAGTAACTTTTCACCTACTACTCATCATTGCACAATAACTTCTTAATCTTTGTGCCCATGCAATGATAGCAAGTAAATCAAAACGGAGGAAGTAATAAAGTCGTAATAGTGTAATTACCACAATAATAATATTAATCACAAAAGATTAAACTTGTGCCATGTGAAGAAAACAAGTGAAAGTACTAGTCTCATAACTAAAATTAGTGGTTTCATTTCATGTTATGATTGCAAACAAACATCAACAAAAGTTGCACTACAATTTACAACCTAAAGTAAATTAAATTTACTTCAAGATGACAACAATTAAATCTTTTCACTTAAACTTTCTAAAGAAAATGAAACTTCATTACCACGTTTTTTCCTAGAATATCCCTAATATGTAAAAAGTCGAACTATAATTGATTATATGACAAAAAAAATTGATAAATTAGCTGATAAACTAAAATTGGTATCAGTCAAGTAAAAAAACCCCATAAATTAGCTTTACTCTCTCTATCTCTTTGAATTTATACTATAAAGTTTAAGTATATACGCATTTTTTGAATTATATATTGCAAACTCAAATAGACAGGTCACAGTTTATCAAACATAATTAAATCATAAAAAGAGATTCTTAATGTTGGAAACTATAAATTGATGTAATGTGATTTATGGGAGTCATATCAACTGTAGTGCATTGATCATTATTTACATTCTTTGGTGGTTTTGTGAACTGGTTACAACCATTGGGTTATCATTTTAGACAAACACAACAACATTATACTCCCTTCAATTCACTTGTGTTGTCCCATTTGGGTTTGACACAAATATTAAGAGTGGGTGGTAGTTGGGTATTTTAATTGATTAAATTAATTGTAAAGGTGGTAGTTGGGTATTGGGAATTGGAAAAGTGGGGTTTTAATTTGATTAAATTAATTGTAAAGGTGACAGTGGGGTATTGGGAATTGGAAAAGTGGAGGTATTTAGGTAAAAAAAGATAGACAAAAATGGAAATGGGACTATTGATGTGAATTGTCCCAGTAAGGAAATGGGACAACACAAGTGAATTGGAGGGAGTATTATTTATGTTGTGACATTGACTATTAAGGATTAATCAAAGCTATACCAATAGAAATATTATTGAATCTACACTAATTAACTTTCATAATTAGGAAAAACCTAGGATTGTTTGAGGATTTTTTTGGTGTAATCTTCAAGGGTTTGTTTCTCCTTTTTTAGCCTATGATATATTTGAACTAACCCTAGTTCATGGCCTATAAGTCGTTGTCATCATTATCATTATACCCAATGTATCCCGGTCATAAAAAATTATGGACATGATTTGAGGAAGGAAGGACGGCGGCAATTCATACCCATAAAAGAAAGCGCAGTCAAAAGGAGTTCCCCGACAGTATAGATTTTATACGCATGCTTATTTTTCGTTTAATCAAATATTTATAAAGTAATTGTGTAAGAGTAAAATAAAAATAAGTAATACTTTCTCTGTAATCTGTATGAATGGTAATATTTTTTAATGGTATGTCTAATTTTATATAAACCTTAGAATGTAATAAGACAAAATTGATATCTTTAATTTTTGTCAATGGTTTTAAATAAAACTAAACAATTATTATAGTACATTGAAGGTATGGCATGGGCGGGTATGGTGTGAGTCGAGTGGGTAGGGGGTCAAGGGGTGGATATGGGGCATGTATGACCTCATACCCCCCACCTACTCACTACCTATGACGGATAAGACTTTTCATACTCATATTCAGTATCCACCCACTGTCCACCAAATTCATACTCATATCCACCCCAATTGGGAGATGCGGTGCAAAAGTCATATAATTTTACCACCTACCATCCCTACTCATTTGTAGAGGTGTTTATTTGGGTTCATCAAATTAATTTTGGATCTTAATTTTCGGTTGGTTTAAAATTTGATATCATTTCCACATTTTTTTCAATTCAATTAAATTCAGACTCGATTACAAGTCAAAAAATTTGATATAATGTTCCATGTTTCTAGAAGGACCTCAATCAAGCATCTTGATCGTGAAATTGGGCCTTGCAAGGTTTTGTTTTTAATGGGCTGGCTTTGCTTTGGTGGAATTGGATAGGGTTCAAGATTGTCTTATTTCTTCTGTCTTACATTAAACCAAATAATAATGATAATTGAAATACAAATTCTTAGGGTTTTTGTTCTATTCACCCAAAACGAGGCCATTTATCAAGCATTTAATAAATTTAATCTAATATTATTAATTTTTTGTTCGATTGACCGTCAAAATAGTTATGAGTTAATTTATTTTTGAATCGATTTTGTATATTTCTAGCTAGAATCAATTCCAATATGACGACAAGAAAATTACAGGTTTAACTAGAATGCGCCATCTCATAGTCCAAATAGTTCAAGATTTAGGATAGTGAAATCAACCCCAGTCTAAAAAAAATATTAATAATCCACTAAACCTTTAAACTATTGTTTCATTAGAGGTAACGACATTTTTTAGAGGTAACAACATTTTTCTTAAAATTAGTGCTTAATGTATACCTAATTTGAAGAAATAGTAAGTTGGCCTTTTGGCTTTTATCCTTGTGATAAGATTTAATTCTCACCATTTATAGAAAAAATGAATTTTCTTTTCTTCTTGCCTATAGAAATTTTAAACTCAACCCCTAAATCAACAAAATATACGCCTTCTTTTGTATCATTAAATTCACTACATCAAATACATAAAATTCACATTTTGTATTTTAAATTGTAACAAATACAAATAGACAATAAATGAATCATAATTGTAACAAATACAAATTCACATTCGGATCAAATTAGAAGTGTTCATTCGGGTCATCGGGTTGATTTCGGGTTAGGTGTTTCGGGTCCGTTCAAAATCGGGTTGTGTGTTCACATTGAGTTTTACATAATTGTAGATCCATTTTTAAGTCGGGTCAAATCGAGTTCGGTTATAAAGTCGAGTGTCTATCAGGTCATCGGGTCTGATTTGAACACCTCTACTTACTATCTTAAATTAATCATTTAAAAAATTAAACGATTTTATAAGTTCGTCACATGCTAACATAGTCTTATTTGCAATTTTTAGTCAATTAACGATTAACCCTTCTCACATCAAGAACTAGGCAAATTTCTTTTCTTAAACCCTAATCAACTCATTTTAGGGTTTTACATTCTTCCAAAAAAATTCCCTTTTCACTCTTCTATTATTCGCTGTTTACAGAAAAATGGCGAAAAGATTGTTGCCATTGTTGAACCGAGTTTTGGTGGAGAAGATTGTCCCTCCTACTAAAACTACAGCAGGAATTTTACTCCCCGAGTCCAGCTCCAAGGTATAAATTATTAATCTTTATCTCAAATTTCTCATTGATTGTATTTTTCGTTCTTTTTTGTGTAAAATGTTAGCTTCATCACTGAAATTTTCCAGTTTATTTATATGTGTGTATATTTGTTTTGTAATGGGTAATTTGCAAGCATAGTTCATTGTTGGTTATTTCGCAGAAAATATGAGAATATTTGGAAAAAGATAACAGCTTTATCTGGGTTTTATTGGGGTTGATCTGTGATTAGTTAATTATTGTTGGTATAAATTATAATGTTAGTTTGGGTCCATTTATGTATTTGATTAATTGGAATATTTGGGAATTTTCTGTACAAGAAGGGATTGAATGTATTTTTTTAACAAATGGACTGTTTGTTTTTCATTTTTGGGAGATGGGTTGTAGACTTGTACTTATTTGAATTAATGGGAGGATTTTCTGAGTTTGTTGCTTGTTTTGGCTATCTAGCTGAACTCTGGAAGAGTTCTTGCTGTGGGACCGGGCCTTCGTAATGAAGAAGGGAATCATGTACCTGTATCTTTGAAAGAAGGGGATACTGTATTGCTGCCTGAATATGGAGGAACTCCTGTTAAGCTTGGTGAAAAAGAGTAAGTTTGCTTCCTCATCTGGGTGCTTTCAGCTTTAAATGATATAAAATGTCATACTTTGAGCATACTCCTTTCTTACGTATATTGTAGTTGGTATTACATTGATGGACATTACCTAAGTAGGCATTATAAGTGGAGTTATGGGAACAGAATCAATTATCCGTTGAAGGTTTGATCGAGTAACTTTAGGTGCTTCCGTGTTGGTACTTAAGAGGACGCCAAATGAGATTGCCTTAACATTGAACACTTAGGAGATAACTTCAAGTGATAAAAGGATGGATTTAACGAGCAGTTGGGGTTTTGTGTGATGGAAACTAGGCACACCTAAATCAATAAGAAATTGTAATGAAGACGTACAAAAAAAAACTAGAATGATATAGGAGTGTAAGAGTATGTTGGAATAGACAGAAATGATTGAACAATAGTTTTTTGTTGTCGAACAAGGATGATTATCGTCTGGTGCATTCATACCGCTGACTCCATTTCTGAAAGAAGTGCTTTGCTAGTTTGGCAGCAGACTCCTTTTAGACTCTTCCCCTGGTCACAAAATAAAGGATATGAATCTAGTGACAAGGAAAAGGCTCATTTTGATTGAAAGCGTCCTCTCGTAGAGATATGAAAGTTGACAGAATGTTGCTACTCGAGTAATAGATGCTAACTTATACCAGTTTCTAAGTAGGAATCAAATCTTATTTTAGTTGAGAGTTTGCTTTCATAAAGACATGAGAATGACGATTCCTAATTGAGTAACATCTAGAATTTTTGTTTGTATCTTGTTATGCCTCATGTCCTCATGGGCTCTAGCCTGATACAAGAGCATACATTCGATCAAGCTCCCCGAGAAAGCTTCATGTTTTGTACTCTTTGATGAATTTATCGAAAAAATAGGAAAAGAACTAATTTTATTTATAGCTATATTGTCTCCCACCACATTGACATTAAGCTTTGAGAACTTCATTTGTACCACGAGGTATCATTGACTGGATGATTCGCTTTGAAATGCAGGTATCATTTGTACCGCGAGGAAGATTTGATGGGCACTCTACATGACTGATATAACGGTGGCGTTCCTGCCTATGATCAGCTTCTTATCCTAGTATATCATAGTTTGTCTACATTGTTCATGAAGTAGCTGTTTTATATTCAAGATTCGAGGCGTTGAACTTCAAAAAAACATGTTTTTATGTTGCAAACTACAATGATTTTTTCTATGAAAGCTAAAAATGCATTCTTTTTGTTTCGAACCGTATCTTTTCTAATTGGCAAGGCAGATTATCTGATTTAATTATGGTAAATCATTGGTAGTTCCTGCATTACAGTAGTGTGTTCTTATATTGTCAAAAGCTATGGAAATTTTGACTAAAACTGTTGAAATTTGTTATGGCGGTATTGTTGAATTGACACTTATCAAGCTCCTGAAACATCAGGAAGCGGCTTCCCTTCTAGGAACGAACGGAAAAGAACGAGAGATCGAGCAGGCTGTGAAAATGGTGCTTCGTGTGATGCTCCTCTTATAGTTGCATATGCAAGATTGTCTCCATATACTTGAGTCCATCCACCCACCTGCCCATGTTAACAATTCAATCGATTAAACCAGAGTCGTCTCAAACATTTCATAGCCTCGAGAAAAATTTTTACTTTCCACCCGACAACCACATACGTTTTATTGATAAGTTTTGTAGTAACCTTGTTCTGTTTTTTTATGATATAATCAAAACATGTCTGCTCATACCCTAAGCGATTGTTCATTGTGTTCTTTCTATTGAGACCCGAGGATTAAACAACTTATATATATAGATTAAATTCGAGTTTTGATTAGCAAATGAAGAAAATAAACCTGTTTATCAGACAACCAGGATCTGTAAGGTACAGTGGTTTTGAGTCCTAATTCCTTTGCCAGTTTATTCACCAACACTCTTGATCCAGTTAGTGGTAGCACTGAATCTTGGTCACCACTGCACTCAGAAATGTCATAACAAAGAAGGGTCATTTTCAATTCAAGAAGCTAAGCAATGGTTTTATGTGGCAAAGTATTTTGGAATACTTTGATTTCTGTAGCATAATTTAGAAAATGAGTATGGGATAATTCACATGTGGGTAATACTGAACACTTTAATATCATTATTATCATTATCTTACCCAGTGTATCCCGCTCATAGAGAACTATGGACAGGGTCTGGGGAGGAAAGGATAGCGACAACTCATACCCATAAAGGAGAGCATGGCCAAAAGAAGTCATCTGGCTCGAGAAAGGTTAAGAGGAATGAACACTTTAACAATTCCCTTCATATGTGAGTGCCCTTAGAATTTTAGCCCACTAAACATATTTCAAATCTTATTGGCAATAAACATCTAATTTAAAGCCCTTAAGCAGTGGAAAGATTAAATGACCAATCATAACATACTGGGCTCTAATACCATATTATAAAAAAAATATAAAAAGGAGTCTAGGCAACTCAAATTAACAAGGAAGAGAAGAGGTAACTTATACACAAAACTCGAAGAAGGTTCACTACTAAAACCAATTGATAGTAGTAAAAGTTACTACTCAAATTCATAAAGTGACATTCCCTTCTCATGTTCCTGTGACAATTCACATGCGGTTAATAAACTAATAATGTACACTTTAACAATATGAAATTAAAATTTCTTTTTTTTTGAATTTATAGTAGGCTGAGGGGAGTGGAAGGAAGCAGACGTCAAGGTGAAAATTAAATTGAATATATTTCCTAAAAAGTAATACTTATTTTTCAACCAAGATAAAATACAGTTCTCAACATAGTGCAAATATCAATAAACGTACAAATATAGAAATACCTGTAAACCAAAACTCGAATGCCACTCTTCACGAATTTCCCTAGGAGTGGAAGAGTTGGAATCTCAAGATCGTCCATGTGATAATTTAGCACACTACATCATTAAAATTCAAATATTTCAAAGTGAAGGAAAATTTATCGTAAATAATACAAAATTAACACTTTTTTTTCATAATAATACTAACTTTTAGTTAACCATGAATAATACCAATTTTTATTTAACTATTAATTTACCTTTATTTTTTAGTCAAATAATCTAGTATTATTTTAAGGCAATACTTTTCTAAATCAATATCCATCTTTAACACCTAATACAAACATACGGTTAGATTTAGTATCCAACTCTAACGCTTTATACATACATACATACATACGGTTATACTTGTTCACCGATATCCATCTTTAACGCCTTATAAGTTATAATCATACGGTCATACTTGGTATTCATGTTCAACACCTAATACAAACATACAATTATATTTCTTATCCAACTTTTGACGCTTTATACATATATACGTTTATACTTGTTACTTGGTAATTGATTTTCATTTTTAATGTCTTATTTATCAGATAGTCTCCTGAGAGACCGTTTTTATGAAAGATGTCTTTTAAGCTCAGTCCATTAAAGCTTAATATCTACTTTTACTCTATATTTTCTTTTATAAGCCAGTTCAATTAAAGATGATCTCTCATAAAATCGTCTCTCATAAAAATTTGTGCTTATTTAAACATACAGCTATACTTGGTATTCATCTTTAACACTTAAATCCCAATACAAACAATACAATTATATTTGGTATCTAACTTTGACGTATGTACGTACGGTTATTTGATATCCAACTTTAACGCCTTATATGGACATATTATTTGAGTAATGAAAAAATAATTGAGTAAAGGGTGATGTTCACGGGTCAATAAAGACACAACAACGGCTAGAAATTCATTCCCCTATGTACCACGGTGATATATCACAAATATTTGGCTTTATTCCATTTTCCAAGCATAGATGTTGAATTTAGACAATTATAAATAGTTGTTGGTTGTATTGTATGTTGTGTGCAAGATCTAAACTTTTTTCTATGGCCAACGGTCATCCTATACCCCATGTCCTTAACCCCACATAAACAATAATATCTCATTCTTTATAACTTTGTTAGAGGAATGGCATTGTTTAAAAAAAATCAACTTTTTTTTGTCTTTGTCTTGATTTAATTCATTGGTTGGTGTGATATTGGAGTAAAAAGATAAGGTTAAAGGACACTCCTAGTATCTCGCACAAGTCAGCATTCAAGTGGGGGTTTTTCTTTTTCCTGAAAGATGCGGACAAATCATACCCATTCTAATCAACGCGTAGTCAAGAGACGCGTAAGGAGAGAGTAAAGAGAGAAACGCGTAGTCAAGAAACCTCCAACTGATACCTTCGCCAGCAAGGGTCGAAACCTAAACCTTCTGCTCCACGCGCAGATGCTTTATCCATTAAGCTATAAACACTTTTGGTTAAGTTAATTTTTAATGGTAACTTTATCTTAACTCATAATATAACATATATAATCATCAATCAATTTTTTTGGTTAAGTTATTTTGTTAACATGAAGGATATTTTGTGTATATGTTGTAATATAGTGAACATATATTACTTCTTCTCTTCTAGTTAAAAGTGAGTCAGTGATTAAGTGATTTATGGAGGAATAAACGAAGTCGGCGAATACGATAAATAGATAATACAAATGCGTGGATGGAGATTAAAGAGATAGTATGAACCATAACAAAAATGTTAACTGTAGTAAATTCAATAAGACAAACTAAAATAAAAAAATATATCATCATCATCATATGCAGTATATCCCGCTCATAGACAGACTATGGTCAGGGTATGGAGAGGAAAGACAAACGGCAACTCATACCCATTAGGAGAGTGCGGTCAGAGAGTTCCCCGACTCTAAACAGTCTTCAAATACATCTTTGTGCAAAAATAGACCATTTTAGGGAAAGAATGAGAAAGATTCTTACGAACTACAAGTAGACCATTGAGTGACTCCAATAAGTTGTGCATTCATGGCTTTTTGTACATCCTTTCGATTTAAGTATTGGGTTGTTTCATCATCTAGACAAACATCTATTTTCTCTTCATTCTGTCATAACATCACAATCAAATCAAATCAAAGTCTTAATTAGTGCTACTAAGCTAAAATACAACATACAAAAAAAACAAAATTATTAAACAAAATTATTTATTACGCTTTCTTAAATTATGCTAATTTAGTAAAAACTTTTGAAAAAAATATAGCAATCTCAATCGAATGGAGGTAGTACTTAAGAGACCTATAAAACTATCACCATATATATATATGTGGACAACTTAAGGCATAGTCAACAATGACCTAATTTAAGTGATTGTTTCAAATCAGGGGAATCTAGGTCCGAATCTACCTAGGTTATGACACGGATCATGTGATTATAAATCATATTAATATTTATATTATTGAGAAAATATGCAATATATAACACAAAAGTTTAGCATATATAGAAGTGAGTGTTCGGTTCAGTCTATACTAATATCTTAAATTCATCGACTCCCTCAGATAATCAATTTTTTAGACTTCTTCACAAAGATCTAAAACACATCATTCTACTCCATCATGTAAAAAGGTTATAGGCAGTTTAAATTCAAGACCGTTAAAAATAATTTGTAAATATCAAATAACATTAGAAAACACAACCTTATTTACCCTATGATCAAGGATGTGAGCTTGTTGAGAAATAGAAGAAATACAAACGTCCAAAGTGACGTCGTATTTGTCGATAAACTTGCCAATTTCACTAGACATATGAGAATTTACTAGGGCACAAGAAGGAGATAAGAACCCTTTTTGTGCTTGTCTTCTAATTTGTGAATAATTGCAAATTTTTTGGGAAAGTTCATATGTTGCATCTGATATTAGTCCATGAGACCAAAGATATTCTGTTCTTGAATTGAAGTCGGCGTTAAACTCCAATAGCGGATTTCCTATCTGCATTCACAAAAAAAGTCGACAATAATTAATTATTCTAACATTACTTCAATTTAAATTGCTCTTGAATTCCCGTCTAAGATTCTATTTAGACGGATTTTGAAAGCTCTGGTGCATATAACTTTATTCATATTACTTACACCAATTCCCTTGAGATTTGATTTAAGGCTTGATGTCAATATGACATTAGCAAGTTGTGGAACATAATGCCCTGTTACAAAATTTAAACTTTGTTATAGAAGGAAATTATTTAAGAATAATAAGGGATATTTTTCTGCTCATTTAAATTTGCTACATTAGTTAAATTGAGTTTAGAGCTTTTAAGTGTAGTGTAGCAAATTTATAGGAACATAGAGAGTGTGAACTTTCTTGGATTAGAATGTAACCTCCATAACTCTCTCCGGTGAGAAAAAGATCTCTATTCTTGTATTCTGGATATATTTCTAGCCATTTTTGAAGAAATACTAAATTATCTCTTGCTGAGCATAGGAAACAAAAAACATTCATTAATGTATTTAATCTTGTTAGCATAAGAGAAAATTAATATCTATAAAACTAAATATTTTTGCATTACTGAAATTATGCGAGGAAAAAACCTGTCATATCATCGTTGACTCCATCATAAAATGATTTATTAGATGAGTAAGAAAATCCAACTCCTGCTGGTGATTCAAGATAAATCATATTTGCTTCTGCAATTATTAATTACAAAAATAAGTAAATCATTTGAAATTATTTTGTAATTTTTTAACATAGTGATTCTAGTATGGTATGTGTAAGTTGTTTGACATTATAAACCTCCTAAACTAAGGCATCTTAAATATAAGTTTGTTAGAGTATATAACATATCCTGAGGCCTCAACCATCAGCTTAAGCTTTTGGTTGAGTTGGTTCCTTGACATGGTATCAGAAGCCAGGGTGACAAGAGGTCACAGGTTTAAATCTCAATCACTCCTCATTTAAAGTGGAATATTTAGCGCCATGTATGAGGAAGGCATGTGCTGCATCCACACTTCTACCCCAAAGGGCTCTTGTGTGAGGGGGCGTGTTAGAGTATATAACATATCCTGAGGTCTCAACCATCAGCTTAAGTTTTTGATTGAGTTAGTTCATCGACAAAGTTTACATTACTCTATAATACTACTCCGTATTACTTTTGTATTAGTTTAATTCAATTATTTGCTTAGAACACTAGCACTAATGTGTTAAACCATTTGGCCTTTATATTTCTCTTTTACTCACTCTGTCACATATAATTTTCATTAACTTTATCATTTACTCTTATCATATTTGTGTTTTTATGGGTTTCAAGCCCTACACTACTTCTCTTTATCTTTCTTGAGCCTGAGGACTCCTTTCGCCGTGCTCTCCTTTATGGGTATGAATTGTCGCCGTCCTTCACTCTCCTGACCCTATCCATAATTAATTTATAATCGAGATACACTGAATAAAATGATGATGATATTTGTGATTTTAGAACAATATCTTTTCCAATATTTGCGAATACTAATTTAAAAGCATTCCATGTGACGCACTTTGATTAGTTGTTGTATATGTGCGCCATATCCATTAAATGGGGTGCCACTTAATTGGATATACCTCTTTTAAAAAGATGTGTCACGTGTTTTACTTATAAATATACTTTTGGGTCACTACAATTGTTGGTGTATTAATCATTGATAATGTTCTTATAGAGCCAAAAAAATTGAAAAAATATAATTAAAATAAATTGAAGCGTAAAAGTTATCGTTAAAACTTAAAATTGTCTTTTGATACAAGTATTAGGAATGTCATTGTCAAATGCATAATATCTACAATACCCCTAATATTTGTAGGTAAAAAATTGATAATGTATAAAGTGAAAATAAAGTCGGGATAAATTAGAAAAATATTTAGGTACTTTTATCATATTTATTTTATTTGTTGTGTATCTCTAGTTAGTTGATTACTGCAGGCTAACGTGGGTGTAAGTTTTTGGATAGTCGCAGGATCCTCTCACTTTGAAGACCCTTTAGAGCCGGAGGACTTTCTGACCGCACTCTGCTATTTGGGTATGATCTGTCGTCTATCTTCCCTCCCCAGACCCTGACCATAGTTTGTCTATGAATGATATATACTGGGTATGATGATGATATTTAGTTACTTTTATCCAAAGAAATAATATCGCAAGTACCGTAAAATATTCAAAAGAGAAAAGTGTTACAAATGGAGAAAGTATATTTTTACTCCACTTTGATTCTAATTTGTGCGGGATACTGAAAAGGTCCACCTTTGATTCTAATTTGTATTAGCTAGTTTTTAAATAAAAAATTACCTTTATTCCAACTATAATCATTCTTGATTAACACACTTCCACTAGGCTTGAAAGGTCCATGTTCAGCGAAAGCTCCTGCTCCAATTGATGAACAACCAGGCCCTGAAACACAAACACATGAATAAACCACCATCAACAACAATGATAGAGTATTAATCCAAAAAATTTAGAGTCGGCTACATAAACCCTAAATTGTCAAGAAATCAATTATATCAAAATTTTAAGTTTACGGTTGAGGCTCATGATACAGTATCTCTAACACGCCCCTTCAAACAAGAGCCATTTGGGTTGGAATGTGAATACAATATAAACCCTTTTTAACTTTAAACGAGGGGTAGTTGAGATTTGAACCCGTGACCTCTTGTCAGTTGTTAGAATGACTCTTGATACCATATCAAGGAACAAATTCAACCAAAAATTTAAACTGATAAAATAGACCATGGGCGAGCAAAAATTGATAACAGAGGCCATGAGGGAGCAAAAATTGATAAATTCTTTGTACGTCTAGTGTTATTTCAAAAATTATGATATTTTTCTAATAACGTGGTATCTTTAAACACTTAATATAAACTATGAAAATTAATATTGAGTTCCCTAATTTTCTAGAGTCCTGTGCGGTCAAACATGTTGAGCATAATCAGAACGTTAAAAAAATGAAAATAAGAATAAAATGAAAGAAAAACCTCCATTGAGCCACAAAACAAGGGGTTTAGAAGAAGGATTAGTTTGAGCTTCAACAAAGTAGTAAAACAGATTTCTTTTCTGGGTTTGATCAACAGTTATATAACCACCAAATTGCTGGAAACTAACAGGAGGTTGCCCAGGAAAGCTTGAAATTTTATGAGCTTCATATGAAGAACATAATTTTGGAAACAGAGTTGTAAGCACAAGGAAACATGATGTAAAATGTAGCAATCTTGCTTCAAAACATGAAGTCATTGATGAACATAAATGATTGGAAGGTGATGAATATGAATATGATAGTTGGGAATTTGGGGGATGTTTGGGTTCAATTTTATAGTGCTCTCAACTCTAATGGTAATGGACAATGCCAATGGTGTGTGATTGTGAATGTAACTAAGTAAGTGCATGTGACTATGTCATTTGATGGTCATTTTAGGCGTGTGGGAAAATTCCAATAAGAACTTACCAAGTTGTTAAAAAGGTGAGAACTATGGGTTAGCCGTTAGCCTATTAGCTGACTAATTTCCATTCTTTTCAAAGACTGTCTGTGATACAGTAGATTTAACTTGAAATGATATTGATAGACTACTCATATAAACAAGGTGCATCTTCTTTTAATGGGAGCTTGTTTGCTAAGAACTCAACAGTTAAGCGTGTTTAGTGGGGTGCGCACGAGTGAGGCCAAAGTGCGCCGGAAAGACTTGTGTTGGTCTGTGCAGCCAGTTTACAGTCTTCATGAGTAGTCACCAGCGGTTCGAGGGGCCGGGGTGTTACACCGTCTCTTAAAGAAACGATCTCAAAACAAGAAACCAACATTTTTATTTTCTCTTTATTTTGTATTAATTAGGCTATTTAGCCCATATATCTAATGCGCCTCTCAGAACGACCTTCTCTCACGACAATTTGTGTTTTCTTTTTACTCTTGTCATAGATAGAGATAGGTATGGGACTATGGGTAGAATTTGTGTCGAATTTGGCTAGACCTAAATCTAAACTCTATTTTTTTTTTTGCATTCAGATACATAGGGTTTTAAAATTTTAGACCCTTATTCAAACCCTTAGTGTATGGCAGTCTGCCTGATCTAAGGTTTGAATTCCGGTTCAAAACTATTTTTTTGTTTGTTTCTAAAATACTTATATATTTTTCGTCCATTCATTTTAATTTAAGCAAATTCAATTAATAAAGACTTTCTTCTACTTTATACTAATTGATCGATCAAGTATAAGAAGTTCTTAAAACGAAATATTTGTTAAGTTTTTTACTTTTTATAGTACAAATACAACAATCACATTTCAAATTATATGAATCAATTTGAAAAGTTATTGTTTAACAATGACTTTTAATAAATTAGAGAAATTAAAATTTTTTTGGCCAAGTTCATTTCAACTAAGGGTTATATCCTTGTGTTATCGCCTAAGAGGATTTGTTTGATTTCCACCAATGCTTCATCTCTATAAATATATCATTATCATCACACCCAATATATATCGCCCATAGAAAATTACGGTTAGTGTCTAGTGAGGGAAGGGCGACGGTAACTCATACTCATAAAGAAGAGCATAGCCAAAGAGTCTCCCAACTCGAGAAAAAATAATGTAAGATTTTGAATCTGAAACTGATGGAATCGAAAGCAATTGAAGCGAACTCCGTAAGTCGTGATTTTGACACCTCAACTCTATAAATGGAACTCAAAAATAAAAGCCATGTGATCAAGTTTGTCAATTTTGTTTATTGAGCATTTGCCTGAGTGCTGTATGATGTGTGAACTTCTATTTTCTCCATTTTGCCAAAATGTATATACCAAAACGTATATACAAGTAGTACTAATTTAGATAATGCACCTTTTCACATCAATCATATGGATTGGACTAGAAGTGAGAAAACAAGAAAAAATTAAAAATATTATAAAATTAAAAAAACAAATAAAAATAAAAATAGTTACAATCTCTTAAGAGCAGAGGAAATGTTTGGTGATAATAAAGGGATGACAACTATGCCTAATCCTATTGCCTGCTGATTGGAATTTGGAAACTGCTTTTCATCCCTTTGATAGGGTAAGGAATATTCATTCGAATTATCGAGTCAATTTTACATTAGACGTTTTGCATCATTTTAAAATCCGATAAATATAGTTGTTGGAGGTATCAATGTGGGTTTAACAACTAATCATGATAGATCACCAACATATTAAAGATTAATGACAAATGATAAAGTCCCAACAATCACATTTATAAGGTTATGTTATTTTCCATTCTAAGTCTTTAAAGGTTAATTTGTCCGATAATCCCCCACAAATGACATTTAAAGAAAAAATAAACTTGTGCAAGAGAAAATGTCGGCACATAGCAGCTGAGATGTAATACCCCGAGATTTTTTGACGTCATTATTTAATATTTTAATAACCTTTGGGGATTTTATAATTATATTAAATTAATTTTGAAGTAGTTTTGATAAATTCCTTTTTATATACGAAATTGAATATTAATATATATATATATATATTAAAAATATAGTTACGATTTCTAAATAAAGTGATTCGAAATAAATGATTATTTTATTAAAATGTGTGAGCACACGAAGGTAGGCCTCGTAGTTAGGTCTCGCAAGAAAACGAATCTAGATAAATAAATAAATAAATAAACATAATAATAAGGAGGAGGATAAAAAGCCATTAAACCCTAAATACTCAAAACGGTAGCCCTCACTACTATCACCATTTTCCCTCTCTTCCTCCCATCCCCTTCCCCTCACCAGCAGCTGGCGGCCAGCAGCAGCCCTGCGCCACCACGGCACCACCAAGAGCAGCCCCGTCCACCCTACTCTAGCAGCAGGTGGCGGTTGTAGGCCTCCTAAGAGCAGCTCTGCTGCGTTTCTCCTCCTCCAGCCGTGGAGGCTGCCCACACGACCACCAATTGTGGTCCACCACCACACACGTGAGCCACCACCACAAGGACCACCCATCTCTTGGTCCACTTCTTAGTCTCACTCTTTGTAAGCCATCTCTTCTATTCTCTAATTAATTCTCTAGTTTTAATGGAGATTTTATCTAAGTTTATGAGTTTGGTGTTGGTTTTGTGTTACTTTCATTAAATCTTTGCGTGGGTAATAGAAATCAAGTGTAGTTGAATATTAACTTTATTATACATAAATTGGGTAATTAGTTCAAGTATTGAAGTTAGATTCATTTGGGTTATTTTGAATTTCTAATTCATGTGGTAGTATTTGATTAGTTATTACATTTTGGGGTTTTGATTCACCTTCAAAGTTTAAAAGCAAAGTTTTGGAAAGAAAAAAAAAATTCAGATTCTGTTCTTCCTGTTTTTGGCTGATTTCGAGCCTCTTCAGGGCATTTTTAGGTTATGGTTTCTTCATAAGATTTGTAGAGCTCGAAGTCGCGGTCGCGTGGGCACTTGAATCGCCCCAAAATGATTTCGTATGAGAGAGTTATGCCCAAAATACTAGCAGACTATCATGAAAATCGAAAATAGTCAATTATGAGTTTAATCGTTCAAATGGGGATTTCAATTGGCTATTCCTCCAATCAAGTATTTACGATTATTTTATGTTTCTTTATTCGGTTATTATGGATGGTTTGAATTGTTGGGTATTATTGATAGTGATGATTGCACTGACTATGAAAGTGATTTTTGGTCTAAATTGAGAATAATAGTTGCTAGTTGTTTTGGGTTGATTGTTGTAAATTACAAATACCCTTATTAGGATGTTATTCAAGTCATAATACATGGTGTTAGAAAGCTAAGAGCATGATGACTACTTTCGTTGATGGTTGCTCAAGTTATTTGACTTGTTTTGATTATAGTTCTTTCTAGCCTTGTAGAATGTAACAAATGATATCGCGATTCGATAACTCTAAAAATTGGCTTATCGTTGTATAAGGGTTGTGTTAAAAATTGTAAGGCTTAGTTGTGATTGGTTATTTTTGGGTAACGCGAGTCAATATGTACAAAATTGGTTAATGTAAAGAAACGATTCACATATATTTTTACTTTTAAATTGATGGAAGGACTTGTGTCGTGTTGAGTTAATGATTTTGACTTGTACTGAATGTGTTATGAGCGTGCTAGAGTGATCGGAAACTCATGTTGAATGGGTGATAGCGGTTACTTTGGTATTTAGTTGGTATGACAAAGTAGTTAAGGAGACTTATTAGTTTCATTTATAACTCTATAGGTGCCCAATTCATAAGAGGAAGGTAGAACTTTAATTGGATGATTTTTGCGACTTTTAGTCGTGCAGTGACGCTTACAGGTACGTACACGCAGTAACTATCCTTATATGCAATTGTTTTAAGACTTTATTATTATTGTGATAATATGCATTGTATCGAAACTATGAAATATTAGCGAGTAAGCCTTGTATGAAGAGATCGATTACGAAATCCTTGAGCATAGAATAGTTTAGAGAATGAGAGTATTAGTAGAAAGCGGGGACCATCCCCCTCATTTATTTAAGAATTGAATTATGCCTTACTTGGAGTTAGAATGACTCCTTTATAGGTGAATTTCATATTTTATTGAGTTGCTCAGTGGGTTTCGGCGTTCTGTTATCCCAGGGCATTCATTAATAGTCAAAAGCGGGAGTTATTCCCCCTTTGATAAAGTACTAAATTATGATTAGTTGGCGTGACTCAACTGGATTATATCTGGTTGATTTAGTAGTCCCCTAGGTGAGGTTCGACGGGACCACCGTAAGGGGGATATGAGCATACTTTGTCAATTGGGCGCCGGGTGGCCGATAACGTCCCTTGACCGAGGTGTCACCATGCGGGCCTTGCAAACCCCAATATGGTTGCCTCTCCACTGGATTAGTACCCCAGTGTTAGTTTCCCGAAGGTAGGACCCGAAAGGGTCAGCTGGAGGGGGTATGAGCTCATACTTTGCCATGGGCGCCGGGTGGCCGATAACGACCATGGCCGTATCACTATGCCATGAAGTGAAGAAAAGATTTACTGATAGAATGTTACTCGTTGAAAGAAAACTTATTCATTCATAGAAAGCTTACACATTAATAGAACGTCTAATCATTGATTATTCAATGATAGAGTAGTTTATGCTAGTAAGAAGTGCGCCAAAGCTAACTTACCTCAAAGGAGTTACCAGTTCCAAAGATAGGCTATGAATACGCTTACTCTAAAATAGACAAGCTCTATAGAATCCCGTGTTAGATAGTCTGTTAACGTCTCGGTTGAGTTGATACTACGCGTGTTCTGCAAGAGTTTATGCTTTGAGGAGAGAAATGTGAAGACCTACATTCTATCCGAGAAGCATAGGTGGACGGTAAACGGTTACTATTTGTGTTTGTGTCCTATGGAATCTTTTTATGTTGTTGTATAACATAATGTTATCTATTAGTTGATCTTATTATATTTGATGCTAGTTACTGACGTGTACATGTTTGTGTTTATATTTGATTGTTTGATGACTTTCTATGATCCTCCTGCTGCTCAACATCAGACCAAGGCCAATGTGTCATAGCAGGACAATCATAGAAAGTCATCAAACAATCAAATATAAACACAAACATGTACACGTCAGTAACTAGCATCAAATATAATATGATCAACTTATGGTATTATTTATTTCTCAGTCCTTAAATTACTTAGATAAAAAAATTTAACATTAATTTAAAATGACATCAACTAAACGAAATTATTATACAGTATAATTATCACATAAACCCACGCCACAAACCCCTCTTATTCTTTCGTTCTACTTCTAATTAATTCTAACCATTTTTGATTCTTTCCTTCGAAAATTTCATATTTCACTCCAAATTTCATTTTCATTTGAACCAAATTGAAGATTGAAGCAACGAAAGAGCTTTTCCTGGTATGTTAACCGAATTTGAGCTTTAAACCCTATTAATTTGATTAATAATCTACTCAGTTTGTGTTAACTTTGATTTCGCTACTTAGGGAGCAGTAAATAATCAAATTGTTGATTACTTGATTCTTCCATTATGATGTTGGTATTGATTTGAATCTTTTACATTTGTTTTTTTTTTTTATGTTTTTCTCATTCATTTGCTACTTCTGGGTGCATTACTTTGTAGGTTTTTGTTTTCAATGGAAAGTTCCATTGTCGTTTTATTTGGAACTTAAAATCAATGTTGAGTTTATTTAGATAGACATGGATTGGAATGAGATATTAGGAAATGACTTACTTTTGTATGGCCAGAATTTTTAGCGATGTAGAAGTATTGTTTCTATGGTTTTTAGCCTAAAAATTGCATATTGGAGGATATATTATTTATGACCCTAGTCAATACACCGCAACAACACAATTCCATTACGTCAATGTCATTAGTCTCTCCCATTTAGGCTGGGGTTTGGGGGTCAGATGTACGCATCCTTACCATGATGACAAAGATGGAATCAGGCAATCTAGGCTTGGGCGCCATTGTTCAAGTAAACTGATCAAAACCCTAGCAACATTATAGTCGAGTTAGTTTCAGCACACATACAAAGCAGAGTATTCAGCCTACCAATATAGCACCCTGAATTCTTCACTATTTTTAAATGACCTTTGGTAGCAATATTATGTGCAACATCACAAAGCTAACTAGTGCACGTGATCTAGTGAGCTGTTAATATAGTCTATTATAATTCGAAGCCAAAGACCCATAAATTTTTAGCTGCATCGGGAATGGACAATGCCCTTAGTTAATTCAATAATGAAAATTTTATGCCCTATTCATTTCCCCTTTTGAATCGTGTAAATTGTTTGTATGGGGAAAGTGTGTATTTGGGTAATGCAAGAAACTTTTTTGAAGTATTGTAGTGGTCTCATATCTGCGAGGGGGATCGAGTTGATGAAATTCTATGGATTCCTATTACATCTATACATAGCCAACTTTGTTTAATAAGAGAGGAGTTGAGTCTTGATATCAAGAGTTCAAGACCCAAGACAGTACTGAGGTAACCTTTCATATTAGGAAGCTCTAATTAAATTAGAGGCATGCGGATGCTCAGCCTACCAAGACTAATGGGCTGTGACTTCCCTGTGGTTTGAGGTTATCTTAAAGTAGAACCTCTGATGTTGGTTAGCAGCCCTCAAAAGTCTCCTACTGCAGCGAAAGATTTTATAAAGTAAGAGTGAATTTTGATCAAACTACAAATTGAATGCTCTTTGAGCAGACGAAACTTGCACAAGAGTTATCTGCAATTGTTCTCTAAGTGTTTTCTATCTAAAATTGTTTTGGAGAGCACTTGGCCTTGGACACTGAAACTCAAATTGCTTGTTACTAGTAACTATTTTTTTTAACTTCTCCGCTTTTTTTACCATAGGAAATTGACATTTATCTGTTCTTCTTGAGAAGGATATATTTTTGGAGTATGAAGTGGAATACAGAAGCAACCCTACATGATGAAACCATCTCATCTCATCAGTCTCCTTCCTTACAACCTGAGCAGCCACCGCAATCACTTCATCAGACTGATGCAGATGAAGAAGACGAGAATGTGAAACAGCTCGGAGATTGCTCCTCTCTTTACTTGAACTTGCAGGTACTTGTGACAGTCCGGCATAGTATTAACATCTTATAATTTCGCATCTGTGTTTCAGTAATATGTATCTGAAAACCTGCAGGATTGTCTGATCAAAACTGATAGAAACTGGAAAATGTGCCAGAAGGGTATGCTTTCTTTTCTTCGCTCTCATTGTATCACTTTTTTTGGTGTTGAGGATATTTTTGCATTCCACTCGACACAACTCTTGCTGAAGGAATATTTTGGTGACTTCTAGGGAGTCTACTTTCAAGATCTTGAGCTTTTTGCATGTTTTGATTGGTAGCATGAGTTCAGCAAGCCGGTGGATGCTATTGCTAGCACCATTTTACCAAGGGGGTGTTTGGCATGATGACTTAATGAGCAATTTTAGCTTATTTTGATACGAATAGACTTTAATGTTTGGTAAACTAGCTTGTTGAAACAGCTTATTGATATGAATAAACTGTTTTTTTAACAAGCTGCACATAGCAGCGGGTTTAAAATCAGCTGGTCAGACCAGTAATTAAAATTAGCTGGTCTAATCAGCCGTTGTAGTCAGCTACCAGCTATCAACTGTTTGCCAAACACCCCCAAGTTTAACGCTTGTCACATTAAGTCGTTAGAATCTGTATTATACCTGCATAAACTGGCTGCATACCAGAAAAGTGTTGAAGGTCTATGAGAAGTTTCATTTGCTTTCTTCTAAGGAAAACCTTTAGAAAGGAAACTATGGGATCTGTTTATAAGTGTCTTCTATGAAAGCATTGCGGAATGGAATATGGATAATCGCTACCTTTTCCCTACTAAATCAATTTACATGTGTTCGAGTGCTTGTTGATATATTCTTGCTCGTTTCACACTGATGCAGAGGTTCAAGCTCTGAAGGCATGTCATGAAAGGAAGAAGGGAGGGAAATGAGAATTGTGCTGCACAGTGGAGATTGCTGATTGAAGCATAGAAATGTAAACAGAGAACTCAAATTAAGGTGCCATCACACTAATAAGGCATCAAACTCGCAAGTTTAAAGTGGCAATCGCAAACTGAATGTGCATCGTAGCTCTGTGCTAGCCATAGACCAGCATCGTCTCTAAGGGAACAATAGATGCTCAACGCTTACTGTAACCTTATGAAATTGATATACTTTTGGTAGCTGGATATTGTTTTTTTTACGTTGTGGAACGGGAGGGCTAGGGAAGGAGGCAACAGAATCGAACCTAATTGCCTCCTAGGGAAAGTGGTAGATGCTCTAACTAAAACATGACTCGATTTTCACTAGTTTTTATGGAGGTTTTCATGTAATTTTCAAGCAAATAAAAGTTTATAAAATGTTGAGTTTAAAAATTCTAACTCTTTGAAGCAACCTCAAACTTACTTTTGCATATGATCAATCTGTGATAGTGTAGATGATTTACAATATCGAATATCATTAAATTTAGAATTGAGAAATTTAACGGCAAGATAAATTCTATAGCAATTTGAGGTTTTAGTGAAGGTCGTTCACACACATAACATATTGGAAAAAGTTGTAGAAGGAAAAAGTAAAATGTTATCAACAACAATGGATGAACAATAACAAGGTTGGACGAGAAGATAGTGTGAATAATGCAACTATGTGTAACTAAGGAGGTGCATAGTGAGTACAAGGTCTAATAATGCAAAAATATATGTAAATCGAAATTTTTTATAAAGTGTTAAGCGGGCCGTGCCCGTGTTGCCTAGTGCCTACAAGTTATTACACGAGACGTTCTCATCATGATACATACTCATACATGAATTATGAAAGCTTTTTGTTTTTAACTTATTTAGACCTCTCTATTCACTCATTTGACCTCGAAGTGTAATCCGTTTTAGGTTCTTCAACCATCCTTACACGTTACACCGCGAAGCCCCTCATTCAAATTTGAAAAACCAAAATTTCAAGAACTCCGAATCACCATAACTTCATCCAACAAACCCTGAAATTCCCAATCTTTATCAAATTCCCACTCAAATTATATACAAAAGATGGCATCATTTGATGAAGATGAAACAAACGATTATGATGATTCACAAACAGACCCACAACTTTCCCTAGCCTCTTCCTCAGAAACCTACATGGTAGGTTTCGTTATTGTCAATATAGTGGGTTTACAGTAC
Organism: Amaranthus cruentus; assembly: GCA_019425755.1. Taxonomy (NCBI): domain Eukaryota; kingdom Viridiplantae; phylum Streptophyta; class Magnoliopsida; order Caryophyllales; family Amaranthaceae; genus Amaranthus; species Amaranthus cruentus. Next base: position 25,139,309 of record CM033454.1, read on the forward strand.
TATTCTGGTAGAATTAGTGGCCGAGAAATGGTGGGTTTAGTCCGAGAACCCTTAAATGTTTACGATGAAAACGCCATTAAAGTGCTTAATACTCGTGGAGCACAAGTGGGTCACATTGAAAGAGGTGCTGCTAAAGTTCTAGCTCCTTTAATTGATATTCAACTTATTTTTGTTGAAGGTATTGTTCCCAATTCTCCTAATAAGAACCCTAAGTTTAAAATTCCTGTTCAACTTCATGTTTTCGCTAGAATTGAGGCTTTTGAAACTGTTAAATCTGCAATTATAGGAGGTGGTTTACAGTTAATATGTGGGGATGTTCCGAGTTTCGCTTTGTCTGAATCGGAGGTAGTCAAGGATAGGAGAAACTGTAAAGATGTTAAGAGTATTGATGAGATTTTCAAGTTTGTTGATGAGAATGTAGGTAAAAAAGTGGGGTTATTGGTGAAATTGGAGCCTCCTAAAGATGTTATTTTGTCTGAACTGTTTGAACACCAAAAAGAAGGTTTAGGGTGGTTGGTAGGGAGGGAGAATTCTGAGGAATTGCCCCCATTTTGGGAAGAAAAAGATGGGGCTTTTGTCAATGTGTTAACTAACTTTCAGACGAATTCGAGACCCGAACCGATTAGGGGTGGGATTTTTGCTGATGATATGGGATTAGGAAAAACCTTAACTTTACTTTCTTTGATTGCTTTTGACAAATATTGTTGTATGGATATTGATAAAAGTAATGAAATGAATGTTTTAAGTGATAAAGCTGTTGTTATTGATGATTCTGGTAAGAAGTCCAAAAGAGTTGGGAAGGGAAAAAAGGCTATCACTAATACTTCTAGGAAGAAGAGGAAATTGGGTTCATCTGATTTGGGTAGTGGGGTAAGTGAGAATTTGCAAGAATCAAATGCAACTTTAGTTGTATGTACATTGTCGGTTATATCGGTTTGGGTTGATCAGCTTTTCGAACATACTCGTCTCAATTCGTTGAAATTGTATTTGTATCATGGTAAGGAGAGGACTCATGATGTGGATGAGCTTAAGAAGTATGATATAGTGCTCACTACCTATAACATTTTGTCCATTGAGGAGAGCCAATCTGCGTCACCGATTAATAAGATGGAATGGAGACGAATTATCTTAGATGAGGGGCATTTGATAAAGAATGCTAGTGCGAAGCAAAGCTGTGCAGTCGCGTCTTTAAAAGGGAAGAGAAGATGGGTTGTGACAGGAACACCAATTCAGAACAGCTCCCATGATCTATTTTCTCTCATGGCCTTCTTGAAATTTGATCCCTTCTCTAATAAAGGGTACTGGAATAGACTTGTACAACGGCCTTTAGTTCAGGGTGATAAAAAAGGTCTTGTGCGTCTTCAGGTACATTTTTCTTGTCATGTCCTGTGGGTGCTCCTCGTTCATTGCCAGTCCCAAGCTCAGATGTAGGACGAGAGTGAGCGTAGATTTTTCATTTGTCTCGATTAGCTCAGTGAAACCTAGTCACCTCCCAGATTTAGGACAAGAGTGAGCATAGATTTGTCATTTGTGTCGATTAGCTCAGTGAAATCTAGTCACATCCCATACACACACAACAACAAGCCAACCCCGATCTTTCGGGATTCAGGCTTTGGCGTTGTAGTATATTTTTTGGCTAGGAAACGAGCTCAAGAATAGGCCATAATTGTGCTATATACTCCACTGTCTGCACACAATAGGTTTATGAGAACAAATAGCCTATCTACCTGCATGATCCTAATCAATGGTAGCAAAAACAAAACTGTGGTTTCTCTAATTTCGTTGTATGTAACATTTTACCACAGGTCTTAATGTCAACTGTTTCATTGAGAAGAACCAAAGAGCAAAATTTGATTGTGTTGCCATCAAAATCCGTAGAGACTCATTATGTGGAACTTTCGCAAGAAGAACGTGATTTATATGATCGTATGGAAGAAGAAGCCAAGCAGGTTGTTGGGAAATACATCAATGATGGTACTGTGACACGCAACTATTCTACGGTCCTCAGCATTATATTGAGGCTTCGCCAAATTTGTACGGATGTTGCATTGTGCCCACATGATATCAAATCTTTGCTTCCTCCTGACAATGTTCAAGGTTGCCTTTCTTTGATCATCCTTTATCTTTTACTGCTTAGGATTATCATCCTGGAATGCTTTTCTGTGTATTCTTTTGGTTGTCAAATGACAGCTTCATTAGATTCATTAGTTATCTTGTCTTTGTTCCATCTTCAATTCTAAGCTCTGCCTTCTATTTGGTGCAATCGTTTATTGTCGCACCACAACTTAATTGTTGCTTTGTCTGTGATTGCTTCTACATGCTTGAAAATTACCATTACTGTTGTACTACCCACTTAGATACCAGAAACCCATTTAACATGGACAGGATTTAAGGTAGTAATGGAAGTTAGGGCACTAGTGAGTGTTGATATTGATATCTTTTAAGAAAGTATGGTTTGGCGTCGTCATCCATCTTTTCCAGACCCTGATCATAGTTTTTATGAGCGGGATATGTGGGGGTATGATGATGATCTTTTTAGTATAATTTTTTCTTACTATAATCTTGATGAAGTGTTTAATATTTGGTAATTATATTCATTGTTTTATTTTTACCATCTTGCAGACGTGTCAAATAATCCCGAACTGCTTACGAAGCTAATGTCAATGCTGCAAGATACTGAAGACGACTTCGACTGTCCGATTTGTATTTCTCCACCGACAAACCTCGTGATCACACGTTGTGCTCATATATTCTGTCGTGCCTGCATCATTAAGACCTTGAAGCATACAAAATCCAGCTGCCCTATGTGCCGTAATCCCTTGTCAGAGTCCGATCTTTACTCAGGCCCACCACAGTTGTCAGATAGTGCAAGCACATCCTCATCCTCGCACCAATCTTCTTCAAAAGCTTCGGCTTTACTGAAACTCCTCGTGGAGAACCGGAATGTTAAATCAGTTGTGTTCTCTCAATTCCGCAAGATGTTACTCTTACTCGAAGAGCCACTCAAAGCTGCAGGATTTAAGACACTGCGGTTGGACGGTACATTGTCGGCCAAAAAGAGAGCACAAGTGATCCAGGATTTTCACACCTTCGAACCAGATTCACCTACCGTTTTACTCGCCAGTCTCAAAGCTTCCGGTACAGGTATCAATCTTACAGCTGCATCTGTTGTCTACTTATTTGAGCCTTGGTGGAATCCAGCAACCGAGGAACAAGCCATGGACCGTGTTCATAGAATCGGTCAGAGAAAAGAAGTGAAGATCCTAAGGATCATTGCTCGAAACACGATAGAAGAGAAAGTGTTGGAGTTGCAGGAGAAAAAGAAACAACTAGCTAGGGGAGCTTTCGATAGAAAAGGGACAGAGAATAAGAGTAATGTAGGAGACCTGTGTAGGCTTATTTCATTGTCTGCTTGATTCCCTTTTCAGTTATGCCCAAAAATGGCTCTAACGTGTATTAGGGCGGTTTTGTGTTGATTTTTGCGATGTAAAGCTAAAACGTCCTCAGTTTTTCGCTATTTTGGTATGTCGTAGGCAAGAATTAAGGCGGGCTTGGTAGAGTAAATATTAGTACTATGTTCTAACTTCCAAAGAAACAACTTATTGTTCTTGTTAATACATACAAGTATTCTTAATTGATCATAATTATGTTCTACCTCTTCATCACCATTAACCACCATATATTGTCTTCGGCATCAGAAGGGATTCCTTAGTTCCTAGATACCTCGGCTAAGTTTGTTCATTCACAAATTCTTGTGAGAGACGGTCACTTTGAGAGATCATTTATGATTGGCTCAGCCTATAAAGTAAAATGTAAAGTAAGAGTAGGCATAGAAACGGTCTCTCAGGAGACTGGTTGTTGTTCATTTGCAGACATCACATCATCGATGGAGATGAAAATTGATCACCATTGTTGAGGTTGAAGTCCAAATAAACCAAGCATCAAGTCATTCAAGACTCATGTAAGATCACGATTCAATTTATAGTGTATCTAAGCTAAAAGAACACTAAGCCCACTATTTCTCAATGTTTTATTTTCCCAAAAAATTTGACTAATTTGACACTTCTTATTCAAGTATGTGAGAATGCCTAGTAGTTAAAAAAATTCGTTGACTTGGGATGTGAAACCAGATAAGAGAAACTCTATTTTATAAGTACTAAGTCAAACACTAGGGGTGTTTCTCTTCTTATACTACTACTTCATATTACTTCCTCTATCTACTAGTTTCTTTTTTTTTTTCATACTTATTGGGATAATATTTTAATTTTTAATATCTTTAATTGTGTATATTTAAATATTAAGAAAAAAATGATATTAATTATCCTTTCATTGAAACGAATAAAACAAGATTTCACTTGAAAATTTTTTAACTTATAGATTAAAAATAAATTACAAATTAAGGGTGTGTTTGGATTGAAGGAAATGGAGGGAAAGGAAGGGGAGGGAGTTGGAGGGAGGAGGTATCCCTTGTTTGGATAATAAATTTGAAGGGAAGGGATTTGGAGGGGAGGGATTTGGAAGGAAAATTTGAACAAATTTTGTTAAGAAGATAATCTCTCCTAAAGAGGAAAGATTTGGAAGGAAAACACTTTCCTTCCTTTTCCCTTCCTTCCCACTTTCCCTCCTTATGCTTCCCCTTCCTTTCCTTTCCTTTCCTTCCCCTTCCCTTCCTTTCTTTTCTCTCCTAATTTGCTATCCAAACATAGTGTAAGAGTGACAAGTAAATAGTAACCCAAATGTAAATAAGACTACTAGAAAGAATAAGAGAGAGTATTACATTTAATCAATAATTTGTCAAGAAATTGATGGAAATTATTAAATTTGTATGAATATAATTTAAATTAAAAAATAAGAGAAGATATGTGAATACAAAGTAAAAAATACGTAAAAATGGTACAAACTCACTGGGGCAAAGGAATATCATGTTAAAACAAAATATTTTTGAAATGGGGTAAGATCAAGGAACTCGTTATGGGAGGTTTGGAGCATACACGGAGTATGATAGTAGATTAGATATGCATGGGATACGGACTAGACTAAATCCAAATAAAAACAAGCCGAGCTTCATGAAAATTCATAATGGACTTGAACAGATTGGATTAATTTAATTTGAGATCGCTCAAAATTTGATAATAAAGGATTGGATTAGAGCCCCCAAGTGTTGTATAAGTATAATCGGAACAATCAACCATGAAGTGTCAATAGCATAAGAGAAGTCATCACCAACTAAAATGGACTAAAAAGAAAACAACCAAAAAAATTGCTTGCAAACCGTGCCCCTTATTTACGTCGTATAATTAAGTGGATACGGGCTAAACTAGATCCAGATAAAAACAGGTCAAACTTTACAAAAATAAATAACAGACTTAAACAGATTGGATTAATTTAGTTTGACATGTCTCGAAATTCGGTAATAAGAGATCGGATCTAGTCGCCAACGTGTTGCATAAAATAATGAGAACAATCAACCTTGAATTGTCCAAAGCATAAGAGAAGTCATCACCAACTAAAATGGACTAAAGAAAACAAAGAAAATGTTGTATCCTAACCCCTTATTTACGTCCTACTATTAAGTGGATATAAATGCATCATGTAAAACCATTTCACATGTATCCTTTGTTATAAATACTAGATCATCAAAAAAGTAAAAAAAACAAAGAAACAATGTTAGTTCATTCATCAATAATGTTTATGCTTGCCATCTTAAAATTACAACTAGCCTTTTTAATATTAAATCATCCCTTAATCCTTGTAATTGAATCGAGGACTTTAAGCCTCGATTCAGACAAGGATGCATTAATAAGTATTCGATCCCAAATGAGCCTCGGTTCTTCAAATCCTTTATCAACATGGGACAAAAACTCGTCTCCATGCAATTGGACAAGGATTGTTTGTAACAAGTTTAAGCAAAGAGTTATTGCTCTTAACTTGTCAAGCTTACAACTTGTTGGTTCTATAAGCCCTCATATAGGCAATCTCTCATTCCTACAATCCTTACAACTTCAAAACAACCAACTATCCAACTCGATACCAAATGAAGTATGTAATCTACTTCATTTGAAAGTTCTCAACCTGAGCTCGAACAACTTACAAGGTTCGATTCCATTGAATATAAGTAAGTTGCGCGAGCTCATGGTTATGGACTTGACTATGAATAACATTTCAGGGAGGATTCCGAAAGAAGTTAGTTTCCTCCCAAGACTCCGAGTCCTAAACTTAGCTAGCAACAAACTTTCTGGCCCTATTCCGCCATCTCTAGGGAATCTTACTTCGATGAAAATCTTAGATTTAGGGACTAATGCTCTTAGCGGCACAATCCCTAGTGAGTTACACCATCTAAGGAGCCTCGAACATCTTGATCTTAGTATAAACAACCTTACCGGCACAGTCCCTAAACCTATCTATAATATGTCATCTTTAGTCTTCTTAGCCTTGGCTTCAAACCAATTGTGGGGTGAAATTCCTTATAATGTTGGTGAAACCTTACCAAATCTCATTACTTTCTATTTTTGCATCAATAAGTTCACCGGAAGAATCCCTGGCTCGTTACAAAACCTTACGAACATCCAAGTGATTCGTATGGCTCACAATCGCCTCACAGGAACTATACCTCCGGGTTTAGGGAACCTTCCCTTCCTTAAGATGTACAACATTGGCTACAACAATATAGTCAATCACTTAGGTGAGGAAAATGGTCTTGACTTCATAACTTCTTTAGCTAATAGTACTCAACTTAACTTTCTCGCCTTCGATGGAAATCTTCTAGAAGGCTTCATCCCCGACTCTATAGGAAATCTATCGAAGGTACTCTCGAAGTTATATATGGGGCAAAATCGAATCCATGGCAGCATACCGAGCTCAATTGGTAAACTCAATGGCTTATCTTTGTTAAACATAAGCAACAATGAGATTGCCGGTTCATTACCTAATGAACTTAGTCATTTACAAGATTTGCAAGTCTTGGATATGGCTATGAATCAAATTTCCGGGGTGATTCCAGGATCTATGGGTGGTCTTACAAAGCTAACTAAACTCGATTTATCAGGAAACAAACTTTCGGGTTCAATTCCTAGCTCTTTTCGAGGTTTCAGTAATCTCGGTTACCTAGATTTATCATCTAATATGCTTAATGGCACCATACCTAAAGAGATTCTTACCCTCTCTGCTTTGAGCAATACACTAAATTTGTCCAACAATCATTTTGATGGGCAGTTACCAGATGAACTTGAGCTACTAACTACAATCATTACCATTGATCTTTCGAACAACCGATTGTCGGGGAGAATTCCTAGCTCCATCTCGAATTGCAAGAACTTGGAGACTTTGAATATGGCTAGAAATCTTTTCTCTGGCCCTATTCCAAGTTCTTTAGAAAATTTGTTAGCCCTTCAAGTTTTGGATCTTTCTCATAACCAATTATCTGGTTCCATTCCTTCTAATTTCACACTCTTGAATGCTACTCAATCTTTAGACCTATCCTTTAACAATCTTGAAGGAGAACTTCCATGTGGAGGGATCTTTACAAACCTTTCTAAAGTCCATTTACAAGGCAACCCAAGAATCTCCTTGCACTTAGCATGTGAGAATGCACAAGTAGTTGATCATGATCATACTCGAAAATTTAGCAAAATTGATATTGTTATTGTTTCGGTGGTAGTGTTCGTGACGTTTTTAGTAGTTGGCTTCTTATTTTTCGTAATCAGGAAGAAAAAGGCGAAGTTAAGTAGAACGTCAGACTCCAAGTTCGAAGGATTTTACATGGTTAAATATGATGAGCTTCGTCTTGCCACTCAAGGTTTTAGTGAGGAGCATTTGATAGGACGAGGAGGTTTTGGACGGGTTTTCAAAGGGTACTTAAAGGATAACATGGTTGTCGCGATTAAGGTACTAGACATGAAACTAAGCACTTCTTGGAAGAGCTTTCTCACGGAGTGTGAGGCTTTAAGGAATGTAAGGCACCGGAATCTTGTTAAGTTGATAACTTCTTGTTCGAGTTTGGATAACAAAAACATGGAGTTCCTTGCTCTTGTTTATGAGTTCCTTGGCAATGGAAGCTTAGAAGATTGGATGAAGGGTAAGAGAAAGAAAGAAGATGGTGATGGTTTGAACTTAATGGAAAGATTGAGTGTGGTTATTGATGTTGCTAGTGCTTTAGATTATCTGCACCATGATAGTGAAGTCCCCGTGGTGCATTGTGATTTAAAACCAAGCAACATTCTACTTGATGAAGATTTTACGGCGAAAATCGGAGATTTCGGGTTGGCTAAGTTGTTAATGGAGAGAATGGGTGATCCATATTCCATTAGTTCTTCCCATGTTTTGAAGGGCGCTATTGGGTATATGCCCCCAGGTTAGTATCTTTTATATACACTATGATTATCTTTTCTTATTCGTTTAGGTGGTGTTTAGGGAATCAGATGTATATAATCTTATTTTTGTGTTCAAATGCAGAGTATGGACTAGGAGTGAAGCCATCAACAGCAGGAGATACATATAGCTTTGGAGTAACATTATTGGAGTTATTTACAGGAAAAAGCCCTAGCCATGAGAGTTTTACAGGAGAACAAGGTTTGATTGCATGGGTTCAATCGTGTGCTCCGACTCAAATGATGGAGCAAGTGCTAGATCCTGAGTTGCGTACACAGTTACGCAAACAAGTTAATGATAGTGATCACGACCTCGAACAACTTAAAGCCCCGAATGAACATTTGGAATGTTGTTTGGTGACAATTTTCGAGGTCGGATTATCGTGCACTGCTGCTCATCCTGGTAGGCGTATCACCATGACCGAGGCTCTAAACAAGCTTAAAGCTGTTAGAAACAAGCTACTTAAACACTAGGCATATTTTTAAGGTTGCTTTGTAACATATACTTTCTATCAGAGTTATAGTATTATGGATGTGTTGTTGGCTTGTTGCCTTAGAATATAGTATGTAAGCTAGTTAATAAGCATTGTAAAAATATATGGTGTTGTTTTAAAAGACAAATGTATGATTACGCGATTCAAATCAATTTATCGAAAGTTGCATGAAAAGAAAATAGGTAACATATAGCAGATGAAAAATGCTCTTCGATTATGAAAACATGCCCTTACATAAATGTTGGTGCAACTGATATGCACCAATACTCAGCTCCCTACAAACTCATTGATGGCGAGGGCACGAATGATCTAATTCAGGATTTATTAACAATTTATACAAAGTAAAATTTCTTATACAGATTATATTATAATCCTCGAGATGGAGTATATGATAATTATGGAGCCTTCCAAAATTTGATCCACCCCTAAACTCTAAGCTCGGTTCAAGTTGAACCCTAATGCTATTTTTTTCACGAGCTATGACTTGAAGCTTTACCCAATGATGTAAAGCTGAGCCTGCCATACACAAGAATCAAAATGTTAAGCTTAATGAAGTCGTGAACGAAATCAGTAGCTCCATAAAGCACATAGAAACGATAAGTGAATTGGTGATAGTCGATGAGTACCTGATAAGTGGCTTATTTTGTACTGGTGCAGAGTTTATTCGAACAGGAGCAGGCATTGAAAGCTCAGCAGGCTGCATATGCATAAAAGAAAACATACAAAATCAATAAAAACAAAATAATCATTTGACCAACAGAGAAAAGGGAAACTATGGAATAGAATGAGACCTCAAGCTCCTCTAAACTCCCATTAGGGAATGAACTGGAGGTGGCTGCAGTAACACCAGGAATTGCAACTTCCAGCGATGCATTCATGGGCAAGGACTCCTCCAAGAGCTTTGTGGCTTCTCCAGAATGTTCAACTTGATTAGCATTTTCCATAACATCCAGCTCATCCAACTCAGATATATCTTGGTGAGCGTCGTATGATCCAGACATTATCTTTTCGATTGCCAACTTTTCCTCCTCCTTGGAATTGGATGAAGCAGCAGGTGCTGAAGTGGTCCTGAGAGGAGGAATTTGTTGGACAGATCCATCAAGTTCGCCATAATTTGCAGTGTGCAACACTTCTGAGTCAGCTGTGTCGGTCCTTGTATCAATTGGTCCTACCATTTCAAGATGATTCTCCACCTTTACAAAAGAAGTTGCACTGCTGATAGGACTACTGACACCACTTCCCCCATCTAAAGGCAACGATGTTGCGCCCCTGGGAAGTCCCACACTAGTCATTGGATCATCATTTATCCTTCTCTTCTTCGCATCATCTTGCTTATCCAAACCCGGTTTCATGTCAAACGATCTCTTGCTTTCTCCAGAAGATTTAGCAGGACGAGAAGGTCTAATACCCCCAGGAAATACAAAAGCAGGTATACTTCTTCGTTTGACATGGCTTACACGGATGTCCATTCCAGGTTTCCATAGAGAATACATATTAACTGTTTGCTTAAAATCATCAACGGTCATCCTTATATCAAACTGTTCGCCTTCACCAGCAGGAACTTCCTTTTTACGTTGCAAACCCATGAAATAACAGCATCGAAAAGGTCTGGATTTATCAGCGAATTCACCTGGGTGAGGATGGCACTGAAGCATGTTATAAGTGCTCCTTTCTATCTGGATGTGGAAATACAGAAAATTTTCAGAAAACAGTTTAAAACGTTCCTATTTCCTATAGTATCAATTACTATCGTCTATGTACAATTGCATTACCTTTAATGTAAGCGTTCGAAGACGGGACTCAACCCATCCCTTCCATTTACGATAGTCATCAGCATTTTCGGCGTTAATGTCGATCTGTAGATAGTTTTTGTATGCTTCAAAGAAAGGAAAAGGCTCAAAAAGCGTATCCCAGTCGGCTTTGTTAGATTCCATAGCCTGAAAGTGCATGCAGTCATCCAACAGAAACATGAGCAGTTATCTTATACATAACTATTAGTGTGACTAGCACTAAAATAACATAGACAACCAAAATGCATATCATATGCCAGATACCCCACCATATGCTTCAGGTACTAATCAAAATCACAGATGAACCAAATTATACTTTTCGAGAGAAAAGTCTAATGTGACATAAAATCTTAAATCATACAGACTATGCAGAGCTTCCTAATGTGGGGCAACACTGTATAAAATCCCTCCCTCCCTACACAACCTCTCTAAATTAATTTTAAAAAGGGAGGCATGATACATGCAGGCATCTTTAGAGAAACGTGTTTCCATAAATAAGAAAAAACATAATATGAACACAATTAAAGAAACAATACCGCACAAATTTCTTGACCCCTCTGGAACTCTTCTGTCAAAATGCGCAGAGTGCTTGCTGAGACATTATAACTAGAGTTCATACATGGATATGCAGGAGTTATTATAGGCATCAAGTGGTATCTATCCTTGGGATTCTTCCTTGGATCCCAAACTTGCAGACCAAGAGACCCCTCTTCAATCTCACAAAGCAAGACAGGATTGGGCCACCTCCATTGAGTAAAAACCCTGAAGAACCGAGAGACCAACATATTGGGCAAAGCGTTGGGGTACAATTGACAAATTCGAGCAACTAGTAGTGCCCAATTAATACCGCCAAGGAAACCCGCAACCTGAAAACAAATTGGAAATAATATTAACAAAGCCAAGACTGGAAAAGGAACCACTTTGATAGTGATGATAGGCCCATTGAACCTAAAAGCCCGCTTCAAGAAATCCTATGGGTGTAAAACATCACTTACATTTGAATAAACCCCACGACGTTTTGCCCAAAATCTCATGCATCTAAGTGCCGTACGGAAATTCTGCAACCACAAGAAAAAAGATTATTATATAATTATTTTAAATAAGACAGAATTGCTTAGAAGTCTCAACTTCAAACAGTTACAAAAACAATAAGAACTTTCATAGACAGCATAAACACATAATATCAAACAGAAGCAGCATCACAGACCTGTATATTTGGTACCAAACGCAAAATCTGATCAGTAACTCTGCAACCATTCAAACTGCGAACAGTCTGATCATCTGCATTTTGCAAAATCAAATCTTGGGAGATATCTAAATCCTACAAAGGACATGAACCAAAACAGCAAAGCATTAAAATCAAAAATACACAAAAATGCCAAAGTCTTGATCTCAATATATGGAGAACGGCATGTATGCACTCACTTCAGGAATCACCCAAAGCGACAATCTTGCGTAAAGAAGATCTATGGACACTCCATTAAGCTTGAATCCCATCACTGGGACATGAGCATCGGGCACTGGATGTAACTCTGTAACTTCTGGCATCTCGGAGAGCATCCTGTGAAGTTCTCCAAAGAAATCTTCCTACACCCAGCAATACATTATAATTAAAGAGACCTTAAAATGGAAGATAAGATACATTAGCTAACAAAGTGATGATTTACCTCCCGTGTGGCATGTCTAGGTCCAACACACAGTGTATCTATATCAGCACCAGGACCATGCACCTGATAAAAGAGACAGGAGAGTTATACAAATATTTTTGCAAATTTTTCAGTAAGATAATGCCTGAAAGTCAGAACAGTGTACACATACAGCAATATGTTACATAATTCTTGCAAAAAACACATCAAAGACTACTAAGCAGTAACCAGATCATACGTGTTAATTTCTAGAGCGAGACAGAAAAAAGGATGAGGAGCTTCAAAAATCATACAAAACATTATCATTCATTTTGGGATAACTTGATGCATACTGTCTGAGTTTGATAGGAAAGATAAAGACCAATATACTCCTTACAGCATATAAAAACAATGTTATTTACAAGAAGTTATAATGGGTCATCCCTTGGGGGTTTGTGTACTCAAACTCTACGGTTTCACCAATCATTGATCAGTTAGAGTAAAGACAATCAGTCCAACAGCTACTGAACGGTCAACAAGCATAGATATATTTTGCGAGAGCTGTTACAATCTACTTTCTCATTTCAAGTTTTCAGATTCTAACTAGCTTACAGATGACATAATCGGAAGCATAACCAAAAAGTTAAATCCAGCAAAAAGTAACAAATATATGGATTTACGGCCAACCATTGATCCAGCCACTTTGCTCTATTCCAAGCTCATATAACACTCTTGGTTTATAAACTTATTAATTTATCAATTACCACTAATTTTAATAAACACTCAATATTATTTTCCTTCATGACATGACTACTTGGGTTACAAATGGAAATGAGGTGGTAAAATTTAAACTAGGGCATAGAGACAAACTACAATATTATTTCCTACTAGTCATACTCATACACATGAACAACATCACATTGTCTATGGCGATTGGCAAAACATTGCCCTCAAAAGAATCCACATAACTAAAAGAATGGACAAGACTTACCTTATATCAAGACCTACTTGTCATCCTATAACCCAAAAGTATATTATTTAAAAAATTCACAGTGACAAGCTTGCAAACCAATTCTGATACCCTCGAGCAATTTCCAGTTGTAATAAATGAACAAAATTGGAACTTTGTTGCGTTCCAATGAAATAGATGTTAACACCACTATAACATAACAAAAATAACTTACAAAATACAAGCATACCAATAATTTTAAAACAAGTAAAGACAAGAGAACCCTACAACACAATTCAATCTTCAAAAGTAAGCACAATGCAAACAAGAAAACTTCTTGCAGAAAGAATAGATAAAATACATAAGAAAACCATCAAATTATAACTAAAACTGATTAAATAATTAGAATGGTTCATACCCCAAGGCGGTATGACCCGAAGGTGAAGATTTTGGCATTAGCTTCTTGCACAAATTGCTCATTCAAACCCTTAGCTCTGCTAATAGTTTTCACCCAGACTTTCACAATCTGTTTAAATCCAAATTTCAAAACACAGACAACGTCAAATATCAAGCTAACACCATTATAATCAAACCAACTTACAAATAAAGCACCGATACAAGTTACCTAACCTGGTCCAATCTTCCAAGCACTTCCTCCCTTCTCACAGCTTCCTCCTGACTCTCATACAAACCCACGTCCTCTAAGTACTGAAAAATCCACAATTATCACTTCAGCAAAAAAAAAATACAGTAATACAATCCCCAATAATAAGAAAAATGCAATTTTACCTTTTCAAGTTCATGAGTCTTGGTCACATCGTAATCCGTTGGTCCACCGAATGAAATCGGCTCGGTAATACCTAGCCGTTGTCCGTGCCCATTATGCCGGTTATCGGCACCAGAGCTAGCCATTTATAAAGCAAACTCTTTATTGATTTCTCTCTATATATTTTTTTTCTATTTTCGCCTAGCCTGTAGTTTTATCACTATCAAGTATTTTTACTCTTTTATGCTTATTTCCAGAATCCTTTTTGATTTTTTATTTCGTTTGTACTGTTTTTTTTTCCTTTTATTTTTTCAGATATAAGATTTTGCAGATGAATTCGATCAAAGTAATAGAATGAATATAAGCAGAGAAAAATACTAGGAAATAAAAGAACAAACAAAGAAAAAATACGTTAATGCTCAGTATATGGATACAAGATACAATCAACCTCAAAATCAACAAACAAACTACTACTACAATAAAATTGAACCATAAATTGAGCAAAATCTAATACAATAGCAAAACCCTAAAAAACCATCAATCTGAGAAAATGAACAAAAATAAAGAAGAAAAACGAAACCCTAACACACAGAAGGACGAAACGAAGCGGGCTGATCAATAATCAAATCTTCGGCTTCGTGCTGGTTTGAGAAATCGATTAAAATTCCGCCACAGTTATCCGAGGAGTAGAAGTTTCTCTCGTAAATTTAGGAGAGAAGGTAAAGCACGAGGAAAAAGGGTAAATAAGAATTGGCTACCTAAAGTGGATTCCCTGAAATATATATATGTACTAATAATAAAATAATCCCAAACTCTCGCGAGAAACGGTCAAAAGGACTTTAGTTGAGTCGGCTCATTATATATTTTTTAAATATTGTAAGTAGGTTTAAGAAGAATGTGACTAGACCTTTAGCATATTAATAGTAGACATTGTAGAAAAACAATAAGTAGAATAAAATAAAGATATTATTATTTCATAATATTATGTTTTTAGGAGGTTAAAAATATTAAGGTTTAGGTTAATATTTTATTTTCTTATTTTTAGTCATAATCACATGTATAAATATGGATGTTCCTCTTATTGATAGATTGATACAAACCAAGTATTCAAAATCCAAGTCAGTCTTATTTCCGCATTATGTTTTTCTATAGACATTAATTTTAAATGGGTTGGACTTGAGATACGTCTCTCAAAGAGACGGTCTCTCAAGAGACTAGCATAAATAGTAGGAAAAATTATTAATGGTATTCTTAGGTTTTTGCACTTTATCAATGATACCCCTAAATTTTCTCGATTATCAATGGTATCCTCGTATTATTGAATGTCTTACGACCGTAACTTTTTCTATTTTTTTCAGTCTAAAACCGTTATTTCTTTTATTTTTTTTTATTTTAAATTGAAAATAAAAGAAAATGAAAAAATGTTAACGGTTTTGGACGGAAAAAATTAGAAAATATTACGGTCGTAAAGCGCTCAATAACACGAAGATACCAATGATAATCGAAAAAATTTAGAGGTACCATTCATAAAGTGTAAAAACTTAGGGTACCATCAATAATAATAATAATAATAATAATAATAATAATAATAATAATAATAAATAAAGTATAATTTTTTATGCTTGTAGTTGATATATATAATCTCTCCCTAGTTTGCAACTCAATTAGTATCACGTGCTTTTTAAGTGAAAATTTTGAAAAATAATAGTTTGATTGGAACATAAGATAAAAAAAAACAATTAAATGATAAAAATAAAGTGACAAATTAAAGAGATAATAAGTTTACTGACGGGATAAAAAGAATAGATTATCCTAAATTATCGCATATATTGCTCATCTGCTATGAATAGTTCATACTATTAATTATTTTTAAATCATTCAGCCTTTGAATATTCATCTCTTATTATATTTTAACTGGTTACTATAGATAACTGTTGTTTTGAGCAAACAACAAACAACAAAGCTCATTTAAACATTCATTGTGTTTGTCATGCCAAAGTCAAATACCTTTACGGGTTATTTGGTTGGTAATATTAAATGGTGATGAAGCTTTTATTATATTTTTTATAATTTTTCATTATATATTGTAATAAATTTTGAAAAGCAAATAATGTAATTCTAATAAAATAAATATAATTATTAAACTTATCTTTAAAATTTCCCACCAAATTACATTAAATTTTCACTACCCCTCAACTATTTACAACCCATTCAAATGTGTCATTGATGGTGAAATAGATTACACACTCTTATAGTTCTTTTCACCTTTTAGGGCTTATACTATAATCTTAAATATCTTAATATTTTGCACACCCAATCTAAATTCACAAATCTTTATCTTGAGCTACCCTCACTCATCAACAATGAAATAATCCTTTCTGTGTAAGACGCAGACTTGCGGAGTTTGCTTCAGTCACGCTCGGTATCATCAGCTGCAGAATCTTATATTACTCTTTCTCAAGTTACTCTTTCTCAGGTTGAGGAACTCTTTAACCACACTTTCCTTTATGAATATGAGTTATCGCAGTCCTTTTTTCCCGGACCCTAGCCATAGTTGTTGCTTGCTCACTTGAACATTACTTATGCTTATCCAAGCAGGCCTCCAACTCCGTCATATATCTTGTTAAGAGCTTACTAAAAAGTAGATATGATAATAATTGGCATTTGGTGAATTATTCACAAGGGGTAGAGACACTTCCTACTACAAAAGAAAGCAAACAAATAAATAAGTCAACAACAACATTTCAAATAAATAAATAAATAAATAAATAAGTCAACAAAATCTTTTTAATGAATAACTAATACTTAATTCATTCTGATTAAGGGCTTCATTTTAATTTTTTGCATTATCCACTAATTATATTTTATTGTCAATTTATAAATTAAAACTTAACTAAATGTGTTATAAATAAATAAATGTCTCGTTTGACTTTTCACGGCTTTTAAAGTGAGTTAAAATGGGACCCTTTGAGTAGGAGAGAGAGTGATATTATGAGTTTTTAATGAGTTGATTAGTGATTTAATGATTCCCTCCATTTTTGAATATATTTGTTGGAATAATTAAATATTGAATATTTTTTACCTTTAAAAGTGGATAAATATTTTTATAATAGCCGGAAATTAGATAGTTCAAGTTAATTAGTTAAATTACAGTACATTACATAAGCCGAAAAAAAATTACATAGAACAAACTACTTAATCTCGTAAAGCCTCCTCAATTCTTCAACGGCCTCGGTGTAGTTCAAATCTTTCTTGATCATGTGGGTGCGGATTTTTTTCCGATCGTCGACTTCAGATTGTCCACGTTATCAAAAAAACGATGCGTTAAATTTTTAAAAAATTGCCACCGTATGTTAAATAACCAAAATTTTATCTTTGTTAAAAAAAAACATCATCATTGTACAATCCCATTTAAAACCCAAAAACCAAAATAATTCTCCAAAAAAACAAAACAGATCAGACACCACAAAAGAATTCAGAAACTTCAACATAATCTCAAATGTAAAAATGAGGCGCCAATATAAAAGGCTGAAAACAACAGAAGGGGGCCAAAATAGATGGCGCCAATAATGAACAAATTTCACAAACAAACAGCAATAAATAGACCAACAAGAAGAAAACTAAAAATTCACAGACAAATAGCATTTAATACACCAACAAAAAACAAAACATGGTTGGAACTAAAAATTTATATGGTCAACAAAAGGCACAGATCATGCAAAAGTTGTTGAGCAAATTAAACAAGAAGAGAAAACTGATACTAGGTACAATTAATGATCGTGCAACAGTATGAAGTCAGTAGGAAAACAATCACAAGACTATGGTAGGAAATTAAGAAATAAAGGGATAACAACAACACAACAATAAATTTGAACAACAAGATGGTTGAGAGACAAACACCTAACAAAATTCCTTCTTTAAATTCATTTCACTTATGAATTTTTCTTTCTTTAAATTATCAAAATATTGTTTAAAGTGGGAGCCACTGCAAACAATTAGAATAGTTAATAAACCAATTAAACTTTTCTATCTTTACTTTTTTTATTGGTAAAATCCGATGACATATTATTAATTAAGACCCGCCAAGGTTAAAAGCTCTTGGGGAAAAGGTTCCATATAAATTTTCTCGTTTGAAGGATCAGTCTCCCATCTAGCTACAGAATGGGCCACTAAGTTATCGCACTACGAGAAACATAACTACAAACAAAGCCATCAAAATTAGACGCAACAGAAAACAGCTTATCATAAATCCTATGGATAGGAGAAAAACCATCAGCTTTACGATT
Source organism: Amaranthus cruentus (assembly GCA_019425755.1). Classification (NCBI taxonomy): domain Eukaryota; kingdom Viridiplantae; phylum Streptophyta; class Magnoliopsida; order Caryophyllales; family Amaranthaceae; genus Amaranthus; species Amaranthus cruentus. The sequence goes on from CM033454.1 coordinate 25,157,585, forward strand.
AATAGCCATCACCACAGATAGAGCATCGCCTTCGAGATGAATGAGTTGATATCCAAGTCTAACCATCAGCTCAACAGCAAAAAGAGCAGCTGATGCTTCGCTCATCTCAGCCGACCATGTAGCCACAACGTACCCGCCACCACTAATTTACCGTCTTTGTCACGAGCTGCCACCCCAAGGCCCCTCCTGTTACCACTCGGCACATGAGCATCAAAATTGACTTTTATCCATGGACCCAAAGGGAGGTGCCACGATGGGAACCTCAAAACAGTGAACTTTCCTATCTTTACTTAGTTACTGTTATTTTATACTATTTTTTATTTTAATTTATCTTATTAATTACTCCCTCCGTTTCTTAAAGAAGTTCCCACTTTCTATTTTAGGGTGTTTTAATTGTTGTTCCTATAAGGAATATTTCCATTTATATCACAAATTTTGGACAAAAATAACCTCACTCATTCTCATTTTAATATTTTAATAATGATTATAGACCCACATATCTTACACTAACTCTATTTTAACATTTTTATATTCCTTATAGTCTCCACATGTTTCCCACTAACTTCATAAAAACATTTTTTAATTAGTTGTGGTCCCTATATTTTTTCCACTAACTTTCTTTAAATACTTTTTTTAATATTTGTGGTCCCCACTTTACCTCCATCAAATTTATTATTCAATAAAATAATATCTCTACTATCTAAAAAATTCTACTTTTCTTAATTCCCGTGAACATTCCCTATAGGAACATCAATAGGGAACGGAGGGAGTATATACTATTGTTTTAACAATAATCTCACATTCATAACTTTATTCTTTTAATCTCATTGATAAACTTATATTCTCTTCATCTTAACCAATTATTTATATTTTTCTCATCCGCTAACCAGTTTTAGTTTTTTTTTTTTTTAATTTTTTTTTTCCTAATAGGAATTAGGAACACATTTAACGTATTGTATACTAGGGTGAAAAATAAGGACATAAAAGATTAGTATATATGAGTTGCTTTATGTTCTTCCCTTCTTTTTTTAAACAAAGAAAAAAAAATTCTATATAATTTTCACACGCCTGATCTTTCTTCCATGGAAATCTTGAAAATTTCTATTTTAAGGGTTTGTTTGGTTCATGTGCATAAATTACAATACTTGGTGAAGGAGGCCTGAATTGGGTCATTACCCAATGAGATACAAGTTAAAGTTTCCACCTTTGATGAAGTTGCTGTTTTTCTATCATTATCATACAGGTAAACCTTCATCCATCTTTTTATTGCCAAAAATAAGATCCAAACAATTGCTTAAAAACCTGTAAACAACCCAAATTATAATACCCAGATATCATATCAAACTTTGAAAACTCAAAATGAAACAGGTATATATATGATAGGAAAAAAAATTGATATTGGGTACAAAGTTAAGCTTAAAGTTTTCTTTTTGTTGATGGGTAATTAGCTTTTATTTCTTAGGCTTTGATATTTGATGGGGTATGCATGATTTTTCATTTTGTTACAAGGTTCAATGAAAATGTATGTGGATGAAATTTATGGATGTACTAGTACTACAATAAGAAATGAAGGAATGTAGATGATTGGCTTGATTTAACTATCAACTGACAATATGATGTTCAAGATCTTATGGAAATTCAACAATGCCAAAGGGTTTATCCCAAACAGCTAGTCTCCTGAGAGACCATCGGTCTCTCAAACCCAATCCATCAAAGCTTACTTTCTACTCTTACTTAGGGCCAATCCAATTAGAGACGGTCTCTCAAAGAGACCGTCTCTCACAAGAATTTGTGTATCCCAAAAGATTGAGGTTGGCTACTAGAACAAGAATCAGTCCTAGTGGTAGTCCATATGAACTTTTTTTGTTCCTTCTAATTATCGACCATCTCAACCCGTAAATTTAGGTTCTTCATATCCTTTTCTACTCATGCAATCTAGGTAGTGTCGTTCCGATATATTATGGGCCTAGGCAAAACGAAATAAAAAGACCCTCTCTATAGAGGGATGATTATGGTTTTAATGGGTGCTTGACAAAATAAGAGAGATGAACCTTTTATATTGTAATCATCATAATAAATGTAGATGTGTTAGGATTAACCTGATAAAAATGCATGTTGAGTTGAGGTAGGTAAAGTTAAAATTTTACAAAGGTGTTTCATGTCCATACATAACAACATTGCTAAGTTGAAGTATATGATCCCTTTGCAAATGCATACCTTGCCTTGGGTCAAGAACGACCCCGAATCTAGGTCCTTAAGTATTTGTTGTGCTTGAGTCTTAATCATGTTTGTGAATGTGAACAGATTAGAGATACATTTGGATTTTTGTGATTTATAGGGTAATCTAGTAAATTGAACTAGGCTACCTTGTAGTTTATAGAGAGTGTTTGATGTAGTTTTGCTTGATTGATTCATGAAAATGTAGATGATTTGGGGATCAAAGATTCTGTTCTGTTTGATGTTAATGAAAGATGGGTTTCATTTGTTTGGTTTATTTCCAAATTAGTTTGATTTTGGTTATCTTAATGATTTCGAACGTTGATTTGTTAGGGATTATGTAGCTGACTTGATACTGTTGGGATTAAGGTTTTGGCATTATAATTATTGCATGTTTGCATCTAGAATCTAGATGGAAAATGGATAATTCGTGTTTTGTATTTTCTCCTTTAATGTTCGTGTTTGTAGATTTCCCTCCTTTTCCTCTGTAGTTTACGGAGGTGGAGCATATTTATAAGGCAAATAATGGATCGTATCGATGCATGACTCTTAGAATGTTGAGGATTTATGCTTTAAGTTTTAGTTAATTACACCTCAGTGACAGATAATTGATTCACAATGGCATAGGGGTAATAAGAGCAATTTTGGTGAAGTTATGTTTTAAGTATATTTTAGTAAATCAATATGCCCATCAATGTTTTTGGTAAAACCTATAAGTTGGAAACATCATTATCTTTCTGTAGACAAAGGAATAAAAAGAGAGATTGACGTGAAAAGAGTTGCGAAAGCTTGGATAGGTACTTGGTATGATTCAGAAGGCACGAGGAAATAAGAAAGTGCGAAAACTAGAATTGGAACACAAACTGTTAGGAGTAAGCAATAACCTCATTTTGTCACTTGCTTTTTAATAGAACTTTTCTTCTACTTTCTTGAGGTTTCTAGATATGTAAATAGATAGGATGGACTATGATGTGAGCAATGGATGGTATTCTAAATGGTTTTTGTTAACGTATCTATGTTATGCTAGCTCGTATAGATTTGTTCATAATAGATTACTCTGAATAATTGTTTGTCATTATTAAGAAAGTAAAAGCAAAAGATCCACTAAGGTACTCGGAGAAGATGTTTTCCCTAATTGAGAAAGTAAAAATTTGAGCTTAACCAATAAATTTTGTGGGTAGTTTGTTGATTTTGATCATAGAATGTGTTTCTAAGGAAAACTTCTTGGTTTCATACCACGAGGTCTTGTGATCTATTGTTGTCCATTAATGATGTGAGTAGTTCATTCGATGCATGTCATGTGATTCTAGCAGGATTTTTTTCATCATTAACAGGAGTAGTCTATTAAGGAAGAAAGTTTGCTGGATTAGATTTTAGGAATGCAAATGTAAGATTCGGATTGACTTATATCCAAAGCTTTCATAAACACTAGCGTACTTCGTAGATATTTAGGACATGTCCGTACTAGCAAATGTTTTAAATATATTGGTGGTTTGCCACAATGAATGAGATGATATGTTATTTATCCTTACAGGTATATGGCATTGTGTCTGTTCGATGTCGTTTCTCGAAAATGCTTCTGTTAGATGTTACATCTACGATAAATCGTGCTTGATCTACTTGGCGGAAAAGAAAGATGAAACAAAGAGACATGGTGTGGTACCCAGGAACGTTCGTAAGCTATTGGAGTTCAACATTTAATCTTGTTTTGGGCTCCCATAATGCCACGAGGTTCAAAATTTCTGTTTTTCTTTTGAATAGATTTCATGTGGAAGATCAGCTTTGTGTTTATCATTCTTTATGAAATACTTACACTACATTCCTTCATAGCTATTTATTTTGGTTTTAAACCATGTTCATAGTCTCTTTACGGTGGCACTTTTTAATCCAAGGATGATGAACACCAAAATTAGTCACTTAGTTTGAGCAGAAAATTTTCTTATCCTTAATGAAATGATGTATATTGTCTAAACATTAATGGAGAGATGTCCAATTTTCTGATACATCATGTAGTTTAATATTCATATTGAAATGGTTGAATACATAAATATTGAGTTTGCCTCGTAAATCTGTACTTGAGTTGATAAGAATTAAGATAGTTACATTGAAATTTCAGTACCTTCGTAAAACATTTCAAATGATAACTATAAAAATTCCAAAGTCTTATGTACGAATTGAACACAAGGATCTGATTAAATTCATTTCGACAAATTATAGATCTTTTCCCTTTTATACACAAAATGTCGAGGGTTAAAGTTTACATTCGTAATTCGATGAGCATGTGTCATCTTTCTAATGATTTCAGTCCGTGCATTTGTGCTAGCTCCATTTTTTAATTCTACTTTTATTTTATGATTATACAAATATTACATATATGGTAAAGAATCAAAATATTTTGAGATCAGCCTAATTTCATTTGCAATAGGAAGCATATCCGTAATAGTTAGAAGTACAGCTTTGCTTAACCTTTTATGTAATTCATAACCATTTAAAAAAGATATGTGAGATAACATAATTAAATTAAAATTCTTTGGATTAATTTTATTTTCTGCTTCTACAATCAAGATTTTTCTTTGAAAACACCTCCAAGCATTTGAAATTGTTCGTTCTAGCTTTGATTTTGATTTTGAAGCCTTTGATATGTAGTTTTTCCCTTATCTTTCTAACCTTTTTATAATTAATTAAAGCTCAAGATACCCGATTTGTATCAATCATAAGCTCTATTCTCATAGTTAAGTTGTGCAGGTAGGCATTAATCCTAAAATATAGATGTGCTTTAGTTGCTGATTTTTTTAAATTAGTTTTTGGTCGAAAGTTTAAGCCAAAAAATCTTCGTTGCTGTTGTTTTCTGTATTCTCATGGATCCGGAGGATCTTGATAGTTGGAGAATATTTTTTCGGAATTCAGGCTATGACATATTTGTCATAATTAACAAGGCCATTATGGTGGCTGCCAAAGATTACCCTTCACATATGAAACTACGAAGAGATCAAATCATATGTAATCTTTATCAATTGTGCTTTCCCTGTCAACCTGAGGTCTCTATCCCCATGAATGAGGCCAAAAACACTGTTGTGAAAAGCACACATTTTAGAAATTATTGCGAGGGTCACAACGACCATAACAAGAGAGTAGATCATGTAGATGACAACCTGTTTTTAGTACAAGATAATTGTTTCAACATTGAATGTAATGGTGAAAAGAAAATAGCTGAACCTACCAATGAAGTTAAGGGAAGCAACACACAAATGGCAATAGATGGTCAAGAGGATAGAAACTCAAGAGTACAAAGTCACAAACAGCATTTTCCGCTGACAGAAGCCAAGAACACTGTTGTTAAGGACATTAGCAACTCAAAAGAATTGGGTTCTGATGGCGGCTCAAATGAGGTAAGTAACTTCTCAGAGAGTCTAAGTAAGCACAATAATCTTAATGTGTAGAACATTTCTCGTTAAATTAGTTAGTTGTAATCTCTAAGTTGGCTTGCTACTTGTCTTGTCTTGCTATTTGTTTTCATTTGTTGGTCTTTTTTCAGAGCTGAGGGTATTCACTGCCGCAACCTCTTTATCTCCATTGACAAGGGTATGGTATGCTGTCTATGAACATTCCCTAGGCCATGATCATAGCTTCTATGAGAGGGATATATTGGGTATGATGATGATGATGGTGATGATGATGATCAATGTCTACGTTGTATCATAGGAGGGTGCGAAAATGTTTTTCATTCATGAAAGTGATGTATTACTAATTTGAGTTTTCATGGTATTCTAATGCGAAAATGATGTTTGCATTAGGGTCTAAAGAAGAATGGTGCCAAGGGTAGTCATTATATCAAGGAGCGAGGATTACTTTTTAAACAAATGGGTGGTTCCCCCTTTGAGCAAGCTGAAGTTTCGAAGAATTTGATCAATGAATGCAGTGAGACAAGTAAAGAAGTCTTGAAAATCAAAAACATTCTTGAGAACTACCAAAATCATGTTAGTATCGGTTTTTTGGGTTTTAAAAACTTGAATTGGCTATCCAATTATTTGGATAAAGTTTCATGTAGTTCTGATTCTCAATCACTGATTTTTGCAGTCTGATTTGGTGCTTGTGGAGTTGCTGACAAAGCTTGAAAGGATGAATTTAAACATCCAAATTCTGGAGGTTTGAACTGCATTAGTTTTAATACCTTTATTGATTGATTTTTTCATTGCTCATGAAGTTTATTCGACTATTTTTCCGTTTGTTTAGATTTTGTTTCTTCTACAGACACTTACTAGTACTTGAATTATGTTTGAAATATGTCTCTCTGTGTGTGTGTGTTCTTTTTTTGTGCGTGTGTTACATCTATCTCTCCATACTACTAATGCCTGCATTTACAGGAGACACTGATTGGTAAGGCAGTCAATGTTCTTCGAAAACATGGCTTGAAGGAGATTCGTAAGATTTCCCGTTCACTAGTTCGGTATGGATCATAATTCTCTTCGTCATTTTTTTTGGCTTCTAACTGTAGAGACCAATGGGATATAAGTAATCAGCGTCCATATTGTAGATATATAGTGATATATCCTTGTCAAGTACGCTATTATTTATATGATGTCTTGGTTTTGTATCCAAGACTGGATTTACTTCTAATTTTCTCGAAGATAAATAAATGTCAGGACTTTTCTTTATCTCGTTACTTCAGAAGTTAGATACTTAACACTAACATACCGACCTTTATTGTGTATTGAATGCTTAAACATTTGTCTCTTAGCTGATGTTAAGTTTATTATGCTTGTTTTTCTATATTCTAATTTATAAACTCCACCCGTGGACATTCAAAAGTTCAGTACTTCAGTAGTAAATGTGATGATAAGCCATATAATTAATCAAAATACACATTCACCTCCTTCTAGAACTCTCCTATTGATAACACTCAGGGAATTTCCTGATTAATCTTCAATCGGTAATTTTACCCTCTTTTCATGAGTGTCCGATTCTATTATTGAGGCGCTGAGCTTTCAAGTCACTCGTTATCAACCATCAAACTTGTGGTTGATTCTAGATCAAGACGTTCAATGGTCAAGTTCTACCCGAAAGTCCTTATCAAAGCTTCGAATGTCAAATTTATGTATCTGTCTCTCCTATGGCGGTTGGCACTTAATAGTGAAGCGTAGTAGATTCTGGTGTTAGTGACGCCACTAGTAACAGTAGTGGTTGGAACAGGGTTGCTTGTAGCTGATGGTGAGAACAATGTGTCACCGTTGGTAATGCCCACCAATGACATTGTGGGAGGAGTTACGGTTCTTGAGTTAATAGATACGTACCAAATATGGGTATTTCTCAAGTCCCAATTCCCTTTTTAAGGTGGACCTGGGGTAAGACCACGGTCTTTTAACAGGGCATGTTATGAAATGAAAGGGTCTTGGATTTTGTATGCCCATTTTAAAAACTTGTGATGCTCGAAAGTCGAAATCAATCCTTTTAAGGTGCGATCTTGTAGTCTTGATCATCGAACATGGGACAAAGACGACAATGAAAAATATAAATGATTGCATAAAACCATAACATGATAGTAGAAGTACTTGCTAGTTCCTTGTGCGAATGTGTCGATGGGACTGGAAAGTTATGTCGTAATTTGGTAGCTTGTTCATTCAGGAGATTTGTGCTTTTTAACCGAGTAATGCGTGGTTTTTAGAATTACAATCTGGTATCTTGGATAGTTCCTTATTCCATTTACCTTTTTCGTAGTGGCTGGAAAACAAAAGTAGACGAGCTTTTGCAAGCTGAAGCAGCAATTAAAGGTAATACTACGTAGAATTTTCATTCATTACTCTCATTACCGTAAAGTGTGCATCAGCGTTGAATCATCGATTGTGTGGTGCAGAAGTTCGTACATCTGCAGTAGATCGACCTCCTAAACCATTCAATGAAAGGGATGCTGTTGCGCCTTCTGTATCCGAACTGTTAAAGGTACATTAAGTAAATAACATTTATCCACGATTTCGATGGGCCAAAGATTTATAGTTCTTTGATCTCGGGTTATCATGGATTATATTAATATGGCTCATTAAATCACGTGCACTACTTTTTTATGTGAAGTTGCCGATGATGCTATCATCAGTAAGGGTAACGTTGCGTACATCTGACTGTTCTCACCTCCAAACTCCACGTATATGAAGCCGCCATTTAATGGCGTTAAGGGGAAACGGAATGTGTTGTGTTGCAACGCAAGTAAATAACATCGTATTCGAAAATTAATCTGATATTACTATATTTGCTAATTATTCCACTTGTTTAACCTTTGCATTTGCAGATATTCGAGGGAGTAAATGAAGAAGGTAATATGTGATTATGATAACCTTTGTTATTTCGTAAGTGCAAAATCTAACTTTTTGTGTGAAAACGCAACCGCAGAATTTTTCAGCATTTTGCCACCGGAGAATATACACGGTAAATTTAGCTTTGCGGACAAGCTAGATTTTGATGAGGAAGATGAACATTTAGTCCATAAAAATTCAGGAAGGGACGGCATGGACGAAGCAAGGGAGGAAGAGCTTCTGATAAAGCGAAACCTCTTGCACTTGCAAGGAACCTCTAGCTTTGAAGAAAAGAGATCACCTCAAACCGACAAAAACAACCTCGAAAGAGATGACAAAATGAACAGTGTGAAGAATAAAGAGTCCGCAATGAAGTTAGGCGATCACTTCCCTTTTCTAAGAACACCGAAACGAGATCGATACAGGAAAAGTATGGTTGAAACTAATGCCTCTGAAAATGCATTCAAAACGCGAAGAGTCCCTTTACTACCGCATGCGCAACATGTTCGGAAGTTGGAAGAACCTACCCGCGAACAAGGAAGGTGTAGAAAGGTGGTCGTGAGACAGAGTGTTGTATTACATTCACGAGTAAAACATCAAGAGCCATTTGAGCATCGAATGGTGAATTCTAGCCCGAAGGATGTGAGTATTACATTGTTTAATCTTCATCATTCAGAATAGAAACAAATGGTTACTCTGACCAATGTTTTTTCTCATTGTGTAGAAAGTGGAAGTATCTCGAAGAATTGAACAACTTGCCGTAGAAGGAAAAAGGAGAATGTCAATGGAAGGCGAAGGACTCGGAGATGCCCAAAACGGTTTACTTGCCATTCTTATTGCTCTTCATGTTTTTTCTTTTGTGCTCTCAGCTCTGATATACTATAATTCGACTCAAACCGCTTTTTCATCTTGCTTTGATTGACAGCAAATAAGCAACATGCCGGACATAACTTGAAATCGAACCATCGTCATTTGAAGCATGAACATAAGCGTCACAAACATCATCATTAGAACAATGGGTTGTAACTTGTTTTAGCTCATCATTTTTATCTCGGTCTTGCTCGATTTCTCAAAGGTTGATGCTAGAAAGGGCTAGTATTTGGTAAGTGCTCTCTTAGCTTGCTTGTTTTAGGAATTTAAGTTATAAGTGACTTGTATGGAAGAGTAATTATGGTTGATATTTGATAGTTGATTGAATACTAAAAATGTTCTTCGGAGTTTTTCATAGGATTTTTAATATCGTTTAGTTATATTAATATAAGCGTTTGCGATGTCACTTCTTCTATGGACCTCCGATACTTTGTATTTTGAAACAGTGCGTCATTCATTTATGGTGTTGTGCGAAAATGGGATTAAGTTTATGCCTCGCTGAAGCCGAAAAAGCTTTCCGTCACCCTTGCTGGATCAATCCATGTTGCTCAATTGTATGTTATATAAACACTTTGTTTAAATAACAATGTCGGGGTAAAGGAAAGAAAGGAAGAGAAGGGAAGCTTTAAAGAAGTTTCTTCTGAAACATTTATTTTAGACAATCATAGCGTTATCATAAGAAAAACAACGATCTATATACTTATAAAATAATTTCTTTCTCATGAGAAAACATTTTAATTAAAAATGTTTCTCTTAGACCAATCATCTAAATGAGAGAGAGCACAATTAGAATAGGACGAGGATAGGAAATTGTTAGGTGAGAATCGATTTTAAGATCTTATCTGAAAAAAATAGTACCTGCTTCAATTAAATTCTCAATTTTTTTCTATAAATTGCAAGGGAAATTTAAGTCAATTCTTAACTTTTGACTTTAGTACGGTCGTACGGGTATGGAACAATGGATTGTCCGTCAACTTTCCTCATATAGACCCTACTCTCGAGCGGAATATTGGATATAATGATGATGAGAATTGATTTCAAAACCTTACCCGGGAAAATAGTACTTGCTCCAATTAAATTCTCAATATTTTTCTACAAATTGCAAAGGAAATTTAAGTCAATTCTTAACTTTTGACTTTTTCATTCAGTGGTTTCACATTTGATTAATATTGACTTTCTAATAAAAGGTCAAACCTAGACGTACAATTAACTCATGATTGCTCATTGATGTATCAAATTGGTCAACTCTATCAGCAGTCAGAATCCCTAACTATAATTAAATTCTTTAATTATTATTGATTCTTACTCCCTCTGGTCTACATTTTTTATAATTTGTCTCATTTGCCCAAAATCTCTCACAAGTGATTATGATTTATGGCATTTACTTGATTATCTTATTTTTCAATTTTTTTAAAATATAATATTCTTTGTATTAGGGTGTAACTGATTTGTGATGAATCAAACCAAATCAAATAAGTAATTTGATTTGTTTGTATTTTAAGTAACTTTCATTTGATTTGTTTGAATTTATGTCCTCACTTTTCGATGTTTGTTAAAAGTTTTTTCCTCGTTCAATTTAAAAACCCTAAAATTATTAACATCTATTTAGGAGCTTTAGAAAGAATAATTTTGAAACAATACATGCAAATTTGATTTTCGGTACAAAATATACAAATCGGTACAATACGGTCTATTCGGTTCAATTTTGAATTGGTATTTTAAAATTCGATTCGGTTCAATTTGAATTATAAATATTATGATTTGGATTTGGACTGAAAATATCAAAATTGAATTTTATTTGATTTGATTTGGATTTGTATTGAATCCAAACCAAAAACCAAACTTTCACTCCTAACTTTGATTAAGTATAAATTTATAATGTACTTTGCACATTTAATATTCATAGATAATAACATATTTTAAAATAAACAAAATTGTGCATTGCACTAACTAGTATTTTTATAAGTCTTTATTCTCAAATAATTGTATGCTTCTTTTTGTTTGTTCGCTTTAGCTTTTGTATAATTTTTAAAATAATTTTGACCTTCAATATCTATTTATTAGTAATATATATGCTTTTGCAAAAGTGTATATTTGAAAATATACATTAAGATAGAGATATAGAGGGAGTATATTTCAAAAAAAAAATTGATGCAATATGTTTTCTCTGTATCGTTTAGGATTAAACTTTTAATATTATTATATTTTTGTCCATTAATTCATTTCTCACTTTGTCATAACATTTTTGATTTAAATCAAACAAAATTGAACTGAAATAGCATGAGATTGAAAATTAAAGCAAATTAAATTTATTACGCTAATTAAAATAGGATTATAAACGATTGTTAAAAAATAGAATAATATCAAAATCAAACTTGAATTGTCATCAATAATGAATCATTTTCTGTAGAAATTCCAACTTATTTTATTTATTGCTGCTTATGTAGGAAAAATATACTAAATAAGATTTTGTTTGAATTATTTTATTGCATATTTTTATATACTAATAACTTTTATAATTTTTAATTATAAATAACTTAAGGTGTATATAATTAAAAGAACACATAAAATTAAGTTAAAAAAGTAAAATATAGCAAATATAATAAAATACCCAAAAAGTCTTAAAAAATAAATAAGTGAGTTTTCTCTTGTTTTTAAATTGGAGGTCAATGATTTGGCTGATTTCTTGACGGTACAAAGTGCATTAAATTTGAGATTTTCAACATCATCTCTAGTTAGGAGGTTATTTTCACAATATTATTTATTGTTTGACAATTGCTAATTTGGAAGATTTTTGAGACAATATTTAAGAAAGACTATGGGCAAGGTTCACATTTGTGTATCTAAATAGAAACTTTCAAACATGTAGTGACATCTACAATATAATGGAATAATTTTTATTAATCTATTAAACATCCAAATTAAATATTTACTTAATAACATTTCCTCGATTTAAAAAATATATATATATTTTTGCCTCTTTTTGAATTTGCATTATATAATTTAAATATATATGGGTGTTTCGCAAATTAGCTTATTGAGCAATTTTAGCTTATTTTGATATAAATAGAGGGTTACGTGGTCAAACCAGCTAATTGATAAGTGCAATTATTTGCGCTTACCCGTTCTATTTTTATGCTCCCTATATGTAGTTTTAGTGGAGTTTAGGTAGGATATTAGCGATTTTATGTAATTTTGTCTCATAAGCTTAATTTTGTGTTTTATGTGATATATGAGGCGAAATTGGAGTTTTTGTTAGGTCCCGGGGTAATAAGAGGGTGAAGGCTTGGAGAAATAGCCTAAGACCCCTAAAATATGTGACTAGATCGTTGCTCGTTCGAAGATGTTTGACAATGAAGATGGGCAAAAGAGAAAAGGATGGAAAAGTGCTTAAAAGACAAAAGTTTGGAAGTGAAATTTGATATATGTTCACTCTTTTGTCTATAACTTTTGATAGAGAGATTACATTAATGCAAGGTTTGCGGCATTGAAAAGTAGACTTCAAGAGCTTTCCAACGGTATATTATATGTTCATATCCGATAACCGAGCAAGAAATAGAGAACGTTTGAAGTTTGCTGAAACTGTCAGCCAAAAAGCCGACTCAGCTTTTTTGGAATTTTTGGTGCAGCCGACTCGGCCTTTTCTTCTGGAAATCACTTTTTGGGCAGTTTGTGAAGCCTACTCGGCTTTCCTCTGAAGACCACCTACAGCCGACTCGGCTGTGAGCCTTGGCTGACGGTTTTTCCTAATTTTTGGAGCCACTATTTAAAGTGGCGGTTAGTTTTATCTTAACATGGAGTATCAGTTTTCATTTCTAATTTTCTGTAATTTTCTTTAAGTTTTTAGAGTTTTCTTTCAATTAACCTTTGAGGAACAATTGTTGCATTTAGATTTGGTATTTTTGTTTATGCTATCTCTCGGATTTGTAAGTTTTCTTGTGTTATTATTTTGTTCTTCCTTTTCATTTATTTTTCCATAGCTATGAATTATGAGTAGTTTTCTTATCTAGGGTTAGGGTAAAATCCCTAATTCGAAGCATTGATTGATATTTTATTGATTGATTGTGTGCGATTTGAATTTATGATTGAACATATGCTTAATGAATCTTGATTTAAACATCTTTGTTGGCCTTTTCAATAAAACGGAATTTTGAGATTTGGTATAACTTAGGATTGAGATATATTTGAGTTAAATTCCTTCTAGTTTAACCAATAGAACAGAAGTTTGAGGATTAATATTAGTTGGTCTTAAACCGATATTAATCAATAGAGCGAAAGCTTGACATTAATTAGATCAAGTTCCATTACGCCGATGACTCAATTTCATACAATCATGAGAATGATTGAATTCCATGTTAGAATTAGGTGATACCCGACGCCCTAGTGTTTATCATACCATTGTTTTAACATCTTTGTCATTTCTTGTTTTAGTTTCTTGCGTCATAGGATTAGATTTTTACCATACATCTTGTTTAACCCTTGTCTTGTTTATCATAAAACATACAACTTAGAATTATCTAGCCTCCTCGTGTTCGACCCGCAGCTACACGTACGCCGTACGCTTGCGGTTAAAATAAATTTGCTCATCACTAATGTTAGTATTTGGTGAATTAGCTGGTTGAAACAGCTTATTGATACAAATAAACTGTTTTTAAACAAGCAGCTAATAATAGCGGGTTTAAAATTAGCTAATCATACCAGTTAATAAAATCAACTGGTCAAATCAGCCATTACGCCTCGAAATTAATTTGTCATAATGTATACATACGAAAAACGGTTTCTATTCTTTTGTTTCTTTTGTCAACAAACAAAATAAAAATAGCAAATTAGCAATGCATGTACCTAAAATGTGACAAGCAAAGACAAATGCACCTCATGGAAAATCAAAAGGTTAACCAATTTCCACTTCCTAATGGACTTACAGGAGCCACGTGAATCCTCATGGTTTTCTTTTCTTATGTATACATCAACCATATGTGTAGGCTTTAGCAAAAATATAAATGAAAATTAGTTTTTTTCTTTATTTGATGAAAAGTTTATGTAATATTCCACGTTGAAAATAAAGGACGTAAAACGCGATTCTAGTAAAAAAAACTGTGTTTAAGTTAGAGTTAAGAAATGAGTTTGGATATTACAATTTCGAAAGAGATTCACGGCTAAAATCAATATTGATATTAATATGAGTTATCTTTCTCGTCAAGTTTATGAAGTTGTATACTCTTCACTTGACTCTGACATAGGACAACTCATATATGAGCAATAATGTGTAATGAAGGAATGGGAGGGCTAGCGAACCAATCGAGCAGGCAATGAGAATCAAATAGATAACTTTGTCTGGGAAAGTGATACTTACTCCAAATGAGACAAACTAATTCTTATAATGACTAAAATAAATAAGCTTGATTAGTTGGAATGATTTAATAAATCTTATCTTAAATCTTGACTTTGAGGACCTAATTAATTTAATTTGATATTAATGGTCTACACTATTCAACAAATAGATGCGAATATTTTTAGGATTAAGATTATGTTAATTGATTCTTTTATGGATTAAGTCTGGTCATTAATAAACGTATTGATTTTATTGATGTTTGGTACAGCTCACACTAAAATTGTCTTAGAGTGAAATATATCTAACTAATGTAGAAACTCATACAATACATTAATTTTGTTAGTTTGGAAGCATATAAAAAATAGAATTTCAAAGAAAAATACAATTGTATATTATTGTTATCAAATTATAAAATTTATAATAAAATGTAATAATTCATATATATTGTTCATAATGACATAATGATTACATGATTTAATAAATAGTTATTGACTCTGTATATGTATTTTGTCCGAAATTACCTATTTTGTAAAATTAACAATTTTTTTTAAAAAAATTATGTGCAGAGTAGAGCTAGCCCTATAGGGGGCAAGAGGGGTCTGTGCCCCGGGCCCATCCAAAAATATGAGAAAAAATACGCTTCAGTAGCTAATAGTTAATGGCCCATAGGCCATAATTGTATATTTAGTAGTTGGGGGGGCTTGGCCCATAATTAATATTTTGCCCCGAGCTTCATAAATCTTGAGGCCGACCATGGTGCAGAGATTGATTTGCATTGTTATATAAGTAGTTTTTTAATTTTAAATAAAATACTTTATATAATCAGATATATAGTTGTCACCAAATCATGCATTGTTATTTAAATTTTTTGAAAAGATTTAAATTTGTTGTACATACTTGATGTGATAAATCTTTTTAAAAATTCACCTTTAATACTTAAAATCAAAAATAATATATTTGATGTCATGCAATCATATTAATTTTAACATCTACAAAGATCTATGAAATCATTATTTGAAAATTTAATTTTAAGTCCTTTTATTATATGGTATATAATTATACATAATTAGATATGAGTTAGTCCCCTTCTCTCTCTAAGAGTTAGGGCTTGTTCTCTAGGGTTTTCCTACTTTTATTTCTCCCTAGGCTTAGATCATTTAGGTTTCATGGCTGACGAATTGATTGAGAAGTGTTCAAGGTTGAATATCATCCCTGCGGAGGATGATATTATTGATTTAGGAGATAGCGTTGATGCAAAGCAAGATGATAAGTTGTCTTTAAGGTTGGTGGGGCGTATACTCACTAATAAACCCCCTAATTTTGAAGCTATGAAGCATACTCTTCTCCACGTTTGGAATCTCAAAGACGGTGTCATCATCAGCTCGTTGGGAGTCAATTTATTTGTCTTCCAGTTCTTCCACTGGAAGGATAGGGATCGTATTCTTGTGGGTCGTCCGTGGTGCTTCGAGAATCGATTGCTTGTCCTTGAAGAAATTGATGCAAACGTGCAACCCTCGGATATGGTATTAAATTTCTCTCCTATTTGGATTCGTTTATATAACCTGCCTTTTGGTTATAGATCATATGATAATATCAAAGCTATTGCTATGGCGGTGGGGGATGTTATGGAGATTGAAGAAGATTTTCTTGATGTTAACCTTTTTCGTAGGGTTAGGGTTTGGCTTGATATTACAAAACCTCTTAAACGGTTCCAAATGATACGCTTGAAGGGTAACGATACGGCAAAAATTACCCTTAAATACGAGAGGCTTCCCCATTTTTGTTTTTTATGTGGGTGTATGAGTCATGTTGATAAAGTTTGTCCAAATGATGTTGAGGAGGATAAAGAATCTGGGTATAAATGGGGAATGGATATTCGAGCTTCACCTCGAAAGGGTTTAAACCGACACAAGGAGGAAGAGGAGATGTTCAAATCACGTGCATGCTTGTTTGTTCCAAAACCTTCCTCTTATGACCATGGGCATCTTGCTGTTGAAGGTGGTTCTTTTGCTAAAACACAACGTGAAGGCCTTGATGTTATGAAACAGAGAGGGTTTGGATATGGTAAGCATGCAGAAAATAGTAATGTTGATGTGCGCTTAGATGGGAATGATATTTTGTCAAGTAAGGAGGATGAGACACGTTCCAATTCTAGTAATCCCACTACATACACTAAAGTCCCATGCAATATCATCACAAACATGCAACAAGTAATAGTACCTTTACTTGAAGACAAAGTGGTGACCCCCACTTCAATTAATGAGGGGCGCATTATGCAAATGGAGGCTGCTTCGCCTACTATTAATTCATGCTCCACTTTTCACGTGGGTTACTACAAGTCGGTCTCAGGGAAATTTCACAAAACTATGAAGAATGCACGTGGTTCTAATGATGCTCATCATGACTCTAATCCAGCTTCTGACCCTTTTGTTAATTTTCATCAGTTTGTGGATAAAGCCTCCTCTAGTAAGAGGAAATCTGATGATATGGATGTGGAATTAGACGACTGTGATTGGGAGCTCAAGCGTTCTCGTCTTGATGGTGGTGTCACCCCTGACCTTGATAAGTTTGCTGAAGTAGCGGGAGTTGGTGTGAACCAGCCCCGCGAACAGACATGAAAATCTTGAGCTTAATCCCTCGACAGTACAAGCGCTCCGCAACTAGTGTTGGAGAGAGCGCCCTGAATTTGTTTTTATTATGGAGTCTATGATAGATAGGAGTAGACTAGATGTAGTTCGTAGAAAGTGTGGTTTTGCTAATGGTGTCTATGTTGATAGTGAAGGAAATTCTGGTGGTCTTGGTTTTTGGTGGAGAGATCATAAAGTTAATCTTCGATCGTTCTCTGCTCATCATATTTCAATTGCGGTTGAATCCGATAACTCTGATTTTGTTTGGATAGCAAATGACATTTATGGATGGCCGGACAGGGCAAATAAATTTCGCACTTGGGACCTTATGAGATCCCTGGTAGATAACCCTTAGTTCCCTCATGTGTTTTTTGGTGACTTTAAAGAGATTTTGTTGATGAATGAGAAGGAGGGTGGTGCTATTAGAGATGATTGGGATATCGCTGCTTTTAGACAATGTGTGGATGATTGCAACTTGGTTGACCTGGGGTTCCGTGGAAATTGTTTTACTTGGTCTCGCAGCAAATCTCAAGCTACCTTTGTTCGTGAACGTCTTGATCGCTTTCTTGCATCTTCTCTGGGTGGACTTATTCCCGGGTCTAGATGTACGTCACTTCCCCGTTTTTAAATCTGACCACGCTCCTATTTTGCTATGTTTGGAATCAAGATCCAGAGATGTTCCTTATGAGAAGCTCTTCAGATTTGAATCGTTTTGGCTCTCAAAGGAGAAGTGTAGCAATGTTGTGTCTGATGCTTGGAATCATGGTCTCAATTTCCCGTTTCATGCTCGTCTTGAATCGTGTGCAAATGCTCTTAAAGAATGGGCGGAGGGGTCTTTTGGGGAAACACGACGACTAATCAAACTCACTGAGAAAAAACTTGCAAAAGCTCAAAAACAGTCGCCTGATTCTCACATGTTGGCTACGTGCTCTAGAATGTCAGAGGAACTTAACGATTTGCATCGAACGGAAGAAGCGTACTGGCATATCCAATCTCGAGTGAATGAGCTTAAGGATGGGGATAAAAATACTAAATACTTCCACCATAAAGCCAGTTCGAGAAAGAAGCGAAATCTGATTCGTGGACTCATTGATGATGATGGAAACTGGCAAACTTCTAAAGTTGATATTGAGAGACTAGTCACATCCTACTTTCAGAGTATCTTTGCTACTAGCTCCCCTTCAGGGTTCGCGGAGGCACTCGACGGTATTACTACTGTGGTGACGGATGATATGAATTCCATGCTCAATCTGGAGCCGACTTATGATGAGATTCGTACTGCCCTTTTCCAAATGCACCCGACAAAGGCCCCAGGTATTGATGGTTTCCATGCTCTTTTCTTTCAGAAATTTTGGGATATTATTGGTGATGATGTTACGGCTCTAGTTATAAATTGGTGGAGAGGGTGTCTTGATCTGAAACCTTTTAACAAAACCTATATTAACCTCATACCCAAGTGCAAAGATCCTAAGTTCATGTCTGATTTTCGCCCCATTAGTTGCTGTAATGTTATTTATAAAATTGTGTCCAAAGTTATGGCTAACAAACTTAAAGGGTTCCTGGGGGATATCATCTCGATTAATCAGAGCGCTTTTATTCCTAAGAGATTGATCACTGATAACGCCCTTTTAGCTTTTGAAGCCTTTCATGCTATGAAAAGATGGGGTTCTGGAGGGAAGGATGCTTTTGCCCTTAAACTTGATATGAATAAAGCATATGATAGAATGAAATGGAGTTTCTTGGAGCGCGTTATGTTAAAAATGGGTTTTAATGATGCGTGGGTTTGTCGCATTATGAGTTGTATCTCCAGTGTTTCCTTTTCCTTCAAAATCAATGGAAAAGTTTGTGGTAATGTTGTTCCCTCTAGAGGCTTACGCCAAGGTGACCCGATTTCCCCCTATTTGTTTATTATATGCGCTGACGCTTTTTCGAAGTTGATTTCTACCAGTGTTGATAAACGGGAAGTTAATGGCATTCGTATTTGTCGGGGTGCGCCGATTTTGTCACATTTACTCTTTGCTGACGACAGTATTCTGTTTGCTAAAGCATCGGTGCAGGAATGCTCGGAGATAGCTAACATCATTAGCAAATACGAGAGAGCATCCGGTCAAAAAGTGAACTATGATAAGACCGAGATTTCTTTTAGCAAAGGTGTACATCCTCAGCTTAGAAGAAACATTACTAAGATTTTAGGGGTTCAGGAAGTCAACCATCATGTCAAATACTTAGGTCTTCCTACTGTTATTGGTCGATCAAAAAAGGAGATTTTCTTATGTTTAAAGGATCGTATATGGAACAAGCTCCAAGGTTGGAAAGAGAAGTTCTTATCTAGGGCAGGTAAAGAGGTTCTTTTTA